>LR753367.1:581738-766738 GCA_902729485.2 Mus minutoides | reverse complement strand
ACCTTTCCTGGGGCCTCAAGTCTCTAGAGGACATCTTCTCCCACTGAGGCCAGACCAGACAGTCCTCTGCTACATATGTGCCAGGGGCCTCCGACCAGCCAATGTATGCTGCCTGGTGGCTCAGTCTCTGGGAGCTCCCTGGGGTCCAGGTTAGTTGAGACTGCTGGTCTGCCTATGGGGGTCACCCTCCCCTTCAGCTTCTTCAATCCTTTCCCTAATTCAACCATAGGGATCCCTGACTTCAGTCCAATGGTTGGGTGTATGTATCTGCTTCTGTCTCAGTCAGCTGCTGATAAGCCTCTCCGAGGACAGCCATGCCAGGCTCCCATTTGCAAATACATCATAGCATAGCAGTGTCAGGCCTTGGTGCCCCACCATGAAATGGATCTCAAGTTGGGCTGGTCATTGGACCTCCTTTCCTCTTTTCCATGTTCATCCCTGCAGTTCTTTTAGACAGGGACAATTCTGGGTCAGGAATATTGACTGTGTGTTAGCAAACCTGTCCCTCCACTTGAGGCCCTGTCTCTTTAAATTCCTTTTCCCCAATGTTGGGCATTTTGGCCAAGGCCACCCCAAATGAGTCTTGAAAGTGTCTTACCTCCCAGGTCTCTGGTACTTGCTAGAGAGTCTCCCCACCTCCCACCCCCTGAGGCTGCTTATCTCCATTCATCTCCATTCATTCTCTTGGCCATCGGGGCTTCTTTCCTATACCCTCCAACCATATATGTCCCTGTTCCCCTTTTCTCCTACCCCCCCTCTTTCCTACCCAGGCCCCTCCCTCTCTCTGCCTCCTGTGATTATTTCCTTCTCCCTTCTAAGTGAGGTTGGAACCCCCTCACTTGGGCATTTCTGCTTGTTACATTTCTTATGGTTGTAGGTTGTTTCTTAGGTATTCTGTATTTTTGGCTAATATATACTTGCCAGTGAGCACATATCACGTATGTCCTTTTGGGTCCGAGTTACTTCACTCAGGATGATATTTTCTAGTTCTATCTAGTTCCATCTATTTGCTTGCGAAATTCATGCTGTCTTCAATTTAATAACTGAATAGTATTCCACTGTGTAAATGATCCACACCTTCTGTATCCATTCTTCATTTGAGAGACATCTGCGTTGTTTCCAGCTTCTGGCTGTTACATATAAGGCTGCTCTGAACATGATGGAGCACATGTCCTTGTGGTATGGTGGGCCATCTTTTGGTTTATCTGGGTCTTCAGGTAGAACTCTTTTCAATTTTCTGAGGATCTGCCAGACTGATTTCCAGAGTGGTTGTATCAGCTTGCAATCCCACCAGCAATGGAGGAGTGTTCCTCTTTCTCCATATCCTTGCCAGCATCTGCTGTCACCTGAGATTTTGATCTTAGCCATTCTGATTGATGTGAGGTGGAATCTCACAGTCATTTTGATTTGCATTTCTCTGATGACTAAGGGCTTTGAACATTTAGCTAAGTGCTTCTCTGCCATTTGAGATTTTTTTTTGGTTGTTGTTTTTTTTCGAGACAGGGTTTCTCTGTATAGCCCTGGCTGTCCTGGAACTCACTTTGTAGACCAGGCTGGCCTCGAACTCAGAAATTCACCTGCCTCTGCCTCCTGAGTGCTGGGATTAAAGGTGTGTGCCACCACTGCCCAGCTGTACTCCCTTTTTTTAGTTGGGCTATTTGAGTTTTTGAGATTAATTCCTTAAGTTCTTTATATGTTTTGAATATTAGCCCTCTGTCAGATGTGGGGTTAGTGAAGATTTTTTCCAAATCTGTAGATTCCAGATTTGTCCTATTGACAGTGTCTTTTTCCTTACAGAAGCTTTTCAGTTTCATGAAGAATCATTTATCAGTTGTTGATCTCAGAGCCTGAGCCATTGGTGTCTTGTTCGGGAAATTTCCCCCTGTGCCAATGAGTTCGAGGCTCTTTCCCACTTTCTTTTTATTAGATTCAGCGTATCTGGTTTTATGTTGAGTTCTTTGATCCACTTGGACTTGAGCTTTGTGCAAGTTGATCAATATTTACCTAATTTTATTCTTCTACACACAGACCACCAGTTGGACCAGCACCATTTATTGAAGATGCTTTCTTTTTTTCCACTGTACATTTTTGACTTCTTTGTCAAAGATCAAGTGTCCATAGGAGTATGGGTGTTAGGGATTGGTTCTGATGCTTTGAATTAATACAGCCCCCCAAAATCAGGAATCTGTGTGTCCAAACACTGAAGGTCCTTACCCCCAGTTGTTTTTTGATTGATCAATAAAGAGCCAATGTTGTGTGTAGTTTTAAAAAGCACTGTCCTAGCTTAGCCCAGGGGCTGCGCTCTACCCACCCCTCCCACCTCCCTTTTATTACTCCACCCTGCTTAGCTGGATGGGCCACCTGCACTGACCTGCTTTCTCCTTCCAATCTGCCTTTGCTCCAGGATCAGCAGCATTATGGCCACTCCCGGGACCTTTGAATCCTCGGATAAAGGACACATAGACAACTTTATTATTTTGGAACTTGCCAGCTAGCACAATTGCTGGGCGCAGATACCTCCTGCTTGGAAATGTGTGTCCTGACCAAACCATCATCTCTGTCTCTCCTTCCACCCCAACTCAGTGGCCATTCTGATCAGCCCCTCCCAAACATCTCTGACAACCTGCAAAACAGAGCCACAGGCCCCGGCTTCCCCAAGATCTTACGTGATTTCTGAGAGCTTCTCATTCCAAAGCATGTCAGGAAAGCCTCTTTCTCCTTCTGCATCTCCCTTTCCTCTTGGCACCCAGAAGTCCCATCTATACCTTCCACCCAGCAATTGGCTCTTGGCTTTCTTTATTAACAAGTCAAGAACCAATTAGGGAACCAGACCTCAGTATCAGCACCTCCCACTACGAGCCAATGGTCAATGGCTGTCCAGGTAGATTGAGGCAAGACCTTAAGATTTGCACAGGCACGCTGGGCGTGGTGGCACTCGCCTTTAATCCCAGCACTTGGGAGGCAGAGGCAGGTGAATTTCTGAGTTCAAGGCCAGCCTGGTCTACAGAGTGAGTTTCAGGACAGCCAGGACTATACAGAGAAACTGTCTCGAAAATAAAAAATTGCACACAGGCTAGGACTGGGAGAAAGGAAAGGGGGGAGATTGCCATGTCTTAGAGGGAGACAGATCAGATTTAGAGCTGCAGCAGAAAATTCATCCAAAATGTAGGTGGAAAGGGAAAGTGGCCCTATGGGAGGGGCCATACAGAAGGTAATAGTGCAGCAATCAAAAAAAACATAGATTTAGAAGATATTGAGCCAAGTGTTCTGGAGGGAAGTGTGTGCTAGCCAGGTGGAGGATTAGAACTGCACAGCCTTTGAGCTAGTCAAGGCATATTAAAATTAACTGGTGTGTGTGTGTGTGTGTGTGTGTGTGTGTGTGTGTGTGTGTGTGTGTGTTATTCATGCATCCAGAGGGTTCTGGTGGGTGGCTGAGTGCTCAACCCACCAGGAGCGCAAAGCAGTTTAGCCAATAACCACTACATATGGGTTTTACTTCTGGGTCTCTGATTCTATTCCATTCATTGACCTGTCTGTCTCTTTACCAATACCATGCATGTTTTACCACTATTGCTTTGTTGTACAGCTTGAGACCAGGAATGGTGATTTCTCCTAGAAGTTCTTTTTATTATTAAAAACTTTTTTTTTTTGGCTATCCTGGGTTTTCCATATGAACTTAAGAATTGTTCTTTCCATGTCTGTGAAGAATTGTGTTGGAATTTTTATGGCGATTACATTGAATTTGTAGATTGCTTTTGGT
Source organism: Mus minutoides (assembly GCA_902729485.2). NCBI lineage: Eukaryota > Metazoa > Chordata > Mammalia > Rodentia > Muridae > Mus > Mus minutoides. Next base: position 762,978 of record LR753367.1, on the reverse strand, counting down.
AAGATAGTAATTTTCAATATGTTAATCCTACCAATCCATGAGCATAGGAGACCTTTCCATCTTCTGAGGTCTTCTTCCATTTCTTTTTTCAGGGGGTTGAAGTTCTTGCCATACAGATCTGTCACTTGCTTGGTAAGAGATACACCAGGATGTTTTGTACTACTTGTGGCTTTTGTGCAGGTTGTTGTTTCCCTAATTTCTTTCTCAGCCTATTTATCATTTCTATAAAGGAAGGCTACTGATTTATTTGAGTTCATTTTATATCCAGCCACTTTGCTGAAGTTGTTTATCAGCTCTCATAGTTCTCCGGTAGAATTTTGTGGGTTGTTTATGTATTCTATCATATCATCTGCAAATAGTGATACTTTAGCTTCTTCCTCTCCAACTCATATCCCCTTGATATCCTTTTGTTGCTAATTGCTCTAGCTAGAACTTCTAGTATTATATTGAATAGATAGGGAAAGAGTGGGCAGTCTTGTCTAGTCCCTGAGGTTAGTGGGATTGCTTCCAGTTTCTCTCTATTTAGCTTGATGTTGCCTGTTGGCTTGCTGTACCTTGCTTTTATTATGTTTAGGTATGTGCTATGAATGATCTCTCCAGGACTTTTGGCATGAAGAGTTGTTGTATTTTGTCAAAGGCTTTTTCAGCATCTAATGAGATGATCATGTGGTTTTTTTTCTGAGTTTGTATATATACTATATTATGTTTATGGATTTTGTATATTGAACCATCCCTGCATTCCTGGGATGCAGTCTACTTGATCATAGTGAATGATCGTTTTGATGTGTTCTTGAATTCAGGTTGCAAGAATTTTATAGGGTATTTTTGAATTAATATTCTTAAGTGAAATTGGTCTGAAGTTCTCTTTCTTTGTTGTGTCTTTGTGTGGTTTAGGTATCAGAGCAACTGTGGCTTCAAAGAATGAGTTAAATAGTATCCCTTCTATTTCTATTTTGTGTAATAGTTTGAGGAGTATTGATATTAGCTCTTCTTTGTCACTGAGGTATGTTTCCTGTATGCAGCAAAATGCTGGACCTTGTTATGTATCTGTTAGTTTCTCTGTACCTCTGCTTAGTTTCTGTTTCCATGATATGTCCATTGGTGAGAGTGGGGTGTTAAGGTCTCCCACTATTAATGTGTGAAGTACACACACACACACACACACACACACACACACACACACACACAAAGTGAGCTCTCTATTCTCGACTCATCCACTTAACTATTCTCATAGACGTTTAGTCTAAAAACCTCAGACACTCTTGCAACTCCCGGGTCTCATTGTAAATCCTGAAAAACTTAAGAGTTTTTACCTAAAAATGGATTCAGAATTTCACTCCTTCTCACAACCCTCTCTGCCGTCTTTCTGTTCCAAGTCTCTGTCATAACTGACCTCAGGACTGGTCAGCCTGTGTCCTGTTCTCAGCAAGGCTGCCACTAGGCTATCCTGCCACTGGGCTAGCTCACTGCCTTCCTCCAATGACAGCATCTGCTTCCTTGCTACTCTTGTGGAGCAAAGTTCTTAGTGTAACCTGAAGACTTTAAAAAAAATATTTAAAAATTATATTTACCCTGAGCATGGCGGTGCACACCTTTAATTTCAGCACTCAGGAAGCAGAGGCAGGAGGATCTCTGAGTTTGAGGCCAGCCTGGTCTATGGAGGCTCCCACATGGTGGCTCAAAAACATCTGAAACTCCAATTCCAGAGAATCTGGCCTTCACTGGAACCAAGTACAGGTGTGGTACACATGTGTACATGCAGGAAAAGCATCCCACCTCCAAAAATAATATAAAAATATCAGAGGGGGGTCATGTTGACTCTTGAATCTCTCTGATTACTTATCTGGTCTCGTGATCTTTCCACCTTTCATATATTTTGTCATGATACCTCTTCCTATACTGTAGTGTGAATCCAGGGGCCTTCCTCTTGGGCAGAACAGGTAGGGATACTTATAGGATCCTTTAGCTACCATGAACATGAGCTATAGGAACAACAAAAACAACAACTTCAACTTCTGCTTCTCCTCCTTCTCCTTCTCCTTCTTCTCTTTCTCCCTCCTCCTCCTCCTCTTTTTTTTTTTTTTTTTTTGAGAAAGCTTCTCTCTAGGCAATTTGGCTATCCTGAAGCTCTTTCTGTAGCCAGGCTGTCTGAAACCCACAGAGACATGTCTCTGCCTCTGCCTCTGCCTCTGCCTCTGCCTCTGCCTCTGCCTCTGCCTCTGCCTCTGCCTCTGCCTCTGCCTCTGCCTCTGCCTCTGCCTCTGCCTCCTGAGTGCCGGGATTAAAAGTCTCTGCCACAATGGCAGACCTGCTTTTTACTTTTAGCATTCTGGACAGCTACCTCACATTCTCTGACCCAGAGTTGTGCCCATGGGCTACAAGTTTTTCTCCTTCTTTCGTGGATGTTGTGTGGCATCATCCTCTGAACAGAACAACAACTATTGTCATTAAATCAGCTGTGACTGCTTGCTAGAGACCACCATGGCTGAGCTTGCTCAGAGAGAGATGAGGTAGGGACTTCAGAAGGCCCTTACCTGAGGTTCTAGCCATGTCTCTGGGCCATCTGCATAAATCCTGCCCTAAATGCACATGGTCTCAGGGTCTTTGTGGGTTCATCTTAGGAAAGAGGGCTCTATATATGCAGCCATGGAGAAGCTGTCATGCAGGCTGCACTCAGGCTCCCAGGGAGCCCACTTTAGGATCACCTGGGACACTTCCCAAAGCACCTCACCCGGGACACTGCCCAGAGCACCTCACCCATGTTCTGTAAGTAAGTCTAATAAACTCAGTCATTCTTCAGGGTGAACTGTGGTGGACTGGAACCTTGGTTTGTCTCTGGAATTTAAGAGGAAAAGGTAGACATGGTTCACATTTCCCCACAGAAACAATTTTTGACAACAGTGGAAGAACTTTCTCTTGGAGTCTTCTGAGGTTGAATCTACTCCACAAACACACACATTCACACACACACACACACACACACACTCATACACACTCACACACAAGCATGCACACACATGCACTATTTACACACACACACAAACATGCACTCACACATACATATGAGCGTAGACACTCACATAGACTGTATACCTTATCGAAGTTTGCAATGCCATTAACTTAACACTAGACATGTGTGGGAATTCTCCTAGCCCCTTTTCTGATTTTGGAACTGTGACACCATCTCTGAATAATCCCACCTTTCTTCAACTTTTTCCATTCTAGATAGCTGGAGTGCCTCCATGTACACTCAGTACCCCAGATCTCAACCCCTCTCACCCCCAGGGCTGTTGGAATTTAAATCCTAACAAGCCCATATAAAAGACACACAATCCAGGTATTTTATTTACAAGCCATATATATGCCTAGATTGGGCAGATCTAGGGCTATATGGCACACACCTTTAATCCCAGCACTCGGGAGGCAGAGGCAGGCTGATTTCTGAGTTCGAGGCCAGTCTGGTCTACAAAGTGAGTTCCAGGAGAGCCAGGGCTATACAGAGAAACCCTGTCTCGAAAAACCAGAAAGAAAAAAAAAAAGATCCCTTGTTACTTAATGTTTCATTACTTGATGTTTCTCCTGGCCCCGCTGTTCTGGTTCATGGCCACCTCCTCCTTTTCCGTCTTTTTCCTCCCTCTACCTACAACCCCTGCTCGAGGCTCCAGTCCCACCCTTTTTCCCTTCACTGCCCAATCACAGGCCTTGAATCACAGCCTTTTACTGACCAGTTAATTTGGGGTGAAGGTTCACATGGCATCCCTTGAGTACATAATGGTCTACTTGTCTGGGGCAACCAACCTCTTGAGGAACTGATATTTAGCATTAGAATACAAGCAGCATCAGGCCAACCCACCACATCCCAGGAAGCCTGTAACTGTTGGACATACACTAAGCTATTGTATCTGTCTCAGGCTTCTGGAATCCCCAATGTCTATGCTCCAATGGTTAAGAAAATCCTCCCAGAAGCCTTTAGCCCTCCCTTGGCACTCAGTCAACCCTCAGTCAAGGCAGCGAACCGGGCCTGTCTCTAACGTTTCATACAGACGCTGTCTAAGGAAGGCTTCTCAATGATAAAAAAAATTAGAATTCCTTAGTGACTCTATTAGAGGGTGAACAGTATGTATTTATATCTACACGCACATACAATATTAGCTAGCCAGTCTGTTTCTGGTTCTTTTTTTTTTTTAATTTAATTTTATTTTTTTTTATTATATGTAAGTACACTGTAGCTGTCCTCAGACACTCCAGAAGAGGAAGCCAGATCTCGTTACGGATGGTTGTGAGCCACCATGTGGTTGCTGGGATTTGAACTTATCACCTTCGGAAGAGCAGTCGGGTGCTCTTACCCACTGAGCCATCTCACCAGCCCCCCTGTTTCTGGTTCTTAAATGAGCATTGATTCTGGGAAGCTGGAGTTATTTTTATTATATATGTTGATTGTTCTCTCCCAACTTGAGGGCCTTACGATTAGCATTCATCTTCCTCCCTGCCCCTCTGCCTTCTTTCTTCTCCTCCTCCTCTTTCATATTTTTCCTCTTTTCCTACCACTGAGCTATACCCTCAGTCCCTAGATTCTTCTACACACACAACGGTGCCAATGACTGGCCTGGTGGTTGAAGTTAGAATGCCCCCCATAGTCTCATGTATTTGAATACTTAGTCTCCAGTTGGTGACTGTGATGGTTTGTATATGCTTGGCCTAGGGAGTGGCACCATTAGAAGGCGTGGCCCTGTTGGAGTGGGCGTGGCCTTGTTGGAGTAGGTATGTGACTGTGGGTGTGGGATTTAAGACCCTCATCCTAGCTGCCTGGAAGCAGTATTTAGCTAGCAACCTTCAGAAGAAATGTAGGACTCCCAGCTCTGCCTGCACTGTGCCTGCCTGGATGCTGCCACGTTCCTACCTTGACGATGATGGACTGACCCTCTGAACCTGTAAGTCAGCCCCAAATGTATGTTGTCCTTACAAGAGTTGCCTTGGTCACGGTGTCTGCTCACAGCAATAGAACCCTAACCAAGATAGTGGCAGTTTAGAGGGAGGTTATAAGAGGTTCATCCTTGCTGGAGGAAGCTTTGTGAATTCAAAGCCTTCCCCTACTTCCAGTTCTGTCTCTTATCTTAGTTCTTGCAGACGTGAGCTCTCATATTCCTGCTCCTGCCAACACCTCTGCCACTCACTGCAGTGTCTTCTTGAGCCACGCAGTCTTAACTTCTCTGGAATCAGAAGACAACATGAACTCTCTCTTCTGTCAGATGCCCTTTTTATCCTAGCAACAGAGAAGAAGCTAACACATATGCCCTTGGGTATGTGACTACGGATTATTTTCTTCCTTTGTTGTTCTGGCGGCCAAATGTCTGACGAGAGACAACTTCAGGGAGGGAGGGTTTATGTGTCTCTCAGTGTGAGGATACAGTCGGTCGTGGTGGGGAAGGCAGAGGGGCAGGAGTGTGGGGCAGCTGGTCACATTGCTTCAGCAGACAAGAACCAGAGAGAGGACAGAGGTGGGCTGGAGAATGTCCAGGCCTCCCTTTAGCCTTCTGCTAAGGCTCTACCTCTTAAAGTTTCCACGACACTGTTTGCTGGCTTGCTCAAGTTCATCTTAGGTAGCTTTCTCAAACACAGGGCTACCTGCCTAGGGAATAGTTCTACTCACAGTGGGCTGGGTCCTCCTACATCAATTAACAATCCTTCCCAGTAGACTTGCCCATAGGCCAATCTGATATGGGCAATCCTTCTAGTGAGACTCCCCTCTCAGGTGACTACAGGATATGTCCAGGTGACTGTTAAAGTTCACCATGACAATGGTGTTTGGTTTCAGGATGCAGTACAGCCATCAATAACCACGTAAATAAGCAAGTAGCAGGAAAAGTCAGTCATCTGGGCCGTCCTTCTGCCCTGGGACTACAGCTCTGACACTCATTTCCCTAGAACTTTATTTAAGCAAATGCAAAATGACTGTAAGATCTAAAAGGGGAAAATATCTAACACTATATATTTTTGAAGATGATTTTTTTTGGACAATTTAAAAGTAAAATGTAGTTATTTTTATTTAAGATGGCTCCCCATCTTGAACACATTTACATTTTTTCCTTCTCCCATTTAAAGCCCGATCCCAGAAGATTTAACCGTCAAATGCTTTCCAAGGTGATCTCATGAAGTTTACTGTTTGTTACATTATCAATCCCAAGAAACTGGCTTCAACAGGAACGTTCATTTGGGTTTTCTTTTATGATTTACTTCATGGATGGTGTGATAGTGAATTAAAAGGAATCTTGGGTGACATGTTTGTTGAGTCCCTAGAACAGCAGAGCAGGCCTGAAGGAGCCACGTGAAACCCTTGAGCCATCTCGCCATGGCTGTGTTCTTACATAGGACTGAGGTTTTTAACTAGAGGGATTACAGGGCCTGTACCCATTTCTCAGTGGAAATGGTTAAGTCAGAATCACTGCTGCCTGTTAACAAGGGCTGGAGTAGAATTTGGATCTCAGGCTTCCCTTCCAGAGCTCTCTCCAGCCTTGTTTTGTTTTCTTGCTTTATTTTTTGAGACAGGGCCTCAATACGTAAACCTGCCTAGACTGGATCTTGCTCTGTAGACCAGGCTGACCTTGAACTCACAGAGATCCACCTCTGCCTCCTGAGTGATGAGGTTAGAGGTGTATGTTGCCATGCCTGGCATCTTTTTTTCTTGTTTTCAGATCCTTCCTTCCTCTTCCCTTCTTTCTCTTTTCCTTTTTTGCAAGTGTATATGTGTTGTGTCTGTGGAGGCCTGTATACATGTTTGTACGTGTGTGGCATATGTGCATGTGGGAGCCAGAGGTTGACATCAGGTGATGAGGAATATTAAAACTGTCTGTCCTTCACTCTCAGATGCTACAGCCTGGATGGCCATCGAAACACTATGTTAAAGGAAAGACGTTGGGCAAAGAGGGCACATACTCTAGGAGTTCTTCCTCTCCAAATCTCAGAATAGACAAATCCGTAGAACTCAAAAGAATATTGTTAGTTGCCAGGAGCAAGGGGCAGAGAGATGGAGAGTGGAGATATAAAGGGGTATTTGCTACTGTTGTAACACTGTGATCATAGACCCTGATAGAAACAGCTCAAGGGAAGGAAGATGGTTTTGGATTGAGAGAGTTTCAATCCACCATGGTGGGAAAGGTATATCAGTGTTTATTGCAGTGGGAATGTGTGGTAGAGATGTCTCCCATCCTAGCAGACCAGGCAGAGGAGAGGAACTGGAATCAGGAGCTGGGCCAGGACCTTCAAATTCTGGTGTCTAGTGACCTGCTTCTGCTTAAATCTCCTGGAACTAGATAATGGTGACAGATGGATGGAGTGACATTATGGATGGAGTGTCACTTGTGGAAATCTTATGCTACTTGTATCGTTCTAAAAGATTTGCTTTTATTTTTTAAAATTATTTATAGGTGTCTGTGCACATAAATATGGGTGACCACGGAGAGCAGAAGAGAACATCAGGACCCCTGGATCCGGAGTCCCAGGTAATTGTAAAAGTAATTTTTATTCTCTTGATGCAATTGTCATCTCTGAGGCTTACTGCTAACCCAGTCTGCTAACCCAGGCCTAGTCTTGATAGCTTTCAGCCTCCGTACAATCTAATCTAGGCCTAGAAGGTTTGTCATCACCCTTTCTTGGTCTTTCTGAGCTCTGACTGGCTGGTTCAACTGAGCTGTTCTGGCTCAAACTCCTTTCCAAGCTGAATGATTCAATCTGGCTTCTCTCAGTTTCTCCTGAATTGCTCTGCTTGGCCTCATACTAAATTTGACAATCTATTCTAATCTTCTGGCTCCTTCTGATTCTCTGGCTCATTCTGTCTTCACCTCTGTCTAATTTGTTCTCTCTCTGTAACCTCTCTCTATATCTGTCACACTTAATCTGCCCCTTCTTATCCTTCTCCTACTTCTCCTCCTCCTCTTCCTCCTCCTCTTCCTCTTCCTTCTCTCTCTCTCTCTCTCTCTCTCTGCATTGCTCTCTTAAGTAGCTTCTCTTCCCCTATCTCCTAGTGAGAGTTGGGTGTATCCCATTCTGTCAAATCTTTCTCTGATTCATCACTTTGTCTGTCATTCAATTAGACATCACTTTCAAACATGGATCCTTCCTTCCACAAAACTAACTTTACCTTCATTATTTGGGATTAAAAGTGTGTGCTAGGGACTGAGGCACAGCTCAACTAGAAACTGGGTTTTTCAATAAATAACACAATCTCTGGGTTTGTAATGTGATAAGATATACTGCAACAGGTAATTGTGAGTCAACCCTGGGGCTAGGAGTTCAGCCTCTCTTTAAGAGTAGATACATACTCTCAACAACTGGGTTGTCAGAGCTCAGCACTTGGGAGGCAGAGGCAGGCAGATCTCTCTAAGTTCAAGGAAGCCTGGCCTGCACAGAGAGATCCTTTGGTTAAAGGGGGGAAAAGTTTTTTTCCTTGCCCCTATGTGTGTGTGTGTGTGTGTATGTGTGTGTGTGTGTGTGTGTGTATAAAGGTGTCCACAGAAAGCAGAAGGTATCAGATCTCCTGAAGCTGGAATCAGAGAAAGCTGTGGGTCACCCATTCCTAGAGCTGGGAACTCAGGTCTTTTTCAAGAACATAGTCTCCCCACCCCTACCCTCACCCCCAAAATCCCGGTCCAATTTTGCCTTCACCTTCAGAGTGCCAGGATTACAGGTGTGCACCACCACACCTAGTTAATGCAGTGCTTGGAGCTCAAACTGAGGCTCTGTATGCTAGGCAAACACTGCTAACTGAGCCATGACCCCAGTACTCTAATAAATACCTAGATTTACTTTCTGTTTGCAGTTTTATTATTGAGTGATCTTTTCTTTCTTTGTATATACATGTAGACCTTTAATTAGATTTTTCAATGAACTTTCTGCTCACATAAACTTTGTTAATTTTTCTTCCTGTTATGAATCTTCACTATCCTATTCTGTCAAATCTTTCTTTGATTCGTCACTGGTCTTCATATTGGTTGACTATGATTCTTTACGTATTTGGAAAATTGGCCCATGTCTATGGTATAAGTTGCAAGTATAGCTTTCTGGTTTATTGATTTTTTTTCATATTACTTTATAGCTTATTTTTGAATATGTTTAAAGCAGTTTTGTTTATTTTAAGACCTGGTCTAACAACACAGCCCAAACTGGACTTGAATTCATGGTTATCTTCCTGTCTCTGCCTCTGAGTTCTGGAAGTACAAACATATGACCTGGTGTCTTAACATTTTTATGGGACAAGCAGGATCGCTCAGTGGGTAAGGGACCCTGACACCAAGCCCGATGACTTGAGTTGGATCTCTGTGGTCAGCCACCACTGACTTCTACCAGTTGTCCTCTGGACTCTCTCTCTCTCTCTCTCTCTCTCTCTCTCTCTCACACACACACACACACACACACACCTTTATGTTAGTTCCCAATGAGAAGGATGGACTCTTGTCCCAAATTCTTGCATGTGGCTGGACTTGCTTCTTCGCTTTGTATGGTCCCCCTCTATCCCTTAGTCACACACAGCACCAGCCTCCTGCAGCTGGTGAGACCTGAGTGTGTATTTTGATATCTGTTTGAGCTAGCTCTATTGCTCTGATCTTCATTTCAGACCTTTCCCCATTACTCTTGTTTATCTATTCAAATGGATTTTGAAACTCTCTTTTTTCAGGGACGGTATTGGTAACTCTATCAAGATGAGGTTAACCTGAGATACAGAGATGGCTCAGCAGTTAAGAGCACTGGCTGCTCTTCTAGAGGGCCTGGATTTGATTCCCAGTACCCTCATGGAGGCTCGCAACCATTGGTAACTCCAGTTCTAGGGACTCCAATGCCCTCCTCTAGTCTATGTAGGTTTGGGGCACATGTGATGCACAGATACACATTCAGGAAAGTACCCATAGTCATAAAATACAGAAAATGTCTAAGCAGCCAGGAAGGATGACACACACACATTTTTTTTTTTAAAAGATGAGGTTAAATTTATAAACTGACTTCCAGAGAACAAAATTCTGATTTGTTGTTATATGCATGAATGTTTTACCTGGATGTATGGCTGTGCACTCTGTAGGTGCAGTGCCTGTGGAGGCCCGAAGAAGCATCCGGATCTTCTGAGACTCAAGAGCAGTGCTCTTAACTACTGAATTTGGTAGTTTTTTTTTTTTTTTAAAGATTTATTTTTATTTATTATATGTAAGTGCACTGTAGCTGTCTTCAGACACTCCAGAAGAGGGCGCCAGATCTTGTTACGGATGGTTGTGAGCCACCATGTGGTTGCTGGGATTTGAACTTATTACCTTCGGAAGAGCAGTCGGGTGCTCTTACCCGCTGAGCCATCTCACCAGCCCTGAATTTGGTAGTTTTATTGCTTAACAACCCAATAATAGTGCTGGTCTTTCAGTTCAGCCTCTGTTTGGGCTACATGCTGTGCTTTGAAGTTATCTGCATAAACACATTGCCTGCTTCTCTTTCTTTGCTTTTTTTGTTTTTGTTTGTTTTGTTGTTGTTGTTTCAGAGACAGGGTTTCTCTGTCTAGTTTTAACTGTCCTGGAGCTCTCTCTGTAGACCAGGCTGGGCTCAAAAGCTTGGTCATGATATCAGGCAGGTCGCTGTTCTCCCTTGCTGTTTCTGTCTCTGCAGATTGGGCCTTCGATTTTGTTCCCTTCTGTTATTTTTTTTTTCCTCGTTCTGGTCAACCCTGCTCGTTCTGGTCTTGCCCCGCTCACTCCGGCCGGCTCGCTCGCTCTGGTCGGTCCCACTTGCTCTCTCCAGTCCAAGGATTTGTTTATTATTATTCATAAGTACGCTGTAGCTGACTTCAGACACACCAGAGGAGGGTGTCAGATCTCATTCTAATGCCACCATGTGGTTGCTGGGATTTGAACTCATCACCTTCGGAAGAGCAGTTGGGTGCTCTTACCCGCTGAGCCATCTCATCTCACCAGCCTCGCTTCTGTTATTTTAACTAACGTCCTTTTTAGTCATTTATCACTCTGACTAGCTAGCTGGATACTCTTATTTTCTATGACACTTTGTCTTGGTTTTGCTTATATTGCTGCGATAAACACCAGGCCTAAAAATAAGCTATAGGGAGGAAAGGGTTTAACTGCTTTACAGACTATGTTTCATCATCAAGGGAGCCAGGCAGGAACTGAAGGCAGAAACGTGGCATTTAGTCCGTTCCTTATGTAGCCCAGGCCCACCTGTCTAGGAATGGTACCACCCACAGTGGACGAGCTGGCCCCTCCCAAATTAATTAGCTGTCAAGAAAATGTCTCCCCCGCAGGGCTGTGGAGGCTCATGCCTGTAATCCCAGCACTTGGGAGGCAGAGGCAGGCAGATTTCTGAGTTCGAGGCCAGCCTGGTCTACAAAGTGAGTTCCAGGACAGCCAGGGCTATACAGAGAAACCCTGTCTCGAAAAACAAAAACAAAAACAAAGTAAAGGCATGCCCAACAGCCAATCTAAGGGAGGCAGTTCCTCAGCTAGGGTTAGTTATTCACATGGCATGTCAAATTGTGTGTGTGTGTGTGTGTGTGTGTGTGTGTGTATGAGGGGGGGTCTCAAGGTGGCCTTGAACCTGCTATATAAATCAGGGTGACCTTGTATTTCTAATCCCCCTTTATCTACCTCCTGAGTGCTGGGATTGCAGGTGTATATCAGCATGCTTTGTTTGCACAGCGCTGGGGATTGAGCCAGAACGCGGAGCATGCTAGAGAAGCACACTATGGACTGAGCTCCATCCTTAGCTCCTCTCTCACGGTGTTTATATTTATATTATTTCTCTCTTTGGGTTGCATTTGGATCTCAGTTCGGGATGGTATTTTTATTAATCGTGATGAGAGTATTCTGATCTTGCTTTTGCTTTATACTTATTTATTTATTTATTTATTTCCTGTGCATTGGTGTTTTGACTGCACATGTCTGTGAGAGGATGTCAGATTCCCTGGAATAGGAGTTACAGACCGTTGTGAGCTTCATGTGGGTGCTGGGAACTGAACCTGGGTCCTCTGGAAGAGCAGCCAGTGCTCTTAACTGTTGAGCCATCTCTCCAGCCCCCTTAAAACGTATCTATCTATCTATCTATCTATCTATCTATCTATCTATCTATCTATCTACGTGGTGCTGAGTCTGGCACACAGGGCCTCATACAGAAGAGACAGGCAAGTTCTCTACCCCTGAGCCACACCCCTAGGCCTTGCTTTTCTGTTGGCATGGTGGCATCACTATTTTCCATCAGGATTGACTCCGGGGATTGGAGAGGCCAACAGATGTTCTCTCAGATGTACATACACAGGTATGCCAGCGCTCATGTGTACATGCATACAAATGCACAGACAATAAAGTCAATATTTTAAAAATAATAGATCTGGGCCTGGAGAGATGACTCAGCAGTTAGAGACACTGGCTGCTCTTCCAGAGGACCCTGGTTTGATTCCCAGCGCCCACATGGCATCTCACAGCTGTATGTAACTCCAGTGGCATCTCACAGCTGTATGTAACTCCAGTGGCATCTCACAGCTGTATGTAACTCCAGTGGCATCTCACAGCTGTATGTAACTCCAGTGGCATCTCACAGCTGTATGTAACTCCAGTTCCAGGGATCCAGCACCTTCTGCTGATCTTAGCAGGTATCAGGTATGCGTGTGGTCAGACATAAACGCAGGCAAATCACTCATATAAGTAAAATAGTCGTGAAAACTCTAAAGAAATAAATATTTAATTTTGTGGTCCTGGGCCTGTGGCCTAATAAATACCTGAAGGGAAATTGGATGTATTTCTCAGGGATTTTCTTAAATCATGAAAGCACCCCCCCCCCCAAATAAATGGTTAATATCAAATACAATCAAATAATGTTTCTCTTAAGACATGAATGCACCAAGATTCCCATCTATGTGCTTATTTTGAGACAACATCTTCCTATGTAGCACAAGCTGACCTCCAAGTCACTGCAATTCTCCTGCCTCAGTCTTCCAAGCTCTCAATGTATGGCAAGAGTCATTATGGTTCCTGGTGGTAGCATACTTAGACTTCTGATATTGGACCATTTTTTCACTATGTAACAAATCTCAAATTTCTGGGGAACGTGCCCCTCCATTTTCCTTGTTTGTATTCTATTTAATGGTTTTGTATCAACACTTACAAGCAAGGCTTGTCTTTTAGTTCTTTGCTTTGTGTAGTCTTTGAAGATCTGGGTATCAGTGCTGCATCTACTCTTAAAAATAAGTCCTCTGGAGTTTCTCAGAAAGCACAGGCTGTGTGAAGTAGGTCACAAGCCAACTGAAAGGCTAGTTTGCAGTTATGTGTTTTCAAGAGATATTTCTGTTGCACCTAACTACCACAAAGATTAAAATAACACAAGTGACCCCCTCCCCTTCTCCCCTCCCCGAGCTCTTGGCTGGGATCAGACACAGGACCTTGCACAACCTAGGCGAGTCTCTGACACAAAGCTAGCCTCAGCCCGCCTGCTGGACTTTGCTGTGTCCTATTTGGGTGTTTTAGCTGTGCATGTGTTTTCCAGGGACTTTGCTGTGTCCTGTTTTGGTGTTTTAGCTGTGTGTTTTCCAGGCATCTCTCCCACCTTGGGAGGCAAAGCCTTCGCAAATTAAAACATGGTGCCAGAAAAGCTGCCACCCAGGCTTTTTGTCAGACAGGTCGTTTTTCATGCAAGGCTTCTGCAATGTTTGTGACTTCCTTGTGACTCATTTTTTTTAATGTATATTTTTACATTGAAAAAAATCTATTTTTCCTTGCCTCAAATTCAGAAGACTATTAGCTAGCGTACACGGTCTCCTCCATAGCTAGAAACAGCTATGATGACTGTCACATGAAAAACTGGAATACCTGGCACTGCTAAAGTAATTAGAAGCTGCATGGTTTAGGTGTAGATATAGATAAATAAGTCAACTTAGTGGAGAGGAAGCCAGAGGACTGGACATGTATACGTATAAAAATGAATGATGGGTATGGCAAGATTGTTCAGTGGTTAGCTTTTGCACAGGACCCACATTCAATTCCCAGTACCTCTGCAGTGGCTCATGACCATGCATAACTCCAATTACAGGGAATTTAATGTTCTCCTCTGCTCCCGAGGACACTGCACACAGGTAATGCACAGGCAAATATTCAGATAAAACACTTCTGCACATAAAATAAAAAGAAATAAATAATTTTCAAAAATGAATGTAAGCAAAGATATTGGCATGATCATACACTCAATGGTATTAAAATAAAAGGTATTCATCAATACAGTTAGTAGTAATTTGTTGTTTAGTATTATAAGTATATTAAATAGCAGTAGATTATTGGGGATAACAGAACACATTTCATACCATTCTCAAAACTGATTCAAAAGAGATGAAATGGGTAAACTTTCAAAAACCTCCAAAGTCACAAAATTACTCAATGAAAATATAAATGTTTATAATCATGGAGAAGGGCAGCGTCCCTACAGCAAAACACATGAACTACACAGACAGGAATCCATAAGAGCACATGCACAGACACAGTCATGTTTACTATCACACAGCTGTAAGGGGGATATTTAAAGGTAATACATGCCCATGATACAAAATATCTTACAGGAACGGGTCTTTTGTTTTTGTTTTGTTTTTGTTTGGTTTTTTTGTAAAGATTTATTTATTGTTATATGTAAGTACACTGTAGCTGTCTTTAGACAAATGGGGAAGAGGGAGTCAGATCTCACTATGGTTGATAACCTCTGAGCCATCTCTCCAGCCCCAGGAAAGGGTCTTGAACTCAATCCATAGAAACAAACCTTAGCTTAGCATGGGTGGTACATCCCTGTAGTACCAGCACTCAGGAGGCTAAGGCAGGAGAACAAAGAATTCAAGACTAGCCTGGCCTACAGAGTGAGACTCTGTCCCTCCATTTAAACAAACAAACAAACAAACAAACAAATAAATAAACATATTGTTTTTAAAAACACACCAAAATCCAAGATCAAAGAAGGTTAGAAGAAGAAGAAGAAGAAAAAAAAAATCACAAGGTCACATATGGTCGCAGGGGCTAGGATACAGTGAGGCGAGTTTGCCAAGTATGGACAAGGCTGGGATGGATTTATTGTACAGGGGGTGAAGTGGGAATCACACATCATTTTCTCATGGTCTTTTTTTTTTTTTTTTTTCGAGACAGGGTTTCTCTGTGTAGCCCTGGCTGTCCTGGAACTCACTTTGTAGACCAGGCTGGCCTCGAACTCAGAAATCCGCCTGCCTCTGCCTCCCAAGTGCTGGGATTAAAGGCGTGCGCCACCACCGCCTGGCTTCTCATTGCCTTTTGCTAGCTCTTGGCTCTTATGTATTTAAGCTTTAGGAAAACAGGAACTTGATATATGGCTCAGTAAAGTTAAACTGAAGGATCCGAGTTCGTGTCCCAATACCCAAACAGTAGAAAGAGCTGACTCCTGTGTGTTGTTTTCTCACCTGAACACACACACACACACACACACACACACACACACACACACACACTTACATGTTTGCATACACTCATACACGTGGTTTGTGTGTGCACACATACATGTGCACACATGTGCACACACTCACACACACACAAACACACAACCATGCATGCCCACACACAAGTGCATGCTCCCACACATGCTCCCACATACACTCCCACACACACATGATGTCATGAAGATAAAATAAAGCAAAATTTCAGAACACATACTGGTCCCAAACTTCCCATTTCATGTGTTCCTAGGTATGCAAGTTTCCAGGTACATACCACATTTAGTATGGGAGATGGGAAATGGGAAGAAAAATATGCATTTGAATTTAAATTTCTTTTTCTTAAAATGACAAAATTTATGATTTGCTGCAATTCTATATTGAAATAGAATTGTGTTTCCATTCTATTCTATTATAGAAAGAAATGAGCAGCATATTCCCTTTTAAATGGAATTTAGGTAAGGCTGACAGTGGTTGGCGGTGTAAGAAATAATGGAATCGCTGGGTTCTTTTGTTCAGTGTGCCAAGGGATTTTCTATGGAAAGACCTTGAGGAACATTTATGGAGAGACAGTGACCTCATTAATGCCAAGCACATTCCTGTGGGCAAATAATCACAGATGTGGTCGTGTGACAGCCAGCCCAAGGGTTTCGATGGACAGGTAAGTTCAGGATCTCGGGGAAACATTTAATTAACATTTTTTAACAGGTTAATCATGGATAATAACCCCATGGGTTTCTCTTCCAAGCCCAGGCAGCAGCACCTTTTAAAAGGTTTATTTCATTACTTCAATGTATGTGTGCACATAGGCATACACATGTCAGAGTGTGCATATATGGAGATCAGAATTTGGTTTGATCTGGGTGTCGGGGATCGAACTCAGACCCTCAGAGTTTCCAGCAAGTCCCTTTACCTGCTGAGCCATCTCATGGTCACAAGGGTTTTTTGTTTTGTTTTTGTTTTGTTTTTTTTTTTTTTTTTTTACTTTTTGGAGGCAGAATTATATATAGTTGATTTTATTTTCACATCACAAAAATTGTGGAGGATTTGGAAAGTGAAGAACGCGATGGAGAAAGTCTTTGTCACTGCCCCCAACTCTCTCTCTCTCTCTCTCTCTCTCTCTCTCTCTCTCAAAAAGTAAGGTTAGGGAAGGTTTTCTTTTTCTTTACCAACACATATATTTCAAGAGGTCCCATGAACAACTGAAAACAGATGCAACTTTGTACAGACATGGACAAAAGAAAGGAATTCTTATACGTATGAGCCAATTAAGGTGTTGTCGCTTGGATGCCTTCCATCTTGTTTTTTAGAGACAGGTTTCTCTTTGGCCTGGGGTTCCCTGACTGGGTTAGACTGGATGGCCAGGGATCTGCCCACCTTCCCAGCACTGGGATTATAATCACACTACACCCAGCTTAAAATATATGTTTATGAGTATGTCTGCTTGTGTGGAGGGTCCCTAGGAGGCCAGAGAAGGCATCCCATCCCCTAGAACTGGAGTTATAGAGTGTTGTGAGCTGCCATGTGGGTGCTGGGAATTGAACCCAGGTCCTCTGGAAGAGCGGTGCTCTTGATCACTGAGCCATCCCTGTAGACCAACACTTAGCTTTTAAATGTGGGTTCTGGGTATCAAACTAAGGTTCTCAGGCTTGTAACAAGCACTTTATAGACTGATCCATCACCCCAGCCTGGAGTGCATAATTTTTCACATGTTAAAGTACATTTAAAAATGATGAAAATATACATCTCATGAGTCAGGAACACTCATTATCAAGTATCATTTTGTATGCTTGATATATCACATATCTAGTGTGTATATATATGTGTGTGTGTGTGTGTGTGTGTGTGTGTGTGTATGCATGTGTGCACACTCACACACACACTCACGCTCACACACTCGTGCACGCACACACTCATACACACTCACTCTCACACACACACTTGCACACTCACACACTCATACACACTCGCACACACTAGCACACACACACACACACACACACACACATATTGCACTTGCACTATACACTGGTAACACCAGGAACACATGAGCAGCAAACAGCACTGAGGCCTGAAAATGGCTACAAAGTTACGAGGTTTGAACTACATTATGATTTCCTGAGACCATCACACCTCATACTAACTACTACTTAATATCTTCTTGAAGAGGAGGGATATTGTTGAGGGAAATTTTAAGAGACTAGCAATATCCCCACTATGCCAGGCACTGGTGGGCTGCATGGCACCGGCGGGGTGTTCTCATCTCGGCAGACTCTCTGGCCCTGAGCTCCCGAAAGGTCTCCACCAGACTCCCTAAGTTCCCTTGGTGGGTCGTGGCCACGCCAGCCCCATGCAATGACCGCCCACCTCGAGATTAGCTGCCACAATTCCCAGTAACCCGGTAAATCAAAACTCTAGAAGCTTATAGTTAATCAGTCAGATTTATATATCAATAAATTCTCAATTCATAACATGCCCACACAATTATTTCAGAGCCAATTGATAATGATACAAGCTGCCCACCCAGATTAGACAAGTTTCCCCAATTATCTTATCCTTTTATGATATCCATAGCTACCTGTGGCTATTTAAAGCCATGTGGAATTTGGATCATCTTCCTGTCCCTCCATCTTCCTTCTCCTCCAGTGTCTCTCCCTGTCTCTGTCACTCTTAGCTCTGCCTCCCCTTTCCCTGTCCAATCACAGGCTTCTTGTTGTATTAATATTTAAAGTGATTGGACTAGGAAAATTCTGTTACAGAACATCACCTCATAGCCAAACATAATCATCCTGTTTGGAAACGTGTGGACATTCACTCTTCGTGGATTACATACATACCACCAATACTCTTACAGTAATCAGTGTAGATTGGTTTAGAATATCAGTAGTGTCTGAACCAAACTTCAGGCAAAGAAACAACAACAAAATTCAGGAGGCAGAGGCAGGTGGATCTCTGAGTTCAAGGCCAGCCTAGTCTACAGAGGGAGTTCCAGGACAGCCAGGGCCACACAGAAAAACCCTGTCTTGAAAACTAAAACAAATTGGGCTTTTTGGAAGTTCTGGGAAGAGGAAAGGGAAAAGGAAAATGATGTAGTTTTATTATAATCTCAAAAATAAAATAAATATTTAAAAAGTAAGCAAATAACTTCACTTTTCCGACTTGTCAGTGAATAATTTGGAGACATTATAGACTTATGTTTTGCTAGTGTATTAATTTTTCTTGTTGGTGTGATAAAACATCTGACAAAGGCAACTGAAGGGAGGAAGGCTTTGCGTGGCCTCACAGTTGGTTCAAGTCTGTCACAGCAGGAAAGTTCATGGTGGCAGGGCTAAGGCGGCTGGTCACGTGATGGTCTCAAAAAGAAAGCCAGAAGAGATAAATATACACCCCGACATCCCCATCCCTTTTTCTGATAGGGTCTCATGCCCAGGCTGCCTTCAAACTCAGACCTTAGACTCTTGCTCCTCCAGATCCTGCCACCCAAGTGCTGGGATTAATTATACACATGAGTCCCAAGCAAGCTTGGCTCACTTTCTCTTCCTTGTTTCGTCTGGTACCCACCCTCCCCCCCCCCCCCCACTGACTGGATGCCCAGGATCTGTAGCGTGGAAGGCTAGAGCTGACCTCCCCATGCACAGCATGGTGTGTGTATGCAAGGCACACACACAGGGGGAGTACAGAAGATAGACATAGAAGATAGGCCCTGAGACTCCAGGGTGATACAAGGGAAGTGGTTCTGAGAAACCCAAGCTGGAAAGAAAGTGTGCCCGAGGCACAGGTACAACAGATGCTTCACCCTATTCAAAACACGGAAAATAAAAAGGGGCCGATGAGATGGCTCAGTGGTTGAGGGAGTTCTGTTTTTGCGGAAGACCCAAGTTCAATTCTCACTCTCCAGGTCAGGCTGAGCTGCAATTCCTATTCCAGTCCAGGGTAGGTCCACGTCTCTGGCCTCTGTAAACACTTATACTCATGTGCACATACCCAAACCAACACACACACACACACACACACACACACACACACACACACACACACACACGGGCATACTGCTTCACCATGCAGACCCGGCAGGCGTCACTCTGATGAGCAAGTTTGTGGTGGAGAGATGGAGGAATAGGAGCCTGGCACAGTGACTGGAGTGCTGCGGTGAGGCTGAAATGCTAATGAAATGGTGGTAGGGAGCAGGCTGATCCCAGAGGCCTGCGCTGCCACCTTAAGCCATATGATGTCTGGGCCTGTAATGCATCTGAGGACCATGTCTGTGGCTCTATTGCAGCCTGCGTCTGTGTTGATGTCTGTGTTACCACGAAAAGGCATCGAAGCCTGTGGTCTGGGCTGCCACCTGAAAACATGTTACTCTCTGAGAACCATGCTGTCCTGGCCCGCCTCTCACCGACTGCCATGGAGTAGTACTGGTATGACATGGACGTGGGACAGCTTGCCTTGCTCCTCAACGGCCACCATACTCAGGAGAGCTGGACCCACTTTGTGGCTACCACAAAGTGGTGTTGGATGTGGCACGGGCACAGGAGAGCTGACCCTGGTGGTGCAGGAGAAAAGGTCCCAATGGCATGGATGGACTCAGGAAAACTGTTCCCCGTGGCATGAGTGTGGGAGAGCTGGTGGAACCATTACCCTGGGGTTTCCATGACTGGGGTAACTGCAGAATGGCTGAGATGTGCCTCAGCGAGCATCCGGCATTGATAGTGTAGCGGAAGCCAGACTTCTTGAACCAGACCAGCGACTCATTTACAAGCAAAGCTGTTTGGGCAAAAGGGTATTCTCAGTGACGCTCTGAGGCTACTAATGCCACAAGCACAAACAAATATGCAATGGAGGGATGGGAAAGAAGGAGGTGCGAAGAGGCGTACACAAAGTGGAACAGGAGATGCAACAGCTGTAACCGGTGTGAGCGGATGCTGCGGTTACCAGAGGAGCAGGTCAGTGTCCAGAGGGGTGGAAGAGACTTTTTTTTTTTAAAGGTTTTTTTTTTTTTAAATATTTCATTTTGGGGGAAGGTTACAAGAGTAGAGGGCAGACATGAGAAGACTGGGAAATGATTGTGACTGGGGTACATGATGTGTAATCCCCAAAGCATAAAAAAAATTGTGAAAAAAATACAGAAAATCTTAAAATATATATACATGTATATATGGCTCTGGAGAGTGCTCAGTGATTAGGAGCACTGTTTGCTCTTCCAGAGTTCCCGGATCGGATTCCCAGCACCCACAAGATGGCTTTAGATCCGCAGTAACTCCAGTCCCAGGGGATCTGATGCCCCCTTCTGGCCTCTTTGGTAATTGCATGCCCATGATGCACGGATGGACATGCATGCAGACAAAACTCCGTAGACAAAAAGTTAAACAAATTGAGAGGAGAAAAGAAAAGAAAACAAAAGAGAAAAGAAACGAAACCCTGGAGCATGAGCTGAGCGGACATGACTTCTAAAATGGCAGCTCTGTTACGAATCAGGATAACTGTTATGAGTCAGAAGGAAAGTATTCCAAGCCGCAGCAAACTTGTCAGGCACAGCTGGAGTTTCAGTGACTGAGAAACTGATCCAGAAGTCAGCGAGACTGTAGGAGCAACTGTGATGTAACCATAAAAGGTCTGTCTTGTGCAGAACCGTCTAGAGGAGAAGGTCCCGGAGAGCAGTGGCCCCACAGCCTCTCCCGATGAAGCCTTCCTTTCATCTTTCTTTCTTTTCTCCTTTTCTTTTTTCTTTCTTTTTCCTTTATTGTTTGTTTGTTTGTTTGTTTGTTTGTTTGATGATGGGGCTGGAGAGATGGCTCAGCAGTTAAGAGTGCTGGCTACTCTTTCAGAAAACCGTGTTCAATTCCCAGAACCCACGCGCGGCAGCTCACGACCGTCTATAATCCAGCTCCAAGTGATTTGACCCCCTCACACAGACACAGATGCAGGAAAAACACCAACGCACACAGAATAATCATAAATGGATCATTAAAAAAAATAATAAAATAAAATAACTGCAAGTCCTCTTTGCTATGCTAAAATGTGAGAACACTGGACTGGAGAGATGCCGAGGAGTGGGTTACGGAGGCTTATCTCTCCCGCAGAGGACCTGGGTTTGGTTTCCAGCACCCACATGGTGGCTCACAACCATGCGTGTGTGAGTTAGTTCCAGGGAATCTTCTTGTCTTTGTGGATACCAGGTACATAAATGGTACACACAGACACACAGGCAAGACACCCGCCCATCCACATAAAATAAAAAGAAACAATTGAAATCTTTAAGAGAACGTCTCTGGCGAATATATGACACCGGCAGTTAAATGTATGAGAACCCAGGGCCTCGGTGCAAAGCTCTCTGCCGGTGTTTGAGGGAGAGGAGGCTCACTCGCAGGAGGCAGTTGTTTATTTCGGGAATCCTTCAGTGCTCTGAACAGACCTTCAACCTCCCCTTCCTAGTTTGCTTCCATAAAGGATTATAAACCAGAGAGCAGGTTGGTTTAAACAAAGCAATGAGAAGTAAGCAGCCTTCTGTGAACTCTGGCTGGCTGGCGTCTTGTCTGGTCTGTTAGGAAGCTTTGGGCTTCTATCCCAAGGCCTNCCTGGTGGAGAGGAGATGTGGGTATGCCTTTAATCTTACTCAACCAAAGCCAACCAAACAAGTTCAAATCTTATTAAATGTCAAGCAAACAGGATGAAAATAAGACTTCCAATTTTGAGATGGAAGATAGAACTGGAACAGGGATGCCTTCGTAGAATAAATCATGCCAACACGATGCTAAAGCTGTCAACTTGGTGCTGGGGGGTGGGTTGTGGAGGGCTCAGTGAAGGTGGGGGGGGGGCGGCAGAGGGCTCAGTGCTGGGGGGGGGAAGGGCTCAAAGTCCATTAATAACCCAACAGCCAGCTTTACTTTTTCACACGAGGAAAATTCCATTACAACAAACAGCCTGGGGCTTTCAAATGGCTTTTGTCGAATGGTTATAAAGAATATATTGCTAGCAATCATGTTTTTGGATCTTCGAATGAAATCTAGCTCTCTCTCTTTTTTTTTCTTTTTTAAAGAGAGAATCACCAATGGCGGTGGTTCATTGCCCACAGGGCTACGTGGAAATAGCGACTTTTACGCATTAAAGACGTGACCTTTTGCATGGGTGCTCAGCTTGGTGGCAAGAGACAGACAGGCTGGGATCCAAACCCCACTCTCCCCTGTCAGAAAGTCACAAGCTGTCTCCGACCTTTCACAGTGGCCTTGGTTTTGCAAGATTGTCCTTTGAAGGCCTATTTATAAAGTGGCTTTCTGGCATTTTTCTTCCTTGAGTCTATCGTGACGTGAGGCTTACTGTACACAGATGACTGGTCAGAGTTCGTTAGAAAACCAGAACCCATAAAAGAAATGCATTGCAAATAAATATTGCAAAGGAGACTTCTTAATAGATTGGCTTATGTGATACCGTCTAGAGAAGCCAACAGTGGCTTCTGTTCACTGGAGAGACCAGGTACCCTTAGTTGTTGAGTCTGTGAGGCTGGGTGCTTCCAGTCCTAAAGGCTTGGTAGTCTGTCCTTCAGTTGTTGGAAGGCTGGGGAAACCTGGGTTTCCATGGCAGCATGGCTGCAGAGATGAGCCGGCCACATCACTACTTGTTCTCCTTTGTATCTAGCCTGGCACTGGAAGGTGCTGCCTCCCCCAGGGAGCATGGCCTCTCTGCAATTACTCCTTCCAGAAAATGCCCTCCCAGATCTGCCGGTGTTGAGATCCCACATCCAATCAAATTGACCGGAAGGTGAAGCAACGGCCTTTGAAATTACAGAGAGAAATTTTCATTTAGGATGTGGGCTAGTGTTTTTCCTCTCCCCTGGTTCCAACAGCACTAGATTCATCCCAAGAGGGTCTTCCAGCTCCCTAACCCACCACAGCTCCCATGTGCACGGTGCCTGTAGGAAGGTGTACAGGATCTGAGGGGGCCGTGCGTGTGCGCGCGGATGTGTGTCTTGTCTGCCTGGGATAGAGTTCTCTGACATATGATCTCCAAGGATGCTGTCTTAACTGGGTTCTCTTAAAAACAGAACTTCCTGGAGAGGATCGAAGTAGCTTATTTCAAAGGGGATCCTGGAAGCACAGGGAGGGTTTGCAGAGATGAGCACATTAGAACGAATGATGAAAGTTGCATCCGTGGACAACAGGGGGCGCTGTGGACGCCGCGGGGCCCAGTTCCATCAGCCCTGCTCACCCCGAGAGACTCTCGCAGAACACACACAGGGTTGGTGCAGCCGAGGGCAAGGGTGCTGGGTGTTCTTCACAGCTCTGCTTTGGTGGTTGCGATCGCTCCGGACTCACATGGCCCTGAGTCAGAGATGGCGCTGGAACTCTGGGTTTGAAACTCCTGGTGCTGTTTGATGTGGTTCAAGGCTTGAATCCAGGGCCACACACACACACACACACACACACACACACAAACACACACGCTAAGCAAGCACCCTGAGAGCTGAGCTACAGCCCAGGCCCCATCACAGAGGTACAGGTTTTAGAGTTCCAGTGAACAAAGATAAAGGAGAATGCCGGGGTGTGACGATACACTCATGTTCCCGGCTACTTGAAAGGCCGAGATGGGAGAGTCACTTGAGTTTGAATCTAACCTGGGCGACATTGCAAGACATCATCTGAAGAAAATGAAAAGGGAAAGCCGTTTGTTACTGAGCTATAATAGCCTTCCAGCCTCTGTAGCCCTCTTCTTTTTGTGCCTTTCTTTCTTTTCTTTTTTTTTACATAAGTTATCTCACTAAGCAATTCTGGCTGTGCTAGAACTCACTATGTAGCCCAGGCTGGCCTTAAATTCACAGAGATCTGCCTATCTCTGTCTCCCAAGGGTTGGCATTACAGTGTTTGCCACAGTCTCCCCCTCTCTGCATTCCCACTTATCATGGGTCCAAGATGATACCTCAGACAAATACGTGCAGTCCTCAAATTATTAATAGAAAAAATAGAAGGGGAAAAAAAAAAAAAACGAAACAGCCCACTAATTTTAAGTGGCATAGTGAAATCTCCCTCCATCCTACTGCACACCACCCAGGGCACCAGTCAGTCATACCTTCCCAGAGCATTAATGCTATATATGCTGCCTGCTCCTCCACATCTGAGAGAAAGATCACATAACAGTCATTACAGTGTAGCCCTGGCTGTCCTGGAACTCACTCTGTAACAAGGCTGGCCTTGAACTCTGAGATCTGCCTGCCTCTGCCTCCCAAATGCTGAGATTAAAGGCGTGCTCCATCACTTGGCTTGTGTGAGTTTTTATTATTAATTATGTTTGCTTTTGTTTTTTGAGATGGGGTCTCACCATGTCCTGGTACTCACTGTCTAGACCAGGCTGGCCTTGAACTCACAGAGATCTGTCTGCCTCTACCCGCCCACCCCCACCCCCACCCCCAGTGCTGGATCAAAGGTGTGAGCATTATATCTGGCCCCAATTGTTAGCCTCTTTCTATGCCTAATTTGTAACTTAAACCTCATCACGGGTAAGGATTTGAAGAAAAAAACGCAGTGCACACAGAGAGAGCTGTGCAGTCAATGACTGCAGATTCCAGTAGGTTCTGGGGATGTACCACCTGCCGATAAGGGGGCTGCTATCTGTAGAATCTTCTGGTCTAACCTTATAAATACTATGGGCAGCATAAATGGGACTCAGTAAATAAAAACACATATAATTAAGAGGGGTGGATCTGGGAGGAGTTAGGGGCAGGAAAGTCGGGTAAATATGATCCAATTATGTAGATATGTATATACATATATATGAAACTATTAAGAAATAATACAAATATTGTATTACAAAGGCAACAATTCTCATGAACCAACCAGATCCTTAGATTTCCAGTTACCATGGAGACGATGACCTCAAGTGTAGACTTATCTATATCAATGTATAGCTTCTTTGTGTGAGTTTCCTGTTTGCGTACACATGGAGGCCAGAGGTTGACAGCCAGTGTCTTCCTCGATCACTCACCTCCTTTTTTTTGGTTTTTCGAGACAGGGTTTCTCTGTGTAGCCCTGGCTGTCCTGGAACTCACTCTGTAGACCAGGCTGGCCTCGAACTCAGAAATCCGCCTGTCTCTGCCTCCCAAGTGCTGGGATTAAAGGCGTGCGCCACCACGCCCGGCTCCACTCACCTCCTTTTAAAGAGTTTTATTTTTATTATCATGTGTGTGTGTGTGTGTGTGTGTGTGTGTGTGTGTGTGTGTGTACACGTATGAACACATGAGTGCATGTGTACTCTGAAGCCAGCAGAGGCTATCAAACCCTTGTGAGCCGGCCTGTGTGCTGGGAGCCGACCTCAGGTCTTCCCTAGAACAACCCGTGCTCAAAGCTGGGTTCCCAGCCCCCACCCTCATCATCTTTGAGACAGGCTCTCTTTGGGCTTAACTCACCAATTCTCCTGGCCAACAATCTGCAGGGATTTTCATGTTTCTCCTTTCCCAGCTCTGGGGTTAGAGGTATATTTTGCCGTCCCCTGCCATTTCATGTGGCCAACTGGGCTGTCCCCACGATTCCCATCACAAGTGTGTCGCTTCTATTGTTCTGTAAACAACGCATTGCTCCTCTTCTCAAGATCTAACACTAATGTGAAGCAATTTAAGAGAGAAAATGTGGTGGAGTTGGAGAGATGGCGCAGTGGTTAGGAGCACTGGCTGTTTTTCAGAGTACCGCGGGATTCTCTGAATTTTCCAGCCCTTCTGCGGCAGCTCACAAGTGTCTATAACTCCAGTTCCAGGGGACCTGATGCCCTCACACAGACATTCAGGCAAAACACCAATGCACATAAAATAAAAATAAATAAATCCTTAGCTGGGCAGTGGTGGGGTCTACAGAATGGTTCCAGGACAGCCAAGAGAAATCTTGTCTTGAAGAAAAAAAAATTTTTTAATTGAGAGAGAGAGAGAGAATGAATGTGTATTATGATTTTCAGCTCAAGGAGATGCACACAGGTATGGTGGGTCACATTGCATCTGTAGACCGGAAGTAGAGAGCAGACAGGAAGTGAGCCCAGCTATAAAAAAACCTCCTCCCAAACCCTCTACTTCCTCCACCTAGACCCTGACATCAAGAACCATACCCCACCACGCATTCAAACACATTCAGTGATGGCCCTGTGGGGGACATTCTGACATTCAACCAACAACAGGACAGTATGACCCACTTGTATAAGAATTGTCAGAGAGGGGCTGGAGAGATGGCTCAGCGGGTAAGAGCACTGATTAAGAGGTCCTAAGTTTAATTCCCAGCAACCACAGGGTGGCTCACAAACATCTGTAATGGGATCTGATGCCCTCTTCTGGTGTGTCTGAAGACAGTGACAGCGTACTCACATACATAAAATAAATAAATAAATAAATAAATCTTTTTTTTAAATTGCCAAAGAATGTCACTCCTGGTAAAGTTTTCAACAGAACAAAGAGACAACTCAGCCTCCATCCTAGGTTAGATTCTAGTTTATGTTCCTGGAAAAACCTATGAACACTGCATATAAACCTTATTGTGGTTATATAGAAAACAGTTATAAAGAAGCTGTGTGTGTGTATGTGTGTGTGTGTGTGTGTGTGTATCTATAGAAGCCAGATATGACATCAGGAGACTTCATGTATTGTTCTCCACTTTCTTTGATGTTAACGCTTATCTTTAACTATGTGTTGCAGGAGTATACACATAAGTGTGTGTACAGACTTCTCAGACCCCATGGAGCTGGAGTTGTAGGGGACAGGGGAGGAACCACCTGACTTCAGCCCAGGGAACCAAATTTGAGTTCTTGGCAAGAACAATATGTGCTCTTAGCCACTGAACCATTTCTCCAGCCACCCCTCTTCCCTGCCAAAACAAACAAACAAACAAACAAACAACAAAACCAACCAAACTCAAAAACAAACAAATCAAACCCCCCAAAACCCTTATTTTTGAGGCAGGGTTTGTCACTGGACCTGGAGCTCCTGAGTTCAGGGATCCTGGCTGGCCAGTGAGCTCTAGGGACCTTCCTGTCTCTGCATCTTGAGCACTAAGGTCAGATGGGGGCAGTGGTCATCAGGCAGCAGGCAGGCAGACAGGCAGGCAGACAGGCAGGCAGGAAGGCAGGCAGGAAGGCAGCGGGCAGTATGCAGCAGGCAGTGGACAGCGGGCAGTGGGCAGCAGGCAGCAGGCATGGATGCAGGGCAGGCAGGCAGGCAGGCAGGCAGTCAGCGGGCAGTATGCAGCGGGCAGTGGGCAGCAGGCAGTGGGCGTGGATGCAGGCAGAGGGCAGAGGGGCAGCAGATAGTGGGCAGCAGGCAGCAGGAGGTGAGAGTTCACATCTTTAACCTCAAGCAGGAAGCAGAGGGAGAGCTGGAAGTGATGTTGTACTTTCCTCCAGTGACCCCCCCCCCACTTCCTTTCTACCTCTCCAAACAACACCGCCATCTGGGGGTTAGCCTTTCAAATGTCTGAGCCTACGGGGGACATGTCTCATTTAGACTGTCCCAAGTGGCAAACACGTTACTCACTGGACCAGGTCACCATCCCATGTCTGGCTAGACTTTGACGAAGGTGGTTTGGAACCTGTGGAGTTAATCCAGAGTTTCCCTCCAGGGGCTGGAGAGATGGCTCGGGCGCTCTTGCAGAGGACTGTCTGGTTCCTACAGCCACGTCTGACAGCTCACAACCTTCCTAACTTACCTCCAGGTGACCCAATGTTTCTGGTCTCTGTGGGTACCACAGTCAAGACCACATCTCTCCCCAAACACATGGTCTCTCTCTCTCTTTCTCTCTCTCTCTCTCTCTCTCTCTCTCTCTCACACACACACACACACATTTAATATTCACATTTTTTTATGGTTTTTTTTTCAAGACAGGGTTTCTCTGTGTAGCCTTGGCTGTCCTGGAACTCACTCTGTAGACCAGGCTGGCCTCGAACTCAGAAATCCGTCTGCCTCTGCCTCCCAAGTGCTGGGATTAAAGGCGTGTGCTACCACGCCCGGATACATTTAAAAGTTAATAATAGTAATAATAATAGTAATAATTCCTTCAAAATGTCTAAAAGACATCCTGACAGAGAGGTATTATTTTCATTAGCAAAATAGTCTTTTTTTTTTTTTTCCAAGACAGAGTCTCTCTGTGTAGCCCTGGCTGTCCTGGAACTCACTCTGTAGATCAAGCTGGCTTTGAACTCCTAGAGATGCACTTGCCTCTGCCTCCTGAGTGCTGGGATCAAAGGCGTGCATCATTTTGCCTTGTCTCAGCATTGCTTTTTGTAGTAAAAAACCCAAATCAACTGGAACCACTTAGATGCTATTAACAGAGGACAGGTTGATCTAATATTGCATGGTAGTATTACACAGCTGTTACAGTGACAAGATTTGACTTTGTGACTGGACGTAGATAAATCTTTAAAACAACATAGAAAATCTAACTACAGGGTATGTGGAACGTGTTATCATTCGAATGGTTTTAAAACCCTCAAAATAATGTCATATGTTGTTTGTGAATAAATGAATACGGAATAAAAAAAATCACAAAATGCGCAAAGAAAAGATTTGCCAGGAACCTGAACTGCTCTCTGTACCATTTTTATTCTCCAAGGAAAACGTCTGGGTGCCGGGGTGGAGCTCAGCTGGCAGGAACTCTTGCTTCATGTGCACACAGCCCTGGCTCCAGCACTTGGTAACTTGGGCACGGTGGCACACGGCCTGTAATCTCAGCAGCCAGAAGAATTCCAAGTTCAAGGCAATCCTCTGCTACACAGTAAATTCAGGGCTAGTCTGGCCCACCTGAGACCCTGTCTCAAATAAACAAAAAATGTAACTTGCTAAGCACCGAGTGCTGAGGTCAAACTGAATAAACACGATGTGCCCCCCCCCCCTTGCTTGGTTAATCCCCTGAAACATGAGGGGAAGAACAGCATCACGGGACAGCCTGGTGAGCCAGGTTGGGCTCCCAGCAGTTGTAGGGGACAGTCGGAGGATCTGCATTTCTTCTTTTTTTTTTTTGGTTTTTCGAGACAGGGTTTCTCTGTATAGCCCCGGCTGTCCTGGAACTCACTTTGTAGACCAGGCTGGCCTCGAACTCAGAAATCCGCCTGCCTCTGCCTCCCGAGTGCTGGGATTAAAGGCGTGCGCCACCACGCCCGGCGGAGAATGCCATTTCTTGACCCATTGGGAGCATGGGCACAGAATTAGCACCGAGGTGCTGCACAGGAGTATGATTCAAGAGTTCGGATGCCCAGCAGGTCTCTAAGGCTGTAGGCTGAGTAGAAGGAGGACTCGGCTGCTCTCTAGCACACACAGCTGCCTGTTTCCATCCCTTATCCCCAGAAGCTTCTCCAAGCCCAGAATCTAGCAGCAACTCAAACTCTGAGGTGTTTCCAGAGTTCTGAGGTCCAAAACTATGCCCAGAATGCCCTATCAGGACTTTGGGGCATACACTGAGGTCTGGACTTCTAAGTTTATGCTACTCGTGTATGCTTTCAGAAGTTGGATCGAAAGCATGGAGTTTGCCTCCAAGTTTCTGGCTCTGAGACCACAGAGGGACTCTTGGGGGCTACCCTAAGCCACAGCCAGCCAGGCTGGCCTCGAACTCAGAATCCGCCTGCCTCTGCCTCCCGAGTGCTGGGATTAAAGGCATGCGCTACCACGCCCGGTTTTTTTTTTTGTTGTTCTGCATTTCTAACAAGCGCCCAGGTGAGGCTGCTGCTGTTTGAAGACCACACTTCATTTCAGGTGGTAAAGGTCATTGAGGAAGGACAACTTTTTTCAAATCTTAAGACTTGTTTATTTATTTTATGTACATCAGTATTTGTCTGCATGTGGTATCCAGGTAGACCCGAGAGGGTCCCCTAGAACTAGAGCTGGACACTGGGAGCCAAACCTGCGTCCTCTGTAAGAGCATCCAGGGATCTTACTCTGAGAATGTTCATAGTTCTTAAAAACTTTTGTGTTGCGCATTACTTATTTTGACCATGAGTGTGTGGGGTGTGGGACCGTGTGAAAGACCTCCATGAGGAGACCCCCCACTCGCTTCTCAGGACAACGAGCACCCAAAGAAGCTCGAGGCAAACAACACGAGGTACTTTAATGGCGGAGCTCCGGGTCAACAAGTATCTCCCAGTGGAGACAGAGGAACAGACCCTGAAGCCCGGAGTCAAGGGTTTATATAGTAAATGGTGGTGGTGGGGGGGAGAACTGACGCAGTCACACATGATTGGCTAGTTTAAACATCAGTAAAGAACACGTGAGGGTACAGCACTTCCTTGGGCGGGGCATCTGGTTATCCTCTAACCATATTAGGAAGACAAAGAGACGCCAGCATCCACATGGCCCCTTGCTCAGCGGTGATAAACCCTAGCATGCCTGGGCTTGTTCAGCTGTACTCAATAACCTTTGCCTGACCTTGATTTTAATTTTTCTTTCAGTTGCACACACACCATAGTGCCTCTAGAAAGGTCAGAGAAAAACCCCTCAGGAGTCGATTCTTTCCTTCCACCATGTGGGTGCCAGGGACTGAACTGAGGTCTTGGTAGCATACAGCCACCTTGCTGGCCTAACAGCAAATCAGTCCATTAAAAATCAAGCTTCGTTTAATTCCAGCACTTGGGAGACAGAGACAGTTGGATTTCTGAGTTCGAGGCCAGCCTGGTCTACAGAGTGAGTTCCAGGACAGCTAGGGCTACACAGAGAAACCCTGTCTCGAAGAAAACAAAACAAAACAAAAAAATCAAGCTTCCTTAAGGGAAATATACTTCCCATTTGGCATAAGACATATACAAATGTTAACAATAGTCATTCTTAGACTGTGGACCTCTAGGTAATGAAAAATTCTTCATTTTGCTTGTATGCATCAGGGAATTTTTCCATAATAAACATTTCCAGTGTGAGCTAGTGCTAGTGAGATATGAAAGTGTGTTGTCTCTGATTTTGTACCAACGGTTTGGGGGTTGTTTTGCCTTGTTTTGGCTGTTGGGACAAAAGGCACAACCAAAGCACCGTGGGGAGGAAAGGGCTTATTTGGCTTACACATCCCGATCTAAAGGCCCGTCTAAAGGAGGCAAGTTCTCAACTCAAGGTCCTCTTCCGAGTCTGTCAAGTTGGCGACTGAAGCTTGCTGTGACACGGAAGGAGCCCAGTTGGTAGAGGGCTCGTTGAGCATATGTGTGAAGCCCTGGTTCCACCCCCAGCACTGAGTCTTTTGGGGATTATAGCACAGCCTGTCACCCTAGCACCCAGGAAGCAGAAGCAGGAAGATCAGAAGTTCAAGGATATATACCTAAAAGGAGGGTAGCCGGACCTATGTGAGCCTCTCTCCTGAGGAGGGGCTGAGATTACAACAGTGATGCCAATCCATTCTGCCTCTGAAAATGTTTACGATCACATCGGGAAGGGACCGCACACATTTGAAAAAATGTTTAGTAAGAAGAGGAATTCTTTGAGAGCAGATATCCAATCGGCAAGCGCTGCAGAGAGAAAACTTGACTGTTCCGGGTGGCCTTGGAAGGCCCTCGGTGGCTCACCCTCAGATGGATGACAAACCAGCTTGGGAGCTTGAGAGCCAGGGCAGAGGAGTGTGTGTGTGTGTGTGTGTGTGTGTGTGTGTGTGTGTGTGTGTGTGTGTGTGTGTGTACAGAATCTATAAACTCCAACCATGCACAGACTGTGCACAGCAGGTGTTCAGCGAGCTCGAGCTCTGTGGACAAAGGCATGTGAAGGATGAACGGAACAGTTGACGTACTCATACAGAAACCTCACCTGGGCCCCCACCATCTGCGAATTCAGCACAATCAGGGTTCACACCTCGCATGGATGGTGGCCGGAAGACTGAAACAGAAACCAAAACCAAAGGCTTTGGGCAAGTCAAGGATGGTGAGGGTCATAGGTCACTTTCTGTGTGGCATGACTTTGGCACTGTGTCAGCAACTGGAGAGTGTGTTGAAGACTAGTCAAAAAAGATCCTTCTGCACTGGACACGCCTATCTGCAGTGTTCTCTACTCTTACTCTTCGGATTTCAGGGTTCTCAGTGGAATATCAGTCTTCTAGCTCCTCCGTCCAAAACCGCACTTTCAATTCTTTTATATTTTGGCTGTTAGTATTTTTCTGGTTTTTTTGTTTTGTTTTGTTTTTTGTTTTTTGTTTTTTTTTTTTTCCTGGAAACTTCTATTTTGTGGGGAAGATAAAACAGCAGGATTTGACTTTCTTTGTTAAATGACTAAACCAACACAAATATATGAGGGGACAGCAAAATGGCATTTTCAGGTGCTTGCTGCTAAGCCTGAGTTCAAATAAGTACTGAGTTCAAATCCTAGGACCCACATGGTAGAAAGAAAGGACTGACACCCACTGCTGCCCTCTGACCTTTGCACATGCGCCATGGCACGCACAGATGCACACACATACACCAAGTCAATAAAGGAGTAAATATATACGTGCAGTGAGGGGCTGCACAGATGGCTCCACACGTAAGAGCACTGTCTGTTCTTCCAGAGGTCCTGAGATCAATTCCCAGCAACCACATGGTGGCTCACAACCATCCATACTGGGATCTGATGCCCTCTTCTGGCATGCAGGTGTACATGCTGATAGAGCGCTCATATACATTAAATAAATAAATAAATCTTTAAAAAATACACATAATAAAATTAAATAAAAATACAAGAAAAAATGGAGCAGCAGTAGGGGAGATGCTCAGAGGAATGAACAGAGGCAGTCAAGGGCAGGTGGGAAACTCAGGAAATCCATCATCTTTTGGGATGATGATGGATGTATTTATTAGCTCATTCACACCGATGCTCTCACAGGCATCCCCTTATCTCAAATCTCATCCTACTGCACCCATCAAATGCTAACAGTCGCAGTTAACCTTAGTAAAACTGGATACAAAGTAATAAGGAGACAGCAGGGTGACCCGGTCTGCAATCCCAGACTTGGGATATGGAGACAGAAGGACAAGTCTTAATTACATAACAAGTTCTAGGCTATGTTGGGCTAAGAGACTCTATTTCAGAAACAGAAACAGAAACAAAAAAACAAGGGCCTGGAGAGATGGCTCAGTGGTTAAGAGTGCTGGCTCTACTTGTAGAGAAGCCAAACGTGCAGGCCACAACTGCTTGTTATTCCAGCTCCAGGGGATCTGATGTACTTGTCCTCCAAGAACATCTGCACTCAGATGCATATACACACATGCAAACATATATGCACATGTGTATACACACAGATATATGCATATACACAGGCATACACACACAGGCACACACACAAATACACATGCTCCCACATGTGTGTGCACACACATAGACACATACATGGACACACACATGGACACACACATGGACACACACATGCACATACAAACACAAACATGTACACATACACACAGAGACATGCAAAAATAATAAAAATAAATCTTAAAAATATGTGGGGGGAAAAGGAAAGTATGGGAGGCTTTCCTGTGATATTAATCAGGAAATGGATCTTCTTGGCAGATTGAAAATTCCTGCTAAGCAGAGGAGAGCATACGGTCCAAAAATTTTAAAATTCCATTGACCAGACCTGTCACTGGCATTAGACACAGGGTGGTATACTGTGGAGTGAATTCTAAACTTTCATTAAAGGGTTTCTTCCAGGGGCCAGAGAAATGACTCAGCGGTTAAGAGCGCTTTTGCAGAGACCTGGATTCAGTTCCCAGGACCCTCGCTGGATTTAACCACCCCCTGTAAGTCCAGTTTCAGGAAACCCAGGGGCCCTCTTCTGCTGCTCCTGAGGGCACTGGCACATGCACTCTGTGTGCACACACAAACGACCAGGCACTTACACACAGTATGCACACACAACCAGGCACTTATACACAGTGTGCACACACAACCAGGCACTTACACACAGTGTGCACACACAAAAGACCAGGTACTTACACAGACACATGAAGTAAACTTGAAACAGCCTCCGAAAGGAGTCCTTTCCAATCTCTTGCACCTCAATGGCTCTTTCTTTCTTTCTTTCTTTCTTTCTTTCGTTCGTTCGTTCGTTCGTTTGTTTTTCGAGACAGGGTTTCTCTGTATAGCCCTGGCTGTCCTGGAACTCACTTTGTAGACCAGGCTGGCCTGGAACTCAGAAATCCGCCTGCCTCTGCCTCCCGAGTGCTGGGATTAAAGGCGTGCGCCACCATGCCCGGCTTCAATGGCTATTTCTAATTATGATTTTTCCCTCTTCCTCCTCCTCCATTAATTTTTACTTTTTCTTTTTTTAAGCTCAGACTGGCCTTAAGCTCCCCATGTAGCCAAGGATGAATTCAATCTTCTGAACTTCTGATCTGTCTGCCTCCATCTTCCAAGAGCTTGTATTACAGACACGCGCCTCCACGCCTGGATTCAGGTGATTCTGGGATTGAACCTAGGGCCCAGCGCATGCTAGGCACTTTACCAACTTAACTCACCCCCAGCCTTCCTCTTTATTCTTATACAGTTCTCTTCCCCTTCCTCTGTCTTCTCCCAGATCTTTAATAAAAGATGCCCAGGGGAGATCAGGTATGGTGGCACGTTTATATTCTGAACACTCAGGAGGCTGAGGCAGGAGAATTGAAAGTTCAAGGCTAGCTTTGGTTAGAAAGTGAGTTGGAGGCTAGCCTAAGTTACCTAAATAACCAAGAGATGGGGATAGTGCGCACACACACACAAACACACACACACACACAGAATTTTTTTTAAAGATTGTATAAAGTCAGATTTCCCAAAATCTGTTCCTAAGTTGGTGGATAGTTTAAATGAGACATGTCTCCCAAATAGACATTTCGATAGTTGGTGGAGCTGTTTGGGTGGTACAACTTTGCTGGACAAATTCCATCACTGGGGTTGGGGTTTGGTATGGAAAAGCCCCCAGCACTCTCAATTTGCTCTCTTTGCTTTGTGTTATGACCGATGTGAGCTCAGCTTGCTCTCAGACTTTCTTGCCACAAGGGATTCGTGCTTCTAGAACCATGAGCCAAAACAAAGGGCTTTGTTTTTCGTTTGTGTATATAAAATTGTCTTGCTCATGATTATTTTATCACAGCAACGGAAAATTAACTAATGTTGGCGGTCAAAAAGAATCCTAACATGTGGGTTCCTTACGTCGCTGGGATGAGGGGTCAGAGAGCAACGTGGTCGAGAGCTTTGCCTCACATGTTTGTGACTTGGGGGAATAAACAAGGAATTTTGAGATGACCATACAGTAAGATTGTATGACATTTGGCCAAATTTCATTCTATTTGAGTAAAACACCGTTGTTCCCTTCTGCTTGTCTGGATCCTGCTAAACTCTTTGCCTCCTCAGAGTTGCCCAGCCCAGGGTAAACTGTTTCTTCCTGGGATGGCTATTCTTGGTTGTCAACATGACTATATCTGGAATTAACCAAAACTCAAATGGCTGGCTATACCTGTGAGGGATTCTCCTTTCCTTTCCTTTCCTTTCCTTTCCTTTCCTTTCCTTTCCTTTCCTTTCCTTTCCTTTCCTTTCCTTTCCTTTCCTTTCCTTCTTTTCTCTTCTCTTCTCTTCTCTTCTCTTCTCTTCTCTTCTCTTCTCTTCTCTTCTCTTCTCTTCTCTTCTCTTCTCTTCTTCTCTTTTTCCTATTTATTTATTTATTCACTTTACATCCCATTTGCAGCCTCCCTCTCCTCCCAGTCCCACCCTCCCACACCCTTCCCCAATCCCCCTTTCCCATCTCCTCAGAGAAGGTGAACCCCACCCATACCAACCCACCCTGGCACATCAAGTTGTACCAGGACTAGACACATCCTCTCCCACTGAGGCCAGAAAAGGCAGCCCAGCTAGGGGGAAAGGGATACAAAGTCAGGTAACAAAGTCCCACCCCATGGGAGACAGCCAACCTTGACACTATTAATGAAACTCTGCTATGCTTCCAGACAGGAGCCTAGCATAGCTGCCATCTGAGAGGCTGATGGGAACAGATGCATGACGCATAGCCAAACATTGGCTGGAGTTGGGGGAGACTGGTAGAAGAGTCAGGGGAACGATTGAAGGAGCTGGAGGGGTCAAGGACACTACAAGACCTACAGAGCCAACTAACCTGTCGGCTCACAGAGACTGAGCTACCAACCGCAGAGCATGCATGGACTGGACCTAGGCCCCTTCACATATGTAGCAGATGTGCAGTTTGCTCTTCATGTGGGTCTTTTAATCTGGATTTTTTGAGGCAGGAAGACCTACCTTTAATTTGGGGCATACCTTCTGCTGAAAGCCTATATAAAGGACATGGAAGAAGGAAGCTTTTGTCCTTTGCCTGCATGTCTGCTCTCAGTCTTTCTGGGAAGTCCATTCCTTCACTGGCACTAGAACCTACCTCTTTGGGAGACTGGTGTATACTGAAGAGATGTCTGTCCTCGTGGTCCGAACAACTACTGGACTCTTGGACCTTCATTCATAGGCAGCCATTGTTGGACAAGCTTGACCAGATTGTAAGCCATTTTAATTAATGTAATAAATATCTACATTTATTCTGTAAGTTCTGATCCTCTAGGGAACACTAACTAACACACTCCATTCATAGCCTTTAAACTACAACCTGCCCTTGAAACTAGTAGGAGGTCAGACTTCAACACCTGTAGTCATGTGACATAGAGGGGTGGCAGCCTTTCTGAGGCTGGAATTCCCCAACAG
Source organism: Mus minutoides (assembly GCA_902729485.2). Lineage (NCBI taxonomy): Eukaryota > Metazoa > Chordata > Mammalia > Rodentia > Muridae > Mus > Mus minutoides. Next base: position 725,887 of record LR753367.1, on the reverse strand, counting down.
CAACTCATTTGCTACAGTGACCGTGTGTTAACTGCGTAGTGTTTTCTGATGGCAAGAATCATATCTGCTGAAGTTGTATCCAGTGTCCTCCTCTGACATCTAAGGGCTCCTGCACACACATGGTACACACCTATGCACTCAGGCACACATACCAAAGGTAAAATAAAATAAAAATTTAAATATGACAATCTGTGGGGGCATCTTCTGTAATCTATAAAAAGCTGCACAAAATATAAACTAGGGCTAGAGGTGAGACTTTCAATTGTGTAATGACTGGTGAGCACTGACTTTAACCGAGCCAAAGAAAACATGGAGTCCTGCAGGCTCTTTTCTGGGCTGTTCATTAGCTACACTAGAGGAGAAAGGTTTGGGGTTCCCAAAAGGAGATATAATACAAGGCTAGTGTATGGAGCCTTTACACCATATCTATCAAAAACATTTTACTAAGTTGGTAAGTATTACGACTCTACTTTGCATACCAAGCATCTTAGTTAGGGTTTTCATTGCTGTCAAGAGATACCATGACCAAGACCACTCTTACAAAGGACAACATTTAACTGGGGCTGGCTTACAGGTTCAGGGGTTCAGTCCATTATCTTCAAGGTGGGAGCATGGCAGCATCTAGGCAGGCATGGTGCAGGAGGAGCTGAGAGTTCTACATTTTGTTCTGAAGGCAAAGGGGAGAGGGCTGGCTCCCATGTAGCTAGGAGGAGGGTCTTGAAGCCCACCCCTGCAGTGACACACTTCTTCCAACAAGGCCACACCTCCTAAGAGTGCCATAACCCTGGGCCAAGCATATTCAAACCACCACACCAAGACAATATCTTTTTGTTTTAAAAAAAGAGCAGACCAACAGGTAGGCACAAATTTTTCTTAACTCACTTTAATAAGGGTTCAAGCTCTCCTCTAGTCCACCACCTACCAGAGGTAGTGGAAAAGTTATTAGGCCCCAGGGGAAGTAGACCTGTTTAGAAATAGTTCTTTGGGAGCCAGTCCAATCTCACTGGCAGGATATTAGCAGTTCAGTCCAGTAGCAAACACCAAATACAAATCAGCAGCTGCAGTCCAGTCCTGTCAGTAGGCAGACTCCACAAACCAACCAACAGGGCAGTCCAGTCCACTTGGTAGTCACTACACATGAACCAGCAAGGGCAGTTCAATGTATAAGAGATTTCAAGGCTCTCCAACTGACCCAAGGCTGCAGAAGGAGCAAGGAGCCCCAGGAAGCTCACAAGAAGTTCTTTGACTAGTTTCTCTCTATGGTGCCACCATAGGCAGAGCTCAGCCACGCAATGTAAGGCGAACCAATACATGTGTGTCATTAATGAAGAACAGCAAGGCAGAGCAAACCAAACCAATGCTTATTTATACTCCTTCTGAACATCATATGTCCTCTCACATGTCTGCTATAGCAAAACATCCTTTCACCCGTGTGCCCAGAAAAATACCATTTGACATAACCGACTTTCCAAAGAAACCAGAAGTTTCCACCTCACCAATACCTCTTAATTCACTAGCCATAACAGAATTCAATAAAAACTTGTAGGCACATATACTGTGTGTGGTTTTGCAAACAGTGTTCCCAACGTATACAAAAACCTTTCCTGTTCCACTAGTTTGTAACATTAATATAAACCTGAAAATTCTGTGAAGGAATTCTAATCTTAAGTCATTTTTATTTACTTATATATATATTTTTAGATTTTTATTTATTTATTTTTTAAAGATTTATTTATTGTATGCATATGAGTACACTGTAGCTGTCTTCAGACTCACCAGAACAGGATATTAGATCCCATTACAAATGGTTGTGAGCAGCCGGGCGTGGTGGCGCACGCCTTTAATCCCAGCACTTGGGAGGCAGAGGCAGGCGGATTTTTGAGTTCGAGGTCAGCCTGGTCTACAGAGTGAGTTCCAGGACAGCCAGGGCTATACAGAGAAACCCTGTCTCAAAAAACCAAAAAAACAAAATAAAACCAAAAAAAAAAAAACCAGATGGTTGTGAGCTACCATGTGGTTGCTGGGAATTGTACTCAGGACCTCTGTACTTATTGTTTTAAAAGCATATGCCTGTGTATATGTAAGTTTATATGCATTCTGCATGTGCAGGAGCCTATGGAGACCAGAAGAGGGTGTTGCATTCCCCTGCAACTGGAGTAACAGATGGTTGTGAGCTACTATGTGGGTGATAGGAACTGAACCCAGGTCTTCTATAAGCGTAGCCAGTGCTCTTAACCACTGAATCCTCTCTCTAGCCCCTTCAAGGCGCTTTATATACACTTATTCATTTTATTGTGTAGGTGTGTGTGGGGTGGGGAGTGGCTCACCAGGGTCACAGTACATCTCCGGCTCCTCTTCTTCCACATTGCCTTTCTTGTTTACGATGTTGCGATGTTGCGTTGTGTGCTCTGCTTGTTTCTCCTGTCTGGCTTCTCCCGTGCCCGTACTCTGCTGTGCTGAAACATCTGCTGGCTTTCTCTGTCTCTGCTTCTCGGCACCCTGGAGAGTCTTTAGCCTTCACAATATTCAGGATGGAAACAACCCCCCCCCCCTCCATCATTCAACTGGCAAAGAACCTGGGAAATCTTTCCTGACAAGTCAAGAGACACCCACCTCAAGAAAACCCAGATGCGGTTGCGAAACACCCTCAGTTACTGACACCATGGCCAGGCAGATGGATGCTCTCGGAATAAACAGAAAGATAAATCTCATCAAAGAAATAAGAAAATGTAGCCGGGCGGGGTGGCGCATGCCTTTAATCCCAGCACTCGGGAGGCAGAGGCAGGCGGATTTCTGAGTTTGAGGCCAGCCTGGTCTACAAAGTGAGTTCCAGGACAGCCAGAACTACACAGAGAAACTCTGTCTCGAAAAACAAAAACAAAAAACAAAAACAAACAAACAAACAGACAAACAAACAAATATGAAAATGTAAAAAAAAACCAACTGAAGAATTTTAGAAGAAAAATACAGTAAACTATGGGGACTGGAGAGTTAACTCAGCAGGCAAAGGTGTATTGCATATAGCTATGACATAGTCAACAAAGCAATTAAAGACCTTTGGAAATAATCGTTCTTTATATTAAAGGACTAGAACAGGAAAGGTAGCACATGTTTATATTCTGAGTACTTAGAAGGCTGAGGCAGGAGGATTGAGGGTTCCAGTTCAGCTTTGGTTAGAAAGTGAGTTGGGAGCCTAGGTTACAAAGACAACCAAGAGATGGGCATAGCTCATCTCTCTCTCTCTCTCTCTCTCTCTCTCTCTCTCTCTCTCTCACACACACACACACACACACACACACATACACACACACACACACTTCTGCCAAATTTATATATAGAGTTAATGAAATTTCAATGATAATTCCGATAAAATTTTTCCCAATTAAAAAAAAACATAGCCAGGTGTGGTGGCGCACGCCTTTAATCCCAGCACTTGGGAGGCAGAGGCAGGCAGATTTCTGAGTTCGAGGCCAGCCTGGTCTACAAAGTGAGTTCCAGGACAGCCAGGGCTACACAGAGAAACCCTGTCTCGAAAAACCAAAAAAACAAAAAACAAAAAAACATTATTTGTGAGTGTGTGTGTGTGTACGCACATGTATATGGTGTGTGTGTGTGCATGTATGTGGTATGCCCATGTATATGTGTGTGCTGTGTAGAGGTCAGCAGACAACTTTTGAGAGTGCTTTCCTTCTGCTCTGTCTGAGGCAGTGGCTCTATCCTTGATTGTGCTGCTGTGCTGTGCGCTCAAGGCAAGCTGGCCCATGAGCTCTGGGGCAGTTCTCCTTTGCCTTTTATGTTGCTGTAGGAGAGCTGGAAAATATATCTACTCCACACTGTTCTTCACAGGGCTTCCAAGGACCCAGCTCTGGTCTTGGCACCGGGTGGGCTTCATGCCACATGCTGTTACTGCTGAGCCATTCTGCCTGCTCCTTACCAGGATCCATGGAGACCTGGGTGAAAGTCTTTAAAGCTCACAGAGAAAGGCAAAGAGAGCTTAGAAAATTGGGGGCAGGAGGCAGGGAGAAGAGAAGGTCTATCTATACAATATCCTAAATTTAATTTAATTTTTTGTTTGTTTTTGTTTGTTTGATTGTTTTGTACAATATGACTTAAACTGAGAAGCCTTTCATTGCCTGGAACACATTTTCTCTCTGGCTAGACCCTTGCCTGACACAGAGATAGCCATCTCTCAGTATTACTAAACAAATACCAGTTGGGCCTCTGGTCTTGGGTAAGCCAGATCTCTTAACACCATCCTTAACAGTCTTGGGGTTGAAGTGATTATGGGTAAATTATACTTGTTGCATATACTAACTCTAAAGTGGGAGTTCTGCACACCCCACGTTATGGTTTTTACTGTGTTGCTTAGGACAGACTCAAAGATGGGAAAGAAACAAGAGTGAGGAGTCCCCCTCCCCCCTCCTCCCCTCCCCCCTTCCCTCCTCCCTCCCCTCCCCTCCTCCCACCCTAGCATCTCAAAGCTGCTGTCTTTGCTGACCTTCCTCTGCATCTGTGCAGCAGCAGCTTGGGAGTCCCCTCCCCGCTCCTCCTCCCCTTCCCCTCCCCTCCCCCTCCCCTCCCCCCCTCCCACTCTTGCATCACAGCACTGCTGTCTTTGCTGACCTTCTGCATCTGTGCAGCAGCAGCTTGGAACCCGCATGTGGCTCTTCTAACTAACTACCTGCTAGTGTCCTGCTGCCGCTCCGGAGATTTCTCCCGCAGCAGTGGGTATACAGCAGAAGCAGACAGAGACATTCTTTTCAGTTAAAAAATTATTTTTAGTTGGATGGTGATGGTACCATGCTTTTAATTCCAGCCCTTGGAGATGAAACTTTTGAGTTTGAAGTCAATCTGGTCTACAGAGTTAGTTCCAGGCTACACAAAGAAACACTGTCTTGACAACACCCCCCCCCCACGCCGAAACCAAATTATTTTTAATTATGTGTGCATGTGTATGTGGCTGTAGGAGCCCAAGGAGGTCAGAAGAGGGTACAAGATCTGTGAGACCTGGAGTTGCAAGAGTTTGTAAGCTGCCCCAATGTAGGTGCTGGGAATTGAACTCTGGCCCTCTACAAGCACAGCAAATACTCTAACCACTGACCTATCCCTACACCCACCTTTAACACACACACACACACACACACACACACACACACACACACAGCATAAGGTCAGAGGTCACCTTGTAAGTACAAGGAGGATCTGTGTGTGATCCCCAAACCCCGCTAAGGAGGATCTGCATGTGATCCCCAGACCCTACTCTAGTGCCCACAAAGTGGAATCATGCTTGGAACCCCAGAGCTGAGGAGCCTGAGGCAGGTGGATTCCCCTTGTACAGTAACACTGAGCAGTTACTGAAGCCTAGTGGGCAGTCTCTAGGCCAGTGAAAGACTGTCTCAAAACCCAAGATGGATGGTGCCTGAAGCCAGCCACTTTGAGGCTATTTTCTGCCCTCCACGTGGATGTGTGCATGTATGCACCACTACATACATACATACAGACCTGCACACAGAAACACACACAAGCATGGAGACAACCAAAGAAAAGCATTATGTGAGCCAGGCGGTGGTGACGCACGCCTTTAATCCCAGCACTTGGGAGGCAGAGGTGGGCAGATTTCTGAGTTCAAGGCCAGCCTGGTCTACAGAGTGAGTTCTAGAACAGCCAGGGCTATACAGAGAAACCCCGTCTCAGGAAAACAAACAAACAAACAAAAGGGGCTGAAGAATTGGCTCGATGGTTAAGAGCACTGGCTGCTCTTCCAGAGGATCCCAGTTCAGGTCCCAGCACCCACATGAAGGCTCACAATCATCTGTATCTCCAGCCCCTTCAGGATCTGGCCTCCATGGGTACCAGGAATGTATATAATGCACATACACATGCAGGCAAGCCACCAATGCACATATATATATTTTTTTAAATTAAACTTAATTAAAAAATAATTCCAACTGTTTAACTTCAGAACACAGAAAAATGTCTTCCAGAACAATCCACCAAAGCTGACCGGGTCTAAAACATTTCCTTTGGTTACGAATTGGCCGCACTTCTATTTTTCATGCAGTTCTGATCTGTCTCTGAGATAGGCAAAGAGCCCGAGTGGCCTCAGAAGTGAACTTTCCCTTTGGAAAGCCAATCCTCGGGACACTCTGTGTCTTCTTCCATCCCCAGGCTGGGGAGAGGGGAGAAGCTGTGTGGAGGAGACCTTCTGCCAGGACATTGGCTGCATATGGGGACGTGGTGTTCCTTCTCAGGCAGGCTTCTAGAATTTTCCCCACTTTGCAAAGATGCGACAAGGACTGGTGTTCGGGTTGATCTGGCGGGAGATCCTCGAACATCTCACAAAGCTCTCTCAGCTTCCATTCTTGTTTGCCTCTGTCAGCCGAGGGTGGCAATAATTCTGAGGGCAGAGTAAATAGTCCGTATTTAGTACTTAGCACACAGGCAGAGCTTGCCAAGGGATCTGGGGAGGTGGGTGAGTTGGTATAGCAGTTGTGTGCAAGCATGAGGACCTGAGTTCAGATCCCAGCACCCACCTGAAGTTCTGAGTCTGGTGGTGTGTGCCTGTAACGCCAGCCCAGCCCAGGGAGATGAAGATGGGAGGGGCCCTGGGCTTTGCTGATGAGCTCATTTACCTCACCTGTGAGCTCTAGGTTCACTGGGAGACTCTGTCCCCAAAAATAAGGTGAAGAGAGATTGTTGCAAATCCCTAACTAACATTCATATGGATGTGTGTGTACATGTGTGTACAACCAGCACACATCCAGAAGGACATGTGTATGTATACACACACACAGAGAGACACACCAAAAAAGCCCACAACTGGTTAATCATTTTCAAATGTAAGATGCTCAGGTAACCATTTAACCTGTATGAGGCTAAACATTTGGAAAGAATAGGACTCTGTGTGTGTGTGTGTGTGTGTGTGTGTGTAGGGCGGTGGCTCTGCCAAGCCTGGAAAAGGAGCACTGGTTATAAAGACTGAAATAGGTGTCCAAAGAGTATTGCACAGCCTCCGCTGGAAAACAGCTGGGCATAGCTTCCACCTGTGAATTTGCTTCCACTCAGGGAAAACAGAGTAGATGGGGACAGTGTGAGGAAGAGACCTTCTGCTTGTTCATTTGAACTTGGTACCATGGAAATGAATTAAGCCTAAGAAAGAGGAGGAAGAGAAGGAGGCGGAGGAGGAGAAATAATTACATTTAAGCAAGTTTTACCATGAGGACCAGTGCTGAAGATGACAATCAAGACCTAACAGCTTTGACAACAACTTCCACTATTGTACAGCGGTCGCCAGCTTCAGTCTCCACCACTATTGTACAGCGGTCGCCAGCTTCAGTCTCCAGAGGGCAGGCTGTACCCAGCTCAATTCAGTTTAAAGACCTGATATTTTGATAGTAGCCATCTTCTCTCTGACTCTCTCTGTCTTTCATTTTGTTTTTATTTTATATGTATGGATGTTTTGCCTCTATGCATGTCAGTGTACCACACGTGCGCAGTGCCGTGGAGATCAGAAGAGGGCGTCGGGTCCCTGGGACAGGAGTTACAGATGGTTGTAGATCACCACCTGGGTGCTGGGAATTGAGCTCTTAACCCACGAGCCATCTCTCCCACCCTTTGATTCATTAAAAAAAAATCATATCAGGGTGTGGTGGCATCTGCTTTTACTCCTAGTACTTGAGAGGCATAGGAAGTGGTTTTTTTTTTTTTTTTCGAGACAGGGTTTCTCTGTGTAGTCCTGGCTGTCCTGGAACTCACTTTGTAGACCAGGCTGGCCTCGAACTCAGAAATCCGCCTGCCTCTGCCTCCCGAGTGCTGGGATTAAAGGAGTGTGCCACCACGCCTGGTGTAGGAAGTGGATTTTTGTGAGTTCCAGGACAGTCTGGGCTGCATAGAAAGTTTCAGGCTAGCCAGGGTTACGTAGTATTACCCTGTCACCAACCAACCAATAAATCATAAACTGAGTATTTAGTAATACAGACTGAGTTTAATTGCAGACTTGTGCTGAAACAGACAGAAAACCACAGTGCTTGTAGGGGATCAGGTATGTCACTCGGCAGATCGCCTTTAAAAGTTGATTTCCTTGATCAAGACCAGTGAGCTGGCTCAGTCAGTCAAGGTACCTTCCACCAAGACTCATGAGTTCAATCCCTGGATCCCACTTGGTGGAAGATGAGAATCATTTGCAAATAAATGGTCCTCTGACCTCCATGTTCCAACCATACACACATAAAACAAATAAAAGAATAAAAGTCTTTTTTTTTTTTGATGATTTCATTGACTAAATGTGGTCTTTCTATTATCTAGGTCTTTATTGGTGTTTTCCAATCATTTAGGCCAAAGATAATTTTGCTTAAATAATTTCAGATTCTAGGGACATAATTTTCTCCTGTTTGTGTGTGTGTGTGTGTGTGTGTGTGTGTGTGTGTGTGTGAGAGAGAGAGAGAGAGAGAGAGAGAGAGAGAGAGAGAGAGGGGACTATAGGACTCCATTAAAAACAAACAAGGGCTTTTGCTGTGGTTCTAAGGCTTGTAACTATTAACTCGGTCAAGCCTCACCATGTCAATTTATTGTATGTGACATCGTTCCAGAGAGAGAGATTGCTCAAGATCTTCTGGGCTAACTCTTCAGCGACACTCTCTGCTCCCGGTGAACTCGTGGACCAAGTAAGAAACGTGGTGTTTTGAAAGCGTAGTGTTTTAAGGTGGCCGTGTAGTCGCTTGAAGCCAATCCTCAGCCTTCTGCAGCCTGTGGTCTAGGAGCCCCTGCAAACCTGGGTGGTAAAGGTCTGTATTATGACCTGGGGCCAGTTACTTAACTCGGCAGCCTGGAACTCCTTATCTGTTAGGGTTTCTTATCTGCCCCAGGGAGGAGCTTTTGTTTGGAGACCTTTTGTCTCCTGGTGCTGTGTGGGTGTGAGTGCTGACGTTTGGAGGTGGAGAGACTCAGGTTTGTAGGTAGGGCAGGGAGATGCTTTCTCCGGGGTCTCTTGAGGAATCCAAGCCAACTCGCTTAGGGAACCGTCAGGCCCTAGGGCAGTGGTGGCTCTCAAGCTTCGCAAAGGGCCTTCCTTAGGGCCAGTTCCGTGATAACCTAGCTGCTAGAAGGTCTGGAGAAAGGTCTGCCAACCCCAGGGAGTCAGAGATGAAGGTGTAACTTCTAGAAGGGTTCTTGGAGATAGGGGCAGTGGACTGGAACACTGAAGGTCCAAAAAGGTCTGGTAAAATCAGGTAGGTGAATGGTTAGGGAGCCCTCCCCCCTCTGGAACAAAGCTTTGATTGAAGGAAGAGGGGGCTGCAGAGATGAAATCCGCCCCCCCCCACACCACCCCACTCCCCGTGCAAGGCGGGTGGGTTTGCCTCAGAACCTACTTTATTTGAGACCAACCAGGAGGAACTTACAGGGTTTAAAAGGTGATAAGCTGTGGTGTGGGACACTAGTGTCTTAGTAAGGGCCGCAATCTTAATGGAAGCAGAGGATTGGCAAGGTAAGGGCGAGCAAGCTATGCTCCTCTTCGCTGTCCTTGGCTCTTTGCTTAGTCGAAAGGACCCGGCACCGGCCAGAGGTTCACTGAGAGAAAACGGACCCGAGCCTCTTTCAGAGGGTCTTCCTGGTTCAGGTGTTTTAGAATTTATAGGATTAGATGAGAGGGCTTTCCAGTGCTGAAGATAGAGAACCTTTACCCCTCCAAACACACCTACCCACTCACCCACGCACGCGCGCGCGCGCGCGCGCACACACACACACACACACACACACACACACACGCGCGCGCGTATGCACACCACCTCCGCGGCTTTTGGCAACAGCCTCTTCAACCCATGACCTCATGCTTTAAGCTTCCATATAGTCTTTCTCCCGCCCTGTCCACACCCGGAGCCCAAGTGGGGGTGGGGTGGGTCAGGGACAGTGGCTTATCTCTCGCCAGATTTGAGTAGAAAAGGACACATCGGGGAGGGAAAGGATGGTGTAACTTTTCCTCGTGGGGAAAAAAAAACACTCGTTGTCCTACAGATCCTCCAGCACTGAAGTCTAGATCTCCGCGCGGGGTGGCTGGTTTAGTTGAACTATCTTTGGTGCACGTTTCCTCAGACTAGAAAAGTACGGAGATGGCTGGAGATGCAGGGGATGTTGGCCTAAGGTCGTGGCACCTGGACTGATCTGCAGTCCCGGGACGAGGTCTTGTTCGGATCCTTTTCCATTTCCGAGGCCAGGCAGCGCCCCCCCGAGGGGGGGTTCGAACCCTTGGCTGGCCTGCCAGCCGGCGCCCTGCCCCCTTGCTCGCAGCTGCTCTCGGTTTGGGTGCAGCGGTTTTCCCCCGCAGAGCAGGAGGAGGAGACAAGCCCAGGGAGGGGGAGCGACTTCAGGGCACGGGTTTCTGCAACCAATGCCGAGCAGCCCCGAGCGGCCCCCCGGCGGCGGGCCCTCCTCCCCGGCACCACGTTCCACAGTCATGGCGCACGGCGAGGGGCGGACGCAGGGCGGCACCCGCGCCCCCTCCTCTCCTCCCTCCCTCCTGCCCGCCTCTCTCCTAGGCAACATCCCTCCCAGACCCAGCAGAGATGGAGACCTCTCCCCGCCCCCAAGGGGCAGAGGATGGAGGCGCGAGCTTCTCCAGAACCCGCAGATCCCTTCCTGGGAGCACCCCCAGGCCCTAGAAAGACCGGGGGATGCGGTGGTTGTGGTGAGGGTTCGAGGCACAATCCTTTCTGCAGCCTGCCTGGATCTTGGTATCTTTGCAAATCCTTAAATAAACAACAACAATAACAAAAATCTCCCAGCCCGAGTCGTTAGATTTGCAACGCGCCTTTTACAATAACCGCGACTGCGACGCAGGAAGCAATCCTGCAATGGGTCCGGAGTGGGAAGGCGGCAGCTTCCCGGCCACCAAGCTGCTCTCCCACCCCTCCCACTCCACGGGGGCCTCGCGTCCCCCACCCCCTCCTCGGATCCGAGTCTCTGCTGCACTCCGGGGTCTGACAGGTCCTCGGCTCGTGGTCCCATCCTCTCCCGTTCAGAGACTCGCCAGCTTACAAAAGGTGCAAGCTCACGCATACACTACGCGGAGCGCGGAAAAAAAAAAGTCGCCCGTGCACCGGCTAGGGGAAGGCTGCGAACAATGCACCGGGCGGCCCGCGCCTGCCGGAGCGCGGCGCCCCGGGGGACAGGGGCGGCGGGCGGGGGCCGCGGCGGAGAACCCGCCGCGCTGGACACCTTACTTCCTGCTTCCCCGCCCGCCGCCAGCCCCAGCTCTGCGGAGGGATATCTCTCCCCTCCTCTGTCCCTCTCCCTCTTTTACCCGCCTGTCTGCCCCCCTTTTCTGACCCCCCCCACTCCACCCCGCCTTTCTCCTTTTGCAAGAAAATAATTTGACAGTCGATTTGCTGACAGGGGAGGAATTTGCATCCTGGATTTAAAAAAAAAAAAAAAGGCCGAGAGGAGCTTAGGAACGGTTGCTAGGGGTGGGTGATGGGTGAAAAGGGGTGGGTTGGGGTGCTGGGGAGCGGATCCGGAGGGCTCGGGGAGGGGGCCATGCAAAAAGGTAAGGCCAGGTTAGCGCTGCTCGGCCCTGAGTGGGCTGCGGCCGGGGGAGGGGCGAGAGATACATATGTATTTCTGTCTCCCCAGCACACCCCCTTCCCTCTAAGCGATGGCTGAGAGGCGGTGCATGCAGATGGGGAGTAAGTTTCCTGGAGGGGAGGAGGGTGGATGCACGCGCGCAGCCCGGCGCTGCAAATTTCCACCGGGGAGGGAGAGAGTGGCTGGATGCGGAGAGTTTGGAGTTGGAGGGCAAGGAAGGGAGCAGGGCCTGGGGGAGGGGGGAAAGAGGGGTGCTATTGGTGCTGTATCTGGGAGTAAGTTTCCAAGAACGAGAGAGCCTGCACGCTTGCTTGCTAGCTAGTAAGTTTCTGGCCGGGGAGGGCGCGTGAGGAGGAGGGGGGGTGTGCATGTATATAGAAGGGGGGAGGGGGGAGCAGATTTCCTGCGGGGAGGTTGAATACATATGGAGAGGAGATTTCCTGGAGGGAGGGTTGAGGCGTAGACCGGACCGAGTAAGTTTCTTGCTGGGGTGGTGGCTGAAGGGTGGTGAGTTGGTGCTTTAGAAAACCCTGAGCTTCCCACCCGGGACTCGGGGAGGAGGGGGCCGTGCCGTGGGAGGGAGGGGCGAGGGGCCAGGTTCCCTGCTTGGGGAGAGGGGCTTGCATCTGGGGAGTATGTTTCCTGGCGGAGCGATATTTGTTTACAGGCTGAGGGCAGTACTGTAAATGAGTAGCTGCGAGAAGGCGGCTGACATAAATTAATATCGAAATTATTCCATCAGCTCGGCTCGCCCCCCATCTCACCCCCCCAAGTGGAGATTGGTCGTCTTGTCGGATTGCCCAGGCACTTGTTGCCGAAACAGCCAAGGTAGGCGAAAAGCTTATTAAGTTTCATTTAAAAAAAAATAGTTGGGAGGAGGGATGCTCCGTAAGAAAATGGGGGTGGAGTGTGGAGGGAAGCCTGCGGGGGACACAGAAAGACAAGTCTCCCGCGGCCTCTTTACTTTCAGTACGTTAGTAGGGCTTTTTCCCTGCTCGCCTTCTTCCCTGTTCCCTCTCCGGGCTCATAGCATCCCAGCAAAGGGGGAGGGGTGAGGTGGGCGGTGTAACTGGCAAACCCCAGCTTAAAGGGTGTCGGTGGTGGGTTTGAAATTGAAGGTTGGTATATTATAAAGCCTCCATTCTTCCAGCCAAGAAACCGCAGGACCCTAGGGATGTGTCTTTTGGGGTTTTTTGACATGATGCATATGTGTATATATGTGAGTCTGCGGGCTCTGTGGGGGCTGGGTAGTCCCCAGAAGTAAGTGTGGCCACCCAGGTGGGAGAAGTGTATAAGCAGGCGAACTTGCCTCTTCACTCCCCAACTTCGGTCTGGGAGTCTGGGAAGTTACTGCTGGTGGGCTGAAGAGGCAGAAATTACAAACCAAAGCACGGTTTTACCCACGGAGGCAAGCTGACAGCACCTGGCAGGCAGCCTCTGGCCAGCGCCTGGCTGGAGCTTGCGGCCCCGCCATCCTTGGGTTAAAGAAGAAAAAAAAAAATGCCTTGGGGTTCCCGGCAGGTTAGAGTCAGCTTGCTGTCAAACTCCTCAGACAAATGTTGCTTTGGGAAGTGAAGTGTTTGTGTTGTAGTCAGTGCTTGGTCTTTCGTGGTCCTGGACTGTCTTTGCTAAGTGTGTGGAAGTCATGCTTCGACATGACCAGTTCAGGCATGGCCCAAGACGTCAGCAGCAGAGCATGCCTGGGAGAAGCAGTTTCCTTGGCCTTTTCCTCAGGCAGCTGAGGTGATTGAAAGAAAGAAAGAAAGAAAGAAAGAAAGAAAGAAAGAAAGAAAGAAAGAAAGAAAGGAGTTTTAAATTGTCCCAGGTGGTGACAATCTTTTGCACCATTTGTACTTTTCATGTGAGGAGTTCTGTGTGGAAGTGTGCTTTGTGGCCCACTCGGACAAGACACTGGAGGAGCCAGCACTTAGCTAGTTAAGCTAGCTAGTCTTTGCCTCTCCTTGCTCGCTTTCTTGGCGTTCAGCCTACTGGGTTCTCCAGATACTTTTACTTTGATGGGTGCTGGTATGGGGAGTTGAACTTGGCCAGGAGAATTTGAGCACCATGGGGGCCTGGAACTGGTTAGTAGGGTTAAGGCATAACCAACCAACACTGGGGTTAACTAAAGTCGGTTAAGCTTTCCTGAGTTCTGTAAACAGGTTTTGAGTCTAGAAAGGGAAAATGGGTTAAAAAAAAATAACAACCCTCCTCCCTCTTTATGTTACTGATAAACTGTCCGTTTTTCCTTCTGTCCTTCCTCCCATCAGGCTTCAGGATCAAGGGATTGATATTTGGCAGTTTGAGAGTTGAGTTAGTTAGAATTATTAGTGCCACCTATCACATGTTCCCAACTAGGCATTAGCTAAACAAATTAGCTGTTATCTTTAACTGGGCTAGCAGCCGAGTCTGATTGGGTATATACTCTCGGAGAGTAAATAAGAATTCTTCATGTGTGTTTATTCCAGGGTGGAATTATTTACATATGTCTAACCTGGGAGCCAAGAATAGTCCTTCATGGTTCCCCCCCCCCCTTAACATTTATTTTATTGTCTCGCTTTTGGCCATTAATCAAGTCACAGTAGCGCCCCCCCCCACCCCGCTCCACTGAGAATGTTCTCATGGTAATAAAGGCTTGAAGGCCCAAGAATCATAATTCATTCTTTTAAAAATATTGTGACTATCGTCAGGATTTGATTTACAGGAATTGATACCCGGAGTGACACACCCCTTTGGGCCCCGCCCTTTCAGGCATGTCCATTTTCGCCAACTGATTGTTTAGAAGCCAGCCTGACATGGGGGGGGGGGAGGGAGGGAATGCGCCTTTGCCTTATGCATTATAGGCACGGAGAAGATTAATTTTGTAGGTTCCAGAGTGAACGTAGGTCTTTTTCACAGCTGGTAAGCAGGCATCCACGTAGCAGGCATGTGCTCATATCAGAGAGCATTTACACAAGCTGACTGTGGAAAGAGTCAGGCTAGGAGCTGTGCAGGGAGAACTCTTTTAACCGGCCTGGGCCTGTGGTATTTGTTGAGTTCAGAGTTTAAATTATAAAGAGGGGAGAGAGGAGAGGGTGTTGTGTTCTGTGCCTCGTATATAAAAATGTGCAGACAAGAAAACAAAGCTTATTTAGAATTTTCTCTTTCTGCTTTGATGTATGGGTTTATCGTAGGAACACAAAGTATTGTTTTTCTCCCCCTAGGCGGGGTGGGGTGGTGCATAGAAGAATTTGCCAAGAGGCTGATGGGGTGAGAAGAGCTAAAATAGTTTATATTTAGTAGTTGGTTTGAGTTTGTGGGCATTTGTAACGTGACAGAACTTCTAAGGTGGCTGGATACTCAAGGTAGGCCAAGGTGAATCTGAAAATGGATAGGGTACCAATTTCTAGCCGTTTCTGCATATGGGGGTTATTATTATTATTATTAAAAGGATAGCTCTTTGGGTTCCAGCTTTATTCTAGAGTCACGTGGAGTGAGAACCCAGATCTCTTCACACTGTCTTCCTGGGCCAACGGCCAAATTGCTTCATGGACTCGGGGCGAGTTGATTAACTTCTGTTTTTTGTCTTCTCCTGGAGAAATGGATTTGTGCGTTGGCATTCCACAAAGGCGCTTGAGCGGCCTGGCAACCGTGCCAACATGTAAAAGCCATTACTTAGGAGAGCCTGCTGTTGGTGTGGAGCCCCTCATTCATTTATGTCTTACGGATTTTTTTTTTAAAAAAATACTTTTAATTGTGTTTATGTGCATGAGTCTGCATGTGGGTATGTGCACATGTGAGTGCAGATTCCCGCTGAGGCCAGAGGCGTGGGGTCCCCTGGAGGGTGACCCTCCTAGTGGGTGCTGGGAATGGAGCTCCTATAGTTTGCAAGGAGCAGTAAGTGCCCATCACTACTGCTGAGCCACCTCTCCAACCCTGTTGTAGATTTATTAAAAAAAAAAAAATCCTAATTATACGTGCTGCTGGAGAGGGAGCTTGTACTTTCAGGCACCCAAAATAATTTCAGTTCATCTTTGAAGTTTCCTCTCCAGCCAGCTGGCTGGATGATCTAATGCTTAGTCAAGCCTGAGGTTAGTTAAGCTGTTGTTCCCAGGCAGCAGGTAACTTTGGGGAGGCGAAGGGGACCCTCAAAGCTTAGTGTGACCTTGCCTGATTAGCTGTGAGCTCACGTGTGGGCTATTGCAATTTGTGAGAGTGGTGATAGGGTCCTTACTGACCGTGTATGGTGACTTCTGGGACCTGCACTGCCACTCTGGGCTTTTCGGGGAAATTTCTAGATGGTTTTATTGACTTTGGATATTGACCCAGAAAAATAAGGATCCAGACAGGTGCTCCAGACCTGCCCTGGAGCCACACAAGCCCTGCTCATTTCTGAACTCACGAAAACTGTGTGACTGAACACGGAAGAGGGCTAGAGTCCTCAGAGATCTTGTGGGAAGGCTACAATCTTAAAGGATCTTGTGGGTTAACCGTATTTTTAGATTTTCGTATTGGAGAGTAACTGGTGATGTTAAAATATAGTTGAGATTTTTCTCTCTATTCCCCACCCTATCCGGAAAGGGATTAAAACCAGCCCGATTGCAGTTGCTGGCATGCTTATCAGGGTGTTATGGGTGTGCGTGCGTGTGTGTGTGTGTGTGTGTGTGTGTGTGTGTGTGTGTGTGTGTGTGTGTATGTACGTGTGTACGTGCGTAGCGTGCGCGCATGCGTGTGCGCATAAGCAAGCCAGACGTCTGTGTTACCTGTCTCCTCCTCGGGTGCCCTGTCACCTTATTTATCTTACTTATTCATTTGACTTTTATTTGTGAATATGTGTACCACTGCACATGTGTGGCAGTCGAGGATAGCTTGTGGGAGTTGATTCTCTGCTTACACTTTGTGGGTTCTGGAGGTCAAACTTAGGTTGACAGTCTCTGTGGCCCTTAACCATGTGTCCCTACCTAACCCAGGCCCTCGTTCTGGCCCTTTTCACTTTAAATTTTGAAACAGAATTTCTCACTGAACCTCGAGCTCATTCATTCAGTGGCTGGCCAGTGAACTCCAGGAACCCATCCTCCTGTCTCTTCCTCCCTGTGCTCCGACTATAGCCGCCTGCCATCATGTTTATTGTTTCGTTTGTCTTAGGTGGGTGATGGAGATTGAGCTCAGGGACCTTCTGCCTCTGCAGCAGCCGCCACTCTATCCACTGAGCCATCCCCCTGGGGCTGTATTTTTTTTTTTTTTAATAACTATTAAAGTTTTTCTATGTGAATTGCTCCATGAGTCTTTTAGAAAAATCTCTTGTGAGTTAAAGGACAGACACAACCACCAAAAACCCCTCTGGGATGTTTTCTAAGAATTTGAAATTCCCAGAGTAGCCACTTAGAGGAATTCGGGCCGAGGAAATGAATATTTAGGTTGTTTGTTTCCGCCCAGAGGACAAGGAGCTAGGAGTGGTGTGGGTCATGCTGGCTACTGAATTACTGGCATTGAAAATACTTTTAGAGGGAGAAGAGAAGGAAAAATAAAACTTAGGGTCTAAATGGCTATGAAAATTTTGGGATCACATAATGTGGTGCTATCATCATTATTATTTTAATATCTGACTTGAGAAGCCCTGATTCTCATTTACACATTTAGCAGCTACTTTTTCTTTTTAAAGATTTATTTATTTATTTATTGTGCAGAAGCCTTTTTTTGTCTTGTATGTCTGTGTATTATCTTGTGCATGCTCAGTGCCCAAAGTGGCCACAAGAGGGCATTGGATCCCCTAGAACCGGAGTTATGGGGGAGGTGTGAGTCACCATGTGGGTGCTGGGATTGAACTTGGGTCCTGAGCCTTTGCTCCAGCCCAGTTAGCTTATTCTTTCTTGAGCATGTACTATTTGCCAGTCGCGTTAAGGGGACTGGGAATCTTGGAGATTATAAGACATGCTTCTCTCTCTGGCCATCACGGGTGGGTGTGGGCAGAGGTGGATGCGGCAAACTGGGATACATGCTCTTGTGAAGCAGTGACCAGGCAGAAGACCTAATTAATGCAGCCTCCCTGAGGACTAGGGTGGAAGACGACAGAGTGGCCATGCAGCAGAGAGCCTGTGTGGCCAGCTTTAGATCTGTAGGAAGCTAGGGGAGGTCTAGGTAAGGGGGAGGGAGCCTCGAATGGCCATTCGGGGCCCTGTGGGCCTTGGAAAGGGTTGGATTTCCATGTCTTATTTTTAGTGCTAAATCTAAATAACTCTTTACACATGCCAAGCAAGGGCTGTACCACTGAGCTACGCCTCCAGCCCCTCCTCTCTCCTCTCCTCTCCTCTCCTCTCCTCTCCTCTCCTCTCCTCTCTCTCTCTCTCTCTCTCTCTTTCTTTCTTTCTTTCTTTCTTTCTCTTCTTTCTTTCCTTTCTTCTTTCTGTCAATTGTTAAAGAGATTCTTAGTGTGTGTGTGTGTGTGTGTGTGTGTGTGTCTGTGTAGACTGTGACTGGTCTTAAACTCATTGCCTACCCCAAGCTGGCCTTGAACTAGTTTCAATCTTCTTGCTTTAGCCTTTGAGTAGCTAGGATTACAAGGCCTATATATAGCCTTGGACTCTGCTTAAATATTTGGATTTTAAAAAATTACATTTAGATATGTGTGTGTAAGTGTGTGTGAGTGAGTGTGTGTGAGTGTGAGTGAGTATGTCTATAAGTGTGTGTGTGTGTGTGTGTGTTTGTGTGTGTGTGTGATGCTCATGAAGGGTCAGTGTGATGGTTGAGAGGGACCACACCGTGGAATGAAAAAACTTGATGAGAACTAACTTCTTAAAATTGTTCTTTGACATCTACACACACAGCATGGCAGGAGCCCATCCCCCCTCTTCCCCAGTCTAATACCCCCGCCCCCCTCGAGACTGATGGGAGTGATCAGTGGAGAGGCCTGATTGATTTCGAGAAATGGGCTGGATCAACTGAGAGAAGCTGTCCAGCAGGTCTGAGGGGGAGGCTCTGGCTTTTGCTTCGGGGAGTGATGTCTCCTCCATCCTGTACTGACGGGTACAGCTAGAGTGAGGATGTGGGTGGCCAGACAGGAGCTCTATGATGCTATGATACACTGCTCCCCTTTTCTGTACCCCAGGCCGAGGCTGCATTGTCCTTGGGAAGGGTCCAGGCTCAGAACCCTGGCCAGATCCTCCAAGAGTTAAAACTGCATCAGAAATTACACTGCATTTTTTTTTTTTCTGATCATTTGGCCGCATTACTGAGCAGCATAGAGAAAGAACAGATTACTTTTGCTTAAGGAAAACAATCTTCAGTTCTTTGGGGCCTTCAATTTGATTTATTAGCCAGCTACGACTAGAAGAAGACCTTAGCCCTGTTCAAGAGGGGAGGCATGGCGCTGTATGTTTTGAACAGGAAGCTTAAAACCAAAGACAAATGAACGAATAAGCAAACTACAAAACATACTGAACACTTATTTGGTCAAGCCCTGGGTTGACCTGCATGAAGCCCTGGGTTCAGCTCTTACCACTGTATCAGTCAGGTGCGGTGCTCCACACACCTCAAATCCTCGCCAGGGAGATAGAGGCAGGAGGACCCAAAGTCCAGGGTTCTTTTCTTCTGCATAAGGAGTTTGAGGCCAGACTGGGATGCACAAAACCCTGTGTGAATAGGTGCCTCTCATTTGTTCTGCTGTTAGCAAACATATCTCCTTATCGTATGCTGTGACCTCTACAAGGCCTTGACTGTGGGGCTTCCGTGGCAGGTGGGTGGGTAAGGGGAGGGTAGTTCAAAGGTCTGAGGTCCAGTTGTGCTCCCAGCTGCTTCTCGTCTCTAACAGGAGGATGACAACATCTGTCTCCTCCCCTCCTACAGTTGTGCATGGTGGGATCAGACAAGGTCTGGAGATATGGTCTCTGTCTGAGAGGCTTCACAAGCAGTCGGGAGGTGGCCGATTCTGCAGCTCATCTTCAGTTTCCAACGTGAAACCTGAGACTCTTCCCTTAGTTCCCAGAGCCTCTCCTGAAAGTGCAGTGAGTCTCCTCCCACTCTTGCTCCCCCCCAAGTCGCTTTCAGCTTGGGGTTTTGTCCCATGCTCTCGTGGCCCCCAAGTCGGGCATCAGAAATGCTGGCTGACAAAATGCCAATAGGGACAGATTCAAACGCTTGACTCTGGAGGCAGAATGTGAGACCATCTCCCCAAAGGGACAAGCAAGGTTGGTTTGTTCCTCGAAGAACTCTGTGAGTCAAGTGCAGGGGAACCTTGAACTTACTCAAGAAGGCTGGCTGTGGCTCAAGCTAATGTATATATCTGTATTTACATTTATTTAGTGTGTGTGTGTACAGGTATATGTGCGAGTCACACACACCTGGGTGGGTCAGAAGACAAATTGCAGGACTTGCTTGGTTCTCTTCCACCACTCGGGTCCCAAAGAGGACAGAACTCTGAGCTTGGCAGCTCTTTCAGCCGCTGAGCCTTCTCTTTGCCCTCCACCTCTCAGCTGTCTGTAGTCAGCAATGTTAGCGTTACAAACTGAATCTAGCATAAAACAGGCCTTCCTCCTTGCTGTGTATACTGGAAAGTCATTCCCAGTTTTAAAAAATCCGTCCCGTGCACGTGGAATTCTGTTGTCCACCTTAGAGGGGTGAGACTTGAGTTATTTATGTTAAATTTATTTTCATGATGAAAAACTTTAACCACACCCAGAAGAGGAGACAGGACTACACTGATCTCACTGCCACGAATTGCCCGGAGAGATTTTTGTCACGCTATGGATGAAGCGTCTTCCTGTATTTATGTGGGAAATGCATGTTGTTTGAAACAGCGGGGTGTGGTTTAACAGTCCTGGAGAGGGAGATGTGTGGGGAAGCCTGAGCGCTCGTGAGGACGTGCACGCCGCACTGACGTAAAGTTCCTAGGATTTTGAAGTTCTGGATGTTCTTTGGTTTGTCCTATTGGTATCTCCCAGCGACAGGGGAGAGTGTTTAGATTCTCAGTAGCCCAAAACAGCTGCACATGTTGATTCAAACCTGTAACTCCAGAATGGAGACAGAGGGGAGAAGAGGGGTTGAGAGCCTCACGTGTTAACTGGCAACCAGGGCTCACTTTGATGCCAGACCGTGAACGGCCTCTTGGTACCTCACCAACTCACAGCTGAGACCTCGGAGCCATGTGACACTCAGTAAGAATTCAGTGCCAGCCTAGGTACAGGGTCGAGGAAAGCTGAGAGGACAGTGTGGGTGTTAGGGCTTATCACTGCAGTGACCCTAGTCCTCCACAGATTTAAGCACCCATGTGTATGGGTGCTTGCCCCCTGTGTATGTCTGTGAACCACATACAATCAGTGCTCCCTTGGAGGGCAGAAGAGGGTGTTGGGTATCGTAGAACGGGAGCTACAGATGATTGTGAGCTGCCATGTGGGTGCTGGGAATTGAACTCTGCAAGAGCAGCCTTTGTGCTTAACTGCTGGGCCACCTTTCCAGCCCCACCCTGGACAGCAAGTTACTTTTTTGTTGTTGTTTGTTTCGAGACAGGGTTTCTCTCTATAGCCCTAGCTGTCCTGGAACTCACTCTGTAGACCAGGCTGGCCTCGAACTTAGAAATCCACCTGCCTCTGCCTCCCAAGTGCTGGGACTAAAGACCTGTGCCACTGCTGCCTGGCAGAAAGTTACATGTTTGAA
Organism: Mus minutoides; assembly: GCA_902729485.2. NCBI lineage: Eukaryota > Metazoa > Chordata > Mammalia > Rodentia > Muridae > Mus > Mus minutoides. The sequence continues at coordinate 704,686 of LR753367.1, read as the reverse complement.
ACTCAGATTGGTTGGTTCTGTTGTTCTGGAGCACACAACTTTCTGGTTTCTTTCCTTTAAACTTGACTTGTGGCAGCTAGTTCCTGGGCAGCCTCAAATCTTTGGGCTCTGACCTTAAGACATAACAGGGCTCCCCCAGAAACACTAATTTCCCTTGTGCAGATAGCTTAGCCATATTATACCCTTACCATTCAGCATAAGGGCCCCTGGATGGACGGATGGTGGGCGTGTCACCATAACGTGGTCAAGGTCTTTTTTTTTTTTTTAAACAGAAGAAGGTAAGAGTTGATATCCAAGGGAATTTGAGTGTTCCCCCAAGGTTCATAACCTTAGGAAATGCAGCCCACCCTTAAAATGAAACTGGAGGCTAGTTCACAGACCTCTCAGCTGGCTTCCCTGTGCTTTTTTTTAGCTGGGTGAGTATGTGGTTGTCAGAGGTTGAATGGTGAGGACCCCAGGACCTCTGTCCTTCCTTTTTAATAGATTTTTAACTCATCACAAGCCACTCTGGGATCTGATATGTCTCATAAATGCCCATTCCTTAGGTATCTGGGCGTCTGTGTGTGCCTTGCCTGGTCTTGGGGTAGGACTGTTGGGGTGTACAGGTCACGGTCCTGGGACCCCTGCTGCCCTTGGAATGCAGAATCACTGTGTATGAGTTTACCATCTCTGGACTGGGAGTTTGGGGAGGGCAGAACTGGGTCACCTCTCAGCTCTACATCCCAGCTTCTTGCACACAGCCAGCCACTGGTTGGTACTGTAGACACGCTTATGTAAGAATCAGATTTTTTTTTCCGTTTTTAAAAAAAAAATTTTTTTTTTTAAATCTCTGGTTTTTCTTCTCATTGGTTCTTGATGTGGGGAGAAAGCCAGGCCCAGTGTCTTGAGCCTGTGAGGGAGACCAGAGCAGGGTTCTTTTCCTTGCTGTTCTATGGCCTTGCAGCATGGCTTAACTAGAGCCCTTGAATGCAAATCCCGTCCCTTCCCCCACCCCTTTTGATAAGTGACATTTTGTTAAATCAGTTATTCAAGGCCTTATCTATATTTCTGTCTGTGCTGGCTTAGTCAAAATAGGAAAGAGGGAATATTAGATTTCTTCACCCGCCCCCTCCTCCTTCCCCTTTGAGCAACTCCGTTGAAGCTCTCGGCTAGGGGAGGGGCGTCACGTCCTTGAAGCTGCAAATGCTTCCTGCAGAAAAATGGAGAGGGCTTGGGCTTACAGTGACTGGTGCTTTTTAGCAGCTGTGATTTCTTTTTTTCCATTTTTCTTCCCCCCCAAACCCTTTCCTCTCTGTTTTGATTAGTGGATCTCACCGGGCTGTGGGGTAGGGTTTGTGGGGAGGGAGGAGGGGCGCCCGGCACCGAGCAACATTTCCGGGGAGAGCTCAGAGTTTGGGAGGGGCGAGTGAGGGAAAGAGAAGGGATTTATTGAAAATATATGTCTACTTCGGCTATGATAAAGCAGCAGGCATGTAAAAATGCAACAGGGAAATCATTATTGTGGTAATGCAGGCAGGGGCTTCGCGTTCTCATTAGCAGAGCTCAGCCCACGTGGAGGAGGAGGGGGCGGCCGAGCTGCCTTGAGAGTTGGGGTATTCAATAATAGCAGAAACTCAAGGGAATTCTCTCCACCTCCCCTGTGCACCCCCCACCCCCACTCCCCAGCTGCTTTCGCTCTTTTCTTTTTCCCCCAATAGCATTATAACCTTTGGGAAGCTGCTGGCCCGGGTTCCGTTGCTTCCTTCCTCGCCCCTGCCACCCCGAATGCAGTGGGGGACGGTGTCATTTTGAAGTTAGAAGGAATTAAAATAAATTTTTCTCTTGGGAACAAGAAGAGCATTTTGGTAACACTTTGTGAGTAAGAGGCTGGATTTTATCTTTTGCATTCCAGAGAACAGGAGGACGGCCTGTATAGGGGTTCAGAGATTTGCATACTCACTTCAATGTCGATGTCAGGACTCAGGGGCTACAGGCCTCTTTAATACTGGCATGCTTGCCGAGTGCTTACTGTGTGCAGGGCCTTGTGCAGTTTAGTCATTTCGTACCTTACCATTCACTATAAGGGCTGATGCAGTGCTCCATTTCTTCCCATTGGGGAAACTAAGGCAAGCCCTCTGCAGTAGCTTGCTTGGGATCGTGTGCATGCTAAGCGGTGGAGTTGGTGCCCAAGCGGAGGACTGGCCCAGAGTCTGGATTTTAGGAGTCACTTGTTCAGAGCTGACCATCGATTCTGAGGACCAAGGAGAACATCTGCAGATACCCTGGATGCTGGCAGAGAGCTGTAGGTAGACGCTGGGGGATGCTTGCTGACCAAAGTCTCTCGTTCGAGAGACGAAAGATCTCAGGTCCTTGGTAGAGAGAGGATGTTAATCGGTACTCTCTCCACTACTTGTTCATCAAATGTTTGTGGGTTGTTGCTGGGTACCAGAATCCGACCAAAGGCAGGAACCATCTGGATGAAACAGAGGAGCCCAGGGTCTAGTGGAGGGCCCAGAGACAGGATTCTAGTTGAGCCTGCCTGGAAACTGAGTAGTAGGAAAACTGTCTAGCATAGCCCTGGACGTGGTATGTGAAAGGGCTCGTTTCCGTGGATACGGAGAAGGCCGGGGCAGGTCATGTGACCGTGGGCAATCATATAGATCAGGCCTTGAGGAATCCCTTGTGCAACTCCAAGAGTTACCTGTTCATCTCAGTCCTTGTAGACCACTCGAGCAAAAGCACCCCACGCCAAGTGGCTCAGATGGCAAATACTTATTTCTCTTAAGTTCGAGGGTAGAGAGGCCAACGTCAGTGGGTAGGGGTAGCCAGATCCAGGTATCTAGCAACAGCCTGTTTCATGATTGTGGATGACTGTCTTCTCTCTGGGTCTATGCATGGTGGGATGGAGGTGAGGTAGCCTTTTTGAAGGTGTGTGTGTGTGTGTGTGTGTGTGTGTACAAAATGAAGAATCGTGTATATGAGATCCTATTCTGATGACCACCGGCCCCTCCCCGCTGCAGGCCCCACCTCCCGACGCCATCATATTTGGGGTTAAAATGTCAAGCTCTGAATTTGGGGACATTGTTTTGTCTTCATTTTCTATCGCCTGCACTTTAATACCCTATGCTATCTAGCACAACACGGGGCCACTAGCTTTGCATGGCTATTTACATTTAAATTCATGAAAGGTTGAATAAAGTTAAGAATCCAACCCTCCAGGTTCATTAGCCACAAGTCAGGCAGCCATGGAGTTGGTGGCTATTCAGGTAGCCAGGGACAGAACGTGGGGACAGAACCTGTTCGTATTTGCAAGAGTGTCTGGGCGGTGCTGGTAGTGCTGGGACTTATGGGACCTGTCCTTGTCTGCCTGGGGGCTTCTCCCTTCCCAACAGGCCTATTTCACCCTCCGGTACTCCAGACGCCTTCCCCTGGAGGGCAGGGTGGGTTTCTTCTGTCTGGCTGGATCAGTGATACCTTATTGGCTCTATCTTTGCTATAGGACTCTTAGCTTCGGAAGGAAACGAGCGATGTCTTATCCCTGTGTCCCAGCACACAGCTTGAGTCCTGGTACATATAAAGTCTCGGTGGCAAGAGCAAAGGGGCCGGAAAAATCATCCAGAGGGTGGAGAGCGTGTTCTGCCCTTGCAGAGGGCTGGCCTGGGTTTGGCTCCCAGCACTCACACTGGATGGCTCACCACCCCAACCACCTGTAGCTCCAGCTTCAGGGGATGTGAAACCATCCTCTGGCCTTTTTGGACACCTTCGGTCAGGTGTATACAAATATAATTAAAATAAAATCCTTCTTTTTCTAAGGTGGGGATTGGGCTGGGAGGACCTGAAGCTATGGCAGGACGTTGGTCTTAGCCCTGTTGACTACAAGGGTGTTACTAAGAGGTTTGAAGTTGGGGGTGGGGGGTCTGTGGGGAAATGGAGTGGAGTCGTGTGCCTGTGTTTAGGAAATTCCCTCTGGCGAGGCGAGGGGCGTAGGGTCAGAAGGGCTGAGCCACTCAGCTTTCTGTGTAAAAAGAGGACAGATTTCTTTTCATTCATTACTTTGGGTAGTTTTTGGTTCCATCAAATTGGGTGTCCTGTCCCTGAGCTGTATCCCCAGCCTGGTTGACATTTTGTAGGATCATGACTGGCCCTGTTGGTGATTGGTATGTTTGATTGGGACTCTGGTGAGACAGCATGTAGCTGGATAGGTGTGGAACAAAGCCACTTGTCACAGTATTTTTTTTTTTCCTTGAGTTAATGTCATCCTGGAGGCTCACTGCCTCAGTCTGCTAACCCAGGCCTAGCTCTGGAAGCTTCTAGCCTCTGTAAAATATTATCTAAACCTAGAATGTTTTCAGCCTTTGAGACTGATTGCTGAATAAGCTCACCCTTTCCAGGTCTTTCTGAGCTCTACTGGTTGAGCTGTTCTGGCTCAAACTTCTCTCCAGGCTGACTGATTCAGTCTGGCTTCTCTCGGCTTCTCCTGAATTGCTCTACTTGACCTCAAGCTAACTCTGACAGTTACGTTCTCATCTTCTGGCTCCTTCTCACTCTCTGGCTTGTTCTGTCTTCACCCGGGTCTAGCTTGTTCTCTCTTTGCAATCTATCTTTCTATCACTGTCTGGTAAACCTGCATCCTCCTTTCGCCCCTTATCTCCTCAGTGCTTTCTTAAGCAGCTGCCCTCTTCTCTCTCCTCTCGAGAGAGTTGGGTGTATCCTATTCTGTCAAATCTTCCTTTGATTGGTCACTTTGTCTGCAACTCGGTTTGGCATCACTTTCAAACACGGGTGGGTGCTTCCTTCTACAAACTAGTTTTTTTTTTTTTTAACCTTCCTTGTTTGGGATTAAGAGTGTGTACTACGAGTGGGTCTGTATTCCAGCCAGAGGGATTAAAGGTGTGTGCTAAGGGCCGAGCCACAGCACAACCAGACACAGGACTTTTCAGTAAATAACACAATCTCTGGGTTCACAATGTGATCAAACATCCTGCAATAACCACTCGCTTCGAACACACCTCTATCACATGAGGCTTTGGCGGTGGGGTGGGGGAATGACCCCACTGCTGGCATTCCAGCAGGGGCTGAGGAGGAGCAAGAGCTCAGGGCCTTGGCCACAGTAGGCGAGATACCGCTGCCCCTCCTCGCCATGGCGGAGGCTGAAGAGAGGTGCTGCTGAGGGGTTTCCCCTTTCCGCTTCTTCCCCTTACTCCCATTCCCCCTTTTCTCTCTGAGGCCCCAGTCTCTTGCCCTTGCTCCGTGGGCGGCAGGCCTCTGTCCCCTGCGGTTCCTTCTGTGTTCAGCTCATTCCTGCTTCCCCTCTGGGTGTGCCTCGAACTCTGACATCACAGACTGAAACCCCGTGCCGGGTGGAGTGTGAGCCGCGGCTGGCCTGGCCGAGGAGGCAGTGCTGGGCATCCAGCCACCCGGCTCTTCAACCCTCGAGCACAGAGCGGAGTCCTTCCAGAGGACACTTTAGGGGACTTGAATTTAAAAGGGAGCCTGAGAAGAAAGAGATCCCGTGCAGGAGGCTCTCGGGAAGCTGTTAAGAGGACCCGGGGTGCCAGATGTAGAGGCTGAATTGGCACAAGAGGATCCTTTCCTTCTTTAGAAGACAAGGCAGCTCACTGGGCCACATCAGCCTCACTTGGGAGCGTTTGGGGATAGGAGTCACTTGAAAATGCAAGAGCCACTCGTAAACTTCCCATCCTCACTTGACCACAAAGATGGCGGTGTTCCTCTACCCATTGCACGGATGGGGAAATGGGGACACAAAGGGGTTAAGTAGATTGCTTTAGGCCTCGTGGCTGGTGAATAGTAGGGTAGAGATTCAAATCCAGAAACCCAGACTTGACTGTACCAGCAGGTGCTTTCCCCACTTTTTCACGTTGCCCATGACTAGCCTGTAAGTCAGCGAGGCCTCAGGTTTTTTAAAAAAAATATAAATCCTGGCATGTGATGGACATGGATGGCTAGGGTACCACACTGGCCCTCAATACTGTTCTTGGGCAGTTTGACACTTCTGAGCCTTCTTTTCCTCCGCCTCAGATTTCCTGAATGAATCGTTTGTTATTTCTTTGTCTGGAGACCAGGGTCTCCTGTAGCCCAGGCTAGCCTTGAAGATGCTATGTGGACAAAGGTGACCTTGAGCTTCTGGTCCCCGTCCTCATCCTCCCCAGTGCTAGGATAACAGGGGTGCACCGCCACACCCTGATTATATGGAGCTGGGGGATCAAACCCAGGGTCTTGTGCATGTCAGGCAAGCGGACCAACTGAGCTACATCGGACCAACTGAGCTACATCGCCAGCTTCTGAAAGGGTTTATTTTGAGAATAAGATGAGAGAAAAGATGCAAAAATGCTCCAAGAATTCTAAAGAACTTTTCCCTCTGCATAAAAATTCTCTGCCTTTACAAGGCTCTGTGTTGATGTGCAGGGCTGAGCCTGAGCTGTGGGCGTGGCATGGGGGGGATGTTAAAATTCTGCAAACTTGGGGCCGGGCATGGTGGCTTTAATCCCAGCACTCGGGAGGCAGGCGGATTTCTGAGTTTGAGGCCAGCCTGGTCTACAGAGTGAGTTCCAGGACATCCAGGGCTACACAGAGAAACCCTGTCTCAGAAAAAAAAAAAATTCTGCTAACTTCCAAAAACTGTTTGGATCTGAGCACACTCGTGGGTCTGTCCTGATTAGTTGTAGGATTCGGGGGAGATGCTGGATGTCTAGGTTGGAGGTAGGAAGACGTTCCCAGGAACTAAAGGACATTATGTGACTTGGGGAATTCACTTTGTCTTTGTAAACTTCTGGTTTCCCTGAAATGGTCACGTTCTCTCTGGTGGGGCTTAAAGATGGCTCAAGATGGAATTAGGACTCTATGAGCCAATCTGTGGAAAAGGACCCCAAGCACTGAAAGTCTTGGGTAATTCTAGATTAAGCTGTAGGCCCATCTTGCTCTTTTGCCCAGAATGTTGTAATTAAGATGTATTATATAATGACTTCTTACTGCTTTTCATTTAAAAAAAAAAAAGAGATTTGTTTCTTTTATTTTCGTTTCATGGCTGTGAATGCCTTTGCCTGCATGTATATATTTCTCACGTGCCTACAGAGGCCAAAAAGGTGTGTCTGGATCTCCTGGAACTAGGGTTACAAATAGTCTTGAGCCCTCTGACATGGGTACCAGAAACCCTGTCCTCTGTAGGAGTGTCCAGCGCTCTGATCTGACGGACCCGCAATCTCTCCAGTGTTGTGAGTGAGGACCTTGTGTGGAGTGGAGTCCAGGCTGCCTTGAATTCTCCGAGGTCCACCTGCCTAAACCTCCCAGGAGCTCTTAACTCAAGGTGACCTTGAGCTTCTTCTGGCATGAGTTATTAACTAATTTTTTTTAGTATTTATTTTATTTGTGTGTACGTGTGTGTGTGTGTGTGGGGGGTGTGCCACCATGAATGCGTAGAGGGCAGAGGACAGCCCACTTTGTTCTCTTCTTCTACCGCGTGGGTCCTGGGGATCAAACGGCGGTGGTGTTCAGTCTGGGTTGTAAGTGTGTTTACCTGCTCAGACAATCTTGCTAGCTCTCTTAAAACTTTAAAAGCCGTCTTTGACCATTTCACACGTGAGTATAATATATTTCTACTGTTTTGCTCCATTACCTTCTCTCCTAAGTTCTTTCTCCTTCTCATCCTCCTTTTCTTCCCAGCAAGTCTCCTCCCCATCTTCCCATTTTCCTCGTTTTGTTTTTTTGCCTGTTGTTTTTAAAGGCCAGAGGAGACAATTTAAAGCTTCAGTAAAGTTGTTTTTGTGGCTGAATTTATGTAATGATAAGTAAAAGTACTTCATAGACTGTTTTTTGGTAGTAGGAGTCTGTAAACCCATATGGCGATTTTCAAGAGTCTGATGGAGAGACTTTCATTTCTGTGGGCTCACTTCTTTCAACATTTCCAGGCATATTATGCAGTCTGATGGGCTGATGACTGAGATTTTACATCTGGGGCTGGGGCTGCAGCTCAGGTAGTAGAGGGCTTACAGCAAGCAGGACAGCCTGAGTTTCAGCCCAGCAGCACACAGTCATGGGGCCTATATTCCCAGCACTTGGAAGTTCAAGGTCATCCTGAGCTACACATCCAGCTTCAGGCCAGGCTGGGATACAAAAAAACTCTGTACACACAAAACTCTGTGTGTGTGTGTGTGTGTGTGTGTGTGTGTGTGTGTATTATATATATACACACACACATATATACACATGTATATATATACATGTATATATACATATATATGTATACACACATATATACATATATTTATATATACACATAAATGTATACAAACACACACATATACATACATTTATATACATATATTTATATATACACATAAATGTATACAAATACACACACATATGTAATAAGGTATATAAACATGTGTGTGTATAAACACATAAATATACACACACATATATGTATATGTAATATGGTATATATACACATAATACATATACATACATGTAAATACACACATATACATGTATATACACATATATAGTAACATGAATTAACATGTTATACATATACACATATATAAATATGAACATAAACATGTATATATGTATACACACACACAAATAAATCTGGAGACCAACACTATAGTTGTTTTGTATGATACATATGTTTTAGCAATGCCTGCCCTCAGGCATGGAGAGCAACACTATCACTTGAACCCAAACTCCTTTAGCCACTGGAAATAACACTGACCGTGTGAGATGAACAGAGATCATACTTGTTCGACACCTGGAGTTACGTGCGCATGACTCCCTGACCCTGAGTTCGGCTCTAGAACCGGGCTACTGTGGATGTGATTTACCATCTTTCTCAGAAAGTCTTCTTTGAAACTCTTTCTCTTAAATACTTAATATCTTTTCAGATTAACTTATTATGTACTGGGTACAATTTAATCAGTTAGCTTTATTAGTTTATCTCCGGCTATTAAAATATTGCTTACTTATTATTTCTAACTATTGTAAATACTTTAATGAATGTAAATACACATACATAAATCTTTAAACACATCTCAGATTATTATTATTATTATTATTAATAAATTGCTAGGGAGAACTAAAGAGAGTAAACATTTCCAAGATTCACTCTTCGATTTTTTTATTTTTTGTTTTTGTTTGTTTTGTTTTGTTTGTTTGTTTTTGAGACAGCGTCTCATGTAGCCCAGGCTGGCTTCAAACTCACTACATAGTTGAGACTGGCTTTGAACTCCAGCTCCATCGACCTCCACCTTCCCAGTGCTGCAGTTACCATGCCCCACCCCTGTCTGTTCATGTTTCTAATCAATCTTTCGGAAGTTTTGATTTTCACCTGCACTGTGAGCTTATGAAAATACCCAGTGAACTCCGCCAGCCTCAGTGTGATTGTTTATGAAGAAACGGGAAGCCGGGCGTGGTGGTGCACGCCTTTAATCCCAGCACTTGAGAGGCAGAGGCAGGCGGATTTCTGAGTTTGAGACCAGCCTGGTCTACAGAGTGAGTTCCAGGACAGCCAGGGCTACACAGAGAAACCCTGTCTCGAAAAACCCAAAAAAACAAAAACAAAACAAAGAAACAAACAAACAAACAAGAATGAACAAAAAAAAGAAATAGGAGATTCTGGGGCCCGGATGAGTCAAACTCTCTTCCAGTAACAGAATTCCCATGTAGGGTGTATAGATGACTTGGGTTGTTATTATTATTTTTTAAAGATATTTTTTCTAGAGTTAGACTTTCTTTGTGAATTCATAGAATTCTCTTCTTTTGGGAAGAAGATTTTAGGGGTGCTGCTTCTCTGCTAGGGTGGACTGGGGAGCATCCTTCTGGGCCAGAGTGCAGCTTGTGTCGGGTACCTGGTCCAGGTCAACACACCAACATAATTCTATAATAATAATAATAATAATAATAATAATAATAATAATAATAATACTTTCTAAAATTGTGTGTGTGTGCCATGTGCATGCATGTGTGTAAATGTACATATGGATGGACACTGGTTTATTTTATTTTTATTTAATGTGTATGAGTGTTTTGCCTGCATGTATGAGCACCACATGTATGTAGTGCTCTTGGAGGGCAGAGGATGGCACTGGATCTCCAGCCCTCCTGGAGCTGATGTTGCAGGTGAGCTGCTAAATGGGTGCTGGGAATCAAACTTGGGTCCTTCAACAGCAAGGAGTGCTGTTAACCATTGAGCCATCTCTCAGCCATGTCCCTGTCACATCATTCTTGACTCTTAAGAGTTAATGTTATTAAACCTAATAGAGGGATTATAGAGCCAGGGCTCACTTTTCAAAGAATATCTTCTTCCTCTTCCTCTTCTTCCTCCTCTTCTTCTTCCCTTCCTCCTCCTCCTCCTCCTCCTCCTCCTTTTCTTCTTCTTCCTTCTGTAAGAAGGCAAAAATTACAGTCATTCCTTATGGTGTAAGAAATACTAGATTTGGAGCCCGGCGTGGTGGCGCATGCCTTTAATCCCAGCACTCGGGAGGCAGAGGCAGGTGGATTTCTGAGTTCGAGGCTAGCCTGGCCTACAGAGTGAGTTCCAGGACAACCAGGGCTACACAGAGAAACCCTGTCTTAAAAAACGAAAAACAAACAAACAAACAAACAAATAAATATTTCTACCAACAGAGATAATGAAAACTGGCCATGACTATGTTGTAACTGGACAACTTGAGGTGGACCCTCTTACTGTATTTGTAGTAAGAGCTACTTTGTTGCCCTGGCTTGGCATAGTTGAGGCTTGGTGTTTATTTGGTTTTTGCATCTCTTTCGGTAGACTTCACCTTGTGTTCATGTTGTAAATACTCTGGGAGATGTTGCAGTAGTCAGGGTCTTGCTGTGGGAGCGCAGTGACCTGAGTTCAGTTTCTCCAGGACCCAGGTAAAGCTGCAAAGAGAAAGAAGGGACCCCAGGAAGTCATCCTCTGACCTCTACCCTTTAGCACTCCTCCTCCCCAAACCATGCAGACATGCAGAACAATACATGTTTTAAGCATTTTGTGAACTGTTTGATATCTTAACCTTTGAATGTCTCCCTAGATGTTAAGACATTGCTTTATGGGGACTGGAGAGGTGGCTCATCGGTTAAGAGCAGTGATTACTTTTCCAGAGGATCAGGGTTCAGTTCCCAGCACTCACATGGCAGCTCACAACTGTCTCCACCTCCATGATCTGACACCCTCACAGAGACACTCGTGTAGGCAAAACACCAACACACATGAAATAAAAATAAATTATTTTAAAAAGACACTGCTTTACATAGTTAATAATGTAGGCAAATCTATATATTTAAGGTTAAAGTTATTTGTTGTGTGAGTTTATGTGTACTGTGGGCATGCCTGGTGCTCTCAGAGGCCAGAGAGCATCAGAATCCTTGGAACCAGAGTTACAGGCAGTTGTGAGCTGCCTGAAGTGGGTCCTGGAAATGAAACTTGGGTCCTCTGGTGCTTTTAACTGCTGAGCCATCTCTCTAGCCCCTGTGTATTGATGTTCTTCTTTTCTTTCTCAGATTAACTGTTTTCTCTCTGGAGTACAGTATGTGTTTGTGTGTGTGTCTGTGAGTATATGTCTGTGTCTGGTGTTTTTGTGTGCCTATTGTGTGTCTGCATGTGTATCTATGAGTCTGTGTGTCTGTTGTGTGTGTATTTGTGAGTCTGTGTTTGTGTGTCTGTGTGTGTGTTTGTGTGTGTGTATTTGTGAGTCTGTGTTTGTGTGTGTGTATTTGTGAGTCTGTGCTTGTGTGTCTGTGTGTGTATTTGTGAGTCTGTGTTTGTGTGTCTGTGTGTGTGTATTTGTGAGTCTGTGTGGTGTTTGTGTGTGTCACTCTGTGTGTCTCTGTGAGTGTGTGTCTATCTGTGAGTCTCTGTGTGTCTCTGTGTGTGTATTTATGAATTTGTGTGTGTTTATTTGTGAGTCTGTGTGTGTGGTGTTTGTGTATGTGTCTCTGTGAGTGTGTGTCTATCTGTGAGTCTGTTTGTGTGTCTGTGTGTGTATTTATGAATCTCTCTGTGTGCATTTGTGAGTCTCTGTGTGTGGTGTCTGTGTGTGTGTATTTGTGAGTCCGTGTGTGTGGTGTTTGTGTGTGTCTCTGTGAGTGTGTGTGTGTCTATCTGTGAGTCTCTGTGTGTCTCTGTGTGTGTATTTATGAATTTGTGTGTGTGTATTTGTGAGTCTCTGTGTGTGGTGTTTGTGTGTGTGTCTCTGTGAGTGTGTGTCTATCTGTGAGTCTGTGTGTGTATTTATGAATCTCTCTGTGTGTATTTGTGAGTGTGTGTGTGTGTGTGTGTGGTGTCTGTGTGTGTGTATTTGTGAGTCTGTGTGTTTGGTGTTTGTGTGTCTCTCTGTGTGTATTTGTGAGTGTGTGTGTGTCTATCTGTGAGTCTGTGTTTGTGTGTCTGTGTTAGCTTCTGTTGGTGTCACAGTTCTCTCAATATTTGCCTGGAAAATGTCACTTCCTCACTTTTAACATTGGGAGGCTATTTTTACTGGCCATAAAATTCTAGCTGAATTTACTTTCAGCTCTTCACGGATGAGATTCCATTTCTTCTGGATTTCTCGTTTCTGTTTTAAGAAAAGCTCTGCCTGTGTGGCTCAGGCTCTACCCGTGTTGCTCAGGCTAGCTCTGCCCGTGTTGCTCAAGCTGGCTCGGCTGTGATGCATGGCTCCGATTTTCTTCTGTGTGCTCTGTGGAGTTTGGAGACGCTTCTAGGAATCATGGCATAAGGTTTGGGGTCAGCTTTAGAAAATTCTTGGGTTGTTCTCTTCATATCTTGGCTTTGCACTGTTATTTTTCTCCTTCCCTTCTCAGATGCCAGTGTGTATGGGAGCCGCTTTGATGGCACCTGCTGAGCCTCTGACTCTCCGAGTGTTCTGTGTTTCAGTATGACTGGTTCTCTACTGGCCTGTCTTCCTGGCTGGTAGTCATTTCTTCTCTTTCTCCTCTTTACTCCGAAGCCCTTCTATTCAGTTCTTAATTTTAGTTACTACAGTAATAGCGACGCTGTTTACATTTTTAAAAACATTGTGCTTTTTGGGGGTTTTGTTTTGTTTTTGGTTGAAATTTAAGCCTTTGTTTTTCTGGACTTTACCCGTTTTCTTTTTTAGAGCTCTGTTTGGCAAGTCCAGCATTTGGACCCTCTATCACATTTATCTTTATGGATTGATTTCTCCAAAGATCTGGTCCTATTCCATGACATTGCCTGGTAATTGTTTGAACGCTGGACATTTCACATACACAATGCAGAGGCTCTGGCTGTCGGCTCAGTTGGGTTCAGGAAAGCTTGATTTATTTCTGATTTGCTTTCGTTTTGAGGATACTTTTTAGGGTCCTTCATCCTTGATAGGCCCATTCCTATCTTGTGAAGATACTAAAATCTTGGCTTAACACTTTATATTTAGTATCTTTTTTTTAATGATTCACTTATTTTATGTATGTGAGTACACTGTCCCTGTCTTCAGATACACCAGAAGAGGACATCGGATCCCATTACAGATGGTTGTGAGCCACCATTTGGTTGCTGGGAATTGAACTCCCGAACCTTTGAAAGAGCAATCAGGGCTCTTAACCCGCTAAGCCATCTCTCCAGCCTAACACTTTACATTTAGTTTTTTTGTTTGAAATAGGATCTTGAGTAGCCAAGGTTGACCTCAAATTTTCTGTGTAGGTAAGAGCACCCCGGAACCCCTTTAATTCCCCAGTTTAGCTTCCCTTGTGCTGGGGTTACAGCCCTGGGCCACCTTATCCAGCCTCTCTAGTGTTTTGATAGCTTCTTTCTGCGTAGACCTCCTCCCCCCATGCCAACTCTGCCCACCGAGTGCCAGGGAAAGAGGCGAGCGGACTCTGTGTCTGCTTCTCTTCTCTTTCAGGTCTCAGAGGCCCCCATAGCACCGAACTACAACGAAATATATTTTTTTTTAGATTTATTTCTTTTTAATGTGTGTGTGTGTGTGTTTTGCTTGCATGTATATATATGCACCATGTGCATGTAGGCAGGTCAGAAGAGGGTGCAGTATCCTTTAGAACTGGAGTTATGGATGGTCGTGAGCTGCCCTGTGGCTACTGGGAACGGAATCTGGCTCTCTACAGGAGCAGACAGTGCTCTTGGCCGTTAAGCCACCTCTCCAGCCCTGAGCTCTAGTCAGGTGTCTACCACTGTGCTTCTCAAGGTTTACTTTGCCGGTTTCCCGTTACCTGTGTGCTTCCTGTCCGTCCCCCACCCCTGCAATCCCAAGGGAGGAAACAGTAGCTCTGAGATGTGCCTCACATGCTTCGCTGTCTCCTCCAGACACCTGAGTCCTTGCATACTTCACAGAGCTATGGGCATTTCACATTTCATCCGTCTCATAGGATGGTTAGTGTAATATAAGCTGCATTCGTAATAACCAGAAGTGCTTTTATGCCCTTTAACTTTGATATTTAGGGGCATTTGCCAGGTCTTCAAAAGTTCTTCATTAGGGGACCAGCAAGATGGCTCAGCAGGTGAAAGTGCTTGTCCCTTGTCACCAAGCCGACAACTGGAGTTTGATCCTTGGGACCCACACAGTGGAGGGGGGGGGACTGATTCCCAATTATGCTCTCACATACAAATTAAATAAAAATAAATGTTAAAATCAGTCCTTCGTTACAGACTGGAGAGCTGGCTCAGTGGGTAGGAGCACTCACTACACAGGCGTGTGGATCTCTTAAGTTCAAATCCTCAACATCCACGAACAAAGCTGAACATGAGTGGACATGACTGTAACCCCAGTGTTGGGAAGGGGAGACAGGTGGGTCCTGGGAGTTCCCTGGCCAGCCAGTCAACTAACAAACCACAAGCCTAGGGTTCTGTGACAGACCCTGTCCTGAAGGAGTAAGGTGGAGATTGACCTTAGTGGGCGCCTGAAGTCTTTCTCTGGCTTCTCCATACTGCACTTGCCGCCGGCACGCAGACAGGCACACCCATATTGCTGCAGCTCACATGGACATCCTCTCTGCCTTAATATATTTGAAAATCGTCACAATACTTCCTGCTTGTCAGACATCCTTTCCAAGGTGACTGCTCTAGGCTTTACATGCTTCTAAGAGTTCTAGGGTCGTTTCGAGGAGGGGCCACTGGAAGCAGGAGGGGGTTAAGTTACCTGCTTAACCCCTGCTGTGTTAAGTCACACATGTGAGTGTGAGCTGAGCTGGACGGTTTGAGTCTGGAGCCTTACTGCGAATTCTTGTTCTCTGTCATTTGACATTGCTTCTTTGCTGCCGGTTCTAGCTTTATTGGAGGGCTTCCCCATTATTTCTTGGGCTCCCGGTCGCTCTTGCAGTCTCTCTGCAAACAGGATCTCATGCATTCCAAACTGGCCTTGCTCTGATCTCTTTCCCTGCCTCCACAGTTGTGTGCAGCCACATCTGGTTCTGTGGTTCTGGGGCAAAACCCACTGGTGGTGCCAGACATGCACCACCAAATAAGCTACATCCCGTTTGCCCTCTACTAATTTCCTTATTTGGGCACTCCACCCTCCTACACACAGACACACACAGACACACACAGACACACACACACACACACACACACACACACACAGTAGATGTTAGATGGAGACGAAGGTGGAGACAACTTGGGGAAGGAGTTTCTAGAAGGTTCCAGCACAGGAGTTGTTGTTGGCATTAACCCTGACCACACTTGGCTGCCTGATAGCTTGTCGTGTGTCTGTTGTGGGGGTTCTGGCAATGTATTAAGTGATGGGGGAATTTCAGCTTCCTCCCCTGGGTTTGCCTGGCACGTGCTTGCTGGGCCCTTGCCCGTTGCAGTTTAGTGAGAAAGGAGGACTCCAGCATTCTTTCCTCCTGTCTGCCTCAGGTCAGAATAAAGAGGTTGAGGTATAGGGCTCACCCCAGTTGGACTGATTACCTGGCAGCCTTCGAACAGCAGGTCGAGGCCGTTAAGCTTTGATCTTGTGAATTGGCTGTCTCTTTGTTTCTCTGCCTGCTCACTCTAGCTAGTTCCTGGGTACCACATCCTCATGTTCTCACTATTAATTCAGCTTCCCTTTCCTTCCCCTCTCTCTTCCTTTGAATTGACTGTGAATTTTACAGATCTTAATTATCTCGTTTTGCTTGTTTGTTTTTGGTTGTGTGTTTGTGTGTGTGTTAGTTTGTTGTGAGGTAGGGCCTTATTCCAGGCTATCCTGGAACTCACCATGTATCTGAGGATGACCTTGACCTCCCAATCTTCCTGCTTCTACTTTCCAAGTGCTGGGATTACAGACCTGCATGACCATACCCAGTTTACTTGAAGATAAGTGTTCTGATAGACAAGGTGGTGGCACATGCCTGAAATCACTTGGGAGGTTGGCCGCAGGAGGATGACGAGTTCAGGACTAATCTGGCTACATAGTGAGACTTGGTCTCAAAAACAAAGACAAAAAACCAAAATATTCTATTGATTAAATAAAAAAAATTGTCTTTTGCTTTTAGTCTAAAAATACTATTTAAAAGTTCTTATGTCTCAGAAAAATTGCCGTTAGTTGGTAATGTTCTCTTTGGGTCGGCGGCACCAACATGAAATCTCTGTTCCTTGCTGCTTGTTGTGAACTTGGGGCAAAGTGAAGGTGGTTCCTGTGGATCTGGGAGCTCGGTCTGAGTGGAACCTGCCGCTGTCCTGATTGATGGCTGTCTGATCCCCGGGGGTTGTGACAGAGAGCTTTACAGATGACGAGATAGCTTTAAGCTGTGTTTATTAAATGGTAGCAAGGGAGATAGCTGGGAGAAATGAGGGCGAGGTGGCAGGAAATTGAAGGGAGCCTGCCCTCTCTCTCTCACCTGAGGCAGAGGAAATCCAAGCCTCCACAGTGGCTTGAGTCTACCCCTCCCCCCTTTGCTCCCTCCCCCCCCCCCCCTCCCCCCTTGCTTTTTTTTTTTTTTTTTTTTTTTTTTTTTTTTTTTTTTTTTTGGTTTTTTTTTTTTGTTTTTTTGTTTTTTTCGAGACAGGGTTTCTTTGTGTAGCCCTGGCTGTCCTGGAACTCACTTTGTAGACCAGGCTGGCCTGGAACTCAGAAATCCTCCTGCCTTTGCCTCCCGAGTGCTGGGATTAAAGGTGTGTGCCACCACGCCCGGCTCCCCCTTTGCTTTTGTGTCACCATCTTCTGCTGCCCCCCACCCCACCCCCAACTCTGGTCTCCTGTCTGTTCCTGCGTGTTCTCCTCAGGGCCTTTGTACAGTCTGAGTGGGACCTGCTGTGATCCCGAGGGCTGTCTGATCCCTGAAGCCTTCTGCGTCTGCTCCGATCTGCCTGGCTCTCTCACAGGCCTTTGCTCAGGTGCATCTCTTTCTGGAGGTGCTTCTTCCTGCATCCACCCTTTGCCTGGGTTCCCCATCTACCCACAGTCCCTTTGTGCGAAGATGTGCTCAGATCAGCCCTCGTTACGAGGACACTGTCCACCTGATTTTATTTTTTGGTAGAGGGTCGAGCGCTGACGTGGAACTCCTACTAGCAGGCTGCAGACCAGTGAAGTCCAGGCTTCTATCTGCCCATCTCCAGCTTCCTGGCCCTGGGACTACAAGCCAGTGCTATTCTCTTCTCTTATCCCTCCGTGCATTTTTTGTGGAACAGACTAAGTCCTTTAAGTACTAAGTTACTAAAAGCTACCCCTCAGCCTCTGCTGCCTTCTTTCCATGGTCATGATCTTTTACCAGCCTATCTGCTTTCTCTAAGAACAAGAGGGTGTCCAGGGCAGCTTCCTGTGCATCCAGAAGCCTGGCAAGTATGTCATAGGCACTCCGTACACGCATGCTGGATGCTCTGTCCTTGGGGTTTTGCTGGGGCCCCCCGGCTCCTAGCATTTTCATTACATCTTAGGATTTGGAAAAAAAAATATCTGCCTGTAGGAATTTTTTTTTTAATTAAGATTTTTATCGTTGCCACTCCCTTCCCCCCTCCCAGTTCATTTAAGACTGTTATGAAACAAAACTCATTATGTTTCAGAATCTGACAGAGCTGAGGCCCCGGGGAGGGAGGGAGGGAGGAGGAGGAAGAGGAGGAGGAGGAGGTGGCTTCGGGAGCTTCCACCATCGCCCCTGTCTTGGTTTTGCTTAGGATGGCCTGCAGCCCACACCGTTGAGGTGAGCAGGGAGTCCCAGACTTCCTGGGGACCATCAGCCTGAGAGAGGGAGGAACAACCGTGGAGGGTTCCTCTGTCACAGTGTTCAGGGTTGGAGCATAAAGGAAGAAAGCTGGTGTAGAGAGAAAAGCTGGTGGGGGGTTGCGGGTGGGGGGGGGCAAATGCTGATAAGCCCTGTCCTTGGAGAAATGAAGTCACTGGGAGAAAGGTGGCAAGTCGTCTTTCTTAGGAATGACTTGGCTTTCCCTCAGAATAATGAGTATTTTCCTCGGTTGGTTCAACAGCATTTATCCTGCACCCGCTGTGTACAGATGAGTTTGTAGAGCCTATGGGCCTGGGCCTGGATGGAGTTAGGTCTCCCTCAGCCCCTGTGTGGCTGGCAGCAGAAGGGACTCTTTCAGAGGAACTGGGTGTGACCCCGTGGCTCTGAGCCAGTGTGTTGGACTTATCTCAGTCTGTGGGTTCCTGGGAAGAGTCTGCAGGCTGGGAATAATTAATGTGTGTAGAGGGGAGGCAGGCTGAGGAGGAAGTGGAGGGGCCTCCTGGATTTCTTTTCTAAACATTCCCTAAGTGAACTCATCCTTAGTGCATTGCCTCGTGTTATTTTTGAGACGACATGATCTGATGTAGCCCAGGCTAGCCTCCCAACTCACCACGTAGCAAAGGATGACTTTGGACTCCAGATCCTCTGGGACATGTAGCTTCTTTGGTTTCCTTGTGTTGAGGCAGATGTGTTCTTGACTTCAGCAGGTCTGGGTTTATTTGTTTGTTTGTTTGTTTGTTTGTTTGATTTTACGCCTTAGGACCGCAGCTCTTGCTTCCCTCTGAATTGTGGAAGGGAGCCGAGTGATATTCTCAGATCATTGCAGGGAGAGGCTGTGGAATACAATAACTGCTGCACCCTTAATATGTGCACTATAAGATGCGGGACTCCGATAGCTAGCGGATGCTCGAGGAGAGCGTCCACTGGAGGGCCCCACCCAGGCTCAGCATCCCATCCTCGGGTGGAGTAGCAGCACCAACCTTCTTATCCCCAATCTCCATAACGATTTCAGAAAAAAAGACCAGCTGAATGAGCGCGGTCCAGTGTGTAGAAGGAAAAACACAGTTGCGGAGTGAGGCTGCCTTACTGATAAACACAGGGGCGAGCGATGCATTCCCCGGGGTCGCTTACTGATGTCAGGAGTGGTCGGCATTGGGAGCAGATTGAACATGACCTGTGGTTTGGGGCTTGTAGCTTTCTTAGTTAATCAGAATAGAAGCCCCAAGTCCTGCTTTGAGGCCTAACGGTTTGTTACCATAACAGCATCCTCACAGGTTACCCCAGATTCCATTTGTGTTTCTGGTCCCAAGTGACACAGCAAACCCTTACCAGCTGTCTCCCATGGCAAGCCAGTGTGTGCAGGATGCTGCGCTGTCCTAGGGTATGTGTGACTGGGTGAGAGCCATCCACACCGTGGGAGCAGGTCCAGAAGGGTGTCAGGAGGCTGTGTGGTCTGGGTCACACACGTGTCACACATGTATGCTGATGTGTGCGCACACTGGCCGGGCGAATCTAGGCAGGCAGTACATGGTGGTGCCCCCTTGTCAACCTATCGGGTGTCACCAGCCAGCCACTCTGAGGTGAGTCTGTTCTCACTGCAAAAGGGGGGGATAGACAACGGGGGTGACTTTGTACCCTGAAGTCCTGTTCCCCAAGTCAAAGGGGAGAATTTGTGGAGCAAAGTGTGGAGCCCGAGGAGCAATGTGGACAGGCTGGGAGGAAAAGAAGGAAAGGTGAGAGGCTCCAGGTATGTGTGTGTGTGGGGGGCCATGTGGCAGGAGAGAGGGTGGAAAGGATCTGGGTCTAGAGCTGGAGTGAGCTGGATCTGACTATTACTGTGGATTAGATCTGAGCATCTGTTTTACGTGTGAGTGAGTGTAGGCCGGAGATCAGCCACGGAGTACCCACTCTGTTGTTTGAGCCTCTTACTCTTGTGTGGCCGGCCGGCCAGAGAGCTGCAGGGTCTACCAACCTCCACTTCCGCAGTGCTGTGATCACAAACTTGTGCCGGCTCATCCTGCCATTTCACGTGGGTTCTGGGCATTGAACTCAGGGGCTCATGCTTGTGTGTGTGTGTGTGTGTGTGTGTGTGTGTGTGTGTGTGAGCTTTACCAACTGAGCCATCTTCCTGGCCTGAACTTCTTTGTTTTCCTTGCCACAAAATGAGGGCATGGGCAAGGATCCGACGACGACGAGCAAGCAGTGAATGGGAGACTGCTCTGTAAGCGGCCCTGGCTGCTGGTTAGTGATGGGGAAGGTTCGCCGATGGACTGTGACTCACAAAAGCTGCCTCCTTCCTCCCATTGCTGTCACAGCGCTTCGTCACCTGCCCTGTCCAAGGCGGGGATTAGGTGCTCATGCCTCTTCTTCAGCCCAGGTTATGGGGACTCCATCACTTTCATCAAGGACGCAAGACTAGGTGGGACTAGCACCTGAAGTGTCTCCACTCATTCCTCGCTTGTGAGGTCCTTCTTCAGCACGTATAGAGAAGCTCTGGGCCAGTGTGTGTGTGTGTGTGTGTGTGTGTGTGTGTGTGTGTGGGAAGAGCCGCGGCCTGAGCTTGAATCCAGTCATCCTACAGGTGCTCTGTTAAGCCAGCATGTGATACAAACCATAGAAGACAAGTATAAAGAGCGAGGGGGAGGATACCACTCTTCATGAGGGGTACAATTCACAAAGATCCTGTGTGCACCATTTGATGGGCATACTCTGAGAAGTGGTGTTACGGCAGACACCGGAGGATAGAGGTAGCCATGGCGTCTGGGCTGCTGGGGATGGAAGGTGTTGTTACTTTATGAAGTGGTATGTTTACATATTGTGTGTCTTGGCTTTTTTTGTTTTTTTGTTTTTTGTTTTTTAACTTCTGGATGTGTAACAGCCTGGAGAAACGTGTCCACGTGCATGGGAGAAGCCGTAGACCAAGGATGATTCAGGGAAAGTGTTGTCCATAGAGCAGAGCACTGGGAACGGAACTGTCTGTGAGTGGAGACTCTCGGGCAGACAGTGGTCCTGTCATGCACGTGGCTAATACACGCAGGATGCAAAACCAGCAGGCTCAGGAAGGGCTCGTAGGATCTCAGTCATTTTGTCAACTCTAAGAAAGCCAGGGCTATGGCTAGTCGCTACTGCATGGGACTTTTTTTTTTTTTTAATTAAAATGTAAAACCCACCTCACCTACCTCCCTGAGGGACACAGATTGAGGGGTGGCAGGCAAGGTTGCACCCCTGGGTGTTTGTCCCCTTCTGAATGAGTTCTGTGAGTTCTGCAGCATGAAGCAAGCCCAGACAGGCCTACTCAGGTTTTGATGACAGAGTAGAAATTTTTTTTTTCATTGCTTTGGAAACTTTTTTTTTAAAAACCCAAATTACAAAACGTTACCCATCCGAGTAATGATAGGTATGTGTGTGTGTGTGTGTGTGTGTGTGTGTGTGTGCACTTAATTTTTTTTTTTTTGTATTACCATGGGTGCATTCTTGATAACCACAAAGGCAGATAGGATATGGGAAACTGTGGCTCTGTCTGATGTCTATCTCTTCCTGCCCATGCAAGGTGGTGCTGGGGCATCTCAGCTCCGAAGGGCAGTGCTTGCAGCCGGGTGTGAGATTCCTTGTTGCTGGCTGGTGGCTCTTCCTCTGAAGGGAGGCAGATGCAGCTGAGCCAGGAGGCCCCCCTCTTGATGTGGACTGAGAGTCAGCAGGCAGAGCTGGTTGGGGAATGAGTAAGAAGGGGCGCTTGCTGCTTGTAGATTCGGGCTCACATTTGCATAGCGAAACCGGCCTCCACTTTTACTTTTCTTGTTTGATGAGCCTGAGGTATTCTAGTTTAATTGTACAAAGACAGACGATGTAGGTTGGCTTTTTTTTTTTTTAAGATTTATTCATTTATTTACTTTATGCATATGAGTACACTGTAGCTATACTGATGGTTGTGAGCCTTCATGTGGTTGCTGGGAATTTGAATTCAGGTCCTCTGCTCACTCCAGTTGACCCTGCTCGCTCCGGCCTAAAGATTTATTTATGATTATATCTAAGTATACCGTAGCTGACTTAAGCAGCACCAGAAGCGGACGGTCAGATCTCATTACGGATGGTTGTGAGCCACCATGTATTTGCAGGGATTTGAACTCAGGACCTTTGGAAGAAAATCTTAACCACCGAGCCGTCTCTCCAGCCTGATGTAGGGTTTTTTTTTTTGTTTTTTGTTTTTTCTAAAGGACATATTTAACTTTGAGAGAGGAGTCTGGGATGAACGGGAAGAATCCAGATGGCTTTTCCAGTCTGAGCATCCAAAGTGGTGCTCACGGTCAGGCTACTGGCATAGGACCCATCAGAGGGCATGACAACCAATGAGTAGGGTCCTACTGGTTTCAGTGTTGAAAGGGAAGGCATTTGGGGGAAGCAAGGAGTTCAGAAGTGGGGGACAGGTCAGAAGAGGAGGGGTCAGAGCTGCAGGAGATGGCTCACTGAGTAAACCTGTTTCCAGCACAAGCCTGGTCGCCTGCGTTTGAATCCCAAACCAAAGGTGGTTGCAGTATTGTGTATCTGCGATGCCAATACTCCTGCTGTGAGATGGGAAGCAGAGGCAGGGGCATTGCTTCTAAACAGCTAGCCTGGACTAAGTGGCAAGGTCGGAAAAACACGAGATCCTGAGTTCCAGGACAGCCAGGGCTATACAGAGAAACCCTGTCTCGAAAAAAACCCAAAAAAATAAAAAAGAGATCCTGACTCAAGACAATGTGCATGGCGTCGGCGAGAATGGGCCCCAGAAAGTTGTGTCTCTGAACTTCACGTGTGCATGGGTGCATGTTTGTACTGCGCTCACAAGTCACACCTATCCATCTACAAGCAAAGACTATGAACAGTGTGTGTGTGTGTGTGTGTGTGTGTGTGTGAAGCCGGGTCACATCCGTGCCTGAGAGAGCAGTGTTGCTGTTCTTTTTGTTGTTAATGTTATCGTGTGTGTTTGTTTTGTATGTGTGAATGTGCATGTAAATGTATACCGCGATGTATGTGTGTGGAGACCAGAATAAAACTCCCAGGACTCAGTTCTCTCCATTACCTGTATCCTGGGGATTGAGCTCGGGGCCTCAGGCTCGGCCACAAGAGACTTTACTCACCGAGGAGTCTCGTCCTCCAGCCCTTCCTTCTGGTCTAGAAGGCAAAGCTAAGTTTGAAAGTAAGAAGCTGTAGAAGACAGTTGATTTATTATAAATCAGGGCTTCTCAAACCACGGTTTATAATCACCCAGTAGGTGGTATAATCAGACTAGTGATCAAAATCAGTAATTAAAAGAAATGAACTGGAGCAGAAAAAAAAATAGAAGAGGAAAACCATTGAGTAGACAAGATTTACACGGCTCAGCATTGTCCCTAGACTGTATTTCTTTACCTTTATATGTGTGTTAAGTTTAGGTAGCTGTATGCTGGGTAATGACATAAAGGAACATCTTTCCACATTTTTACTATTTATGTATATGAGTGTTTGTTTACATGTGTGCGCATGCTCGACATGCATACAGCGCTCGCAGAGGCCAGAAGAAGGTGTCACATCTCTTGAAACTGAAGTTGTGAGCCACCACGTGGCTTCTGGGAACTGAACCTGG
The DNA here is from genome assembly GCA_902729485.2 of Mus minutoides. NCBI lineage: Eukaryota > Metazoa > Chordata > Mammalia > Rodentia > Muridae > Mus > Mus minutoides. The sequence goes on along the minus strand of LR753367.1, from coordinate 680,958 downwards.
TGCTGTGCAAGAAGAGCCAGTGCTTTGTTTGTTTGTTTGTTTGTTTCAAGACAGGGTTTCTCTGTGCAGCCCTGGCTGTCCTGGAATTCACTCTGTAGACCAGGCTGGCCTTGAACTCAGAAATCTGCCTGCCTCTGCCTCACAAGTGCTGGGGTTAAAGGCATGCGCCAACACTGCCTGTTGAGTCAGTGTTCTTAACTGCTGAGCCATCTCACCCAAGGAAGACTGAGTAGGAGCAAGGACGGAGAGCTATCACTACTCGCTACCACTTAGTGATCATATTTGCTCTTTATTAAGTACATATCTGGGCTCCGTCTATACATTTTATCATTTAAATTTTATAACAAGCCAGGCATAGTGGTATTACATATATAATCCCAGAATTTGGGTAGCTCTGGGGCAGGAGGACAGATTGAGGCTAGCTAGCCTAGCTACACAGAGAGACTATCTCCTTAAAACAACTCTTTGGTACAAATATTGTCTTCATCTTGGAGACGAGACTGGTTTAGGTTTAAATTAAAAGAGAAAAAAAAGTCTTAACGATTTTCCTGGAGTCAGAGAGCACGTGAGAGACCAAAAGTTTGTTCATGGCGATGGGGAAATTGCTCAGGGGGTAAAAGTGCTTTTCCTGCAAGCCTGACAACAGGAGTTTGGTCCCCACCACCTACATAAAATGGCTACATGTGGTGGTCAACTTCTGTAGTCCCAGTGTTCCTACTGAGAGATCAGAGGCAGAGGGATTGCGGGGAAACTCTCAAGGCCAGCTAGCCTAGAGTAGTAAACGCAGTGGCAGAGACAAGGGAGATCCTGACTCAATGAGGTGGAAAGAGAGAACGGGTACAGAAAGCTTCTCCCTGCCCTCCACGTCTGCAGTGACATATATAGTCTCCCCTAAGATAATAACAGTAATAACAACTTTAAAAGCATCTTCATACAAAACTTAACAGGGAAAACAGTCGATGGAGTTTCCTGCACAATGGCCCAGGTCACCAGGAAAAGAGCTGGAAACGGGGAAGGATTGGGGTGGAGGTGGGCGGCCACCTGCTAGGGACATGGAGATATGCCTTCTCCTATCCCTGTGAGAGACTTGACCAGGTCACTGGAGCCTCTCATGACGCAGCCTAGGACTTAACCGATGCAGTCAGTCTAGAAGGTCAACTTCTGACCCTCATGTGACTTAGAGTCTCAATTGGGATGTGACTTAGTTAATAGAATAGGTTTAGATTTGTTTACAAGTGAGGTTTTCTTTTAAGATGTCCTTGACTTCTCCGTAACAAATATGCACTTATTTTATGATTTAAAGAAGTTATTAAAAATAAAATGTTCTTTTGCTTATCTATAATGAATTCATCTTGTGATTTATAGCATTTTTTTAAAAGTCATTAAAAAAAATAGTACTGCAAAGCAACAAAACTTTGATGTAGACTTCTTCCTGGCAGGCATTCTAGGACAGCTGGGAGCTGGTGTTCCTCCTCCTGTGTGGGCGGGCAAAGCTCGGGCTGTCCACGCAGGCGATTGGTGGGCGTCGATGGGCTGCAGCTTCTTATCTACTTCCTGGCCCATCCTCGCTGTCAGCGCAGGGGCGGTGGCTGGGGGGCCTCTCTCGCCACTGCAGAGGGAAATGCATACTGATTGTATTTCAAGGTGGGAAGGATATTAGGGACCTTCGCACCGGCTTGACTATAAGCCGAGCCCTGTAGAGGTCACGTGACTTGGCTCCCTTTTTCTGCAGCCCAAACCTGGGACCTGCTTCTTTGTCAAAAGCTATGGGAAGCAGTTGTTAGGGAACAAGGAAGTGTCCCTTTTTTCTTGTTGTTGTTGAGACAGTATGTAGCCCAGGCCAGTCTCAAGCTCTCTACGTGGTCAAGGATGACTTTGAACTCAGATCCTTATGCCTCCACATGAAGGCGCTACCACTCCCAACTTTAAGAGGTGCTGGTGTTGAACCTAGGGCTTTATGCGTGCCATGCAAACTCCCTATCAGCTGAGCCACATCCCCAGTGCTGAAGTGTTATGTTTAATTCTAATTTCATAAGACCCTCCAAAGTGTGGTTAAGGCTTTTACAGAGATTTAGATAATTTACCCCTGGTTGGAAAGATCAGGGGCCTGGATTCTGGCCTCTGCTTTAAAGTGAAGTGGGCGATTTGGGGTGAGTCTCTAGCCTGTCTTGTGGAGGATAGATTAGTTGTCCCTTAGTATTACTTAGTCAACCCTACAGCGGGCGTGCCCTGCAGAGCATGCCCTCAGCCTGAGTCCATTTAGAGACCATAGCCTGCTGTCCATTGAGGAATAGTTCTTCTATGCTCTGTAGAACTTTTGGCCACAGATGTGGAGGTTCTCTATCCTGCCGGGTGCCAGGCATCAGGGAAGTGAACATCTGGTTGCTTTATGAGCATAGGAAAGACACCTCTTTTCCTCCCAGACCCTCGAGTTCCGGGGGCTGTGGAGGATCTGCACACATTCATTAACCACTCAGTGGGTGTCAGTTCGCTGTCGTGCATGGCTTCGTTTTGTGGGTCATATGACTGTGAAGTCTGGTCCGTCTCGGAACAAGGTTATCTCTGCAGACCTGGCACTTGCATAATTAATCACCATGGCTGTCTGATTCAGAGTTCAGCCACAGTGTGTAAGCAAGTGGTTCGAGGGATGGGGCCTCTGTAGGAAGAGGCCGTTTCTATTTTCCAAAGACTTGTGGAGATGAGACGGGAGAGAGGCGACAGGAGAGAAGCTGTGGGAAGATTGGTGCTGGAGACACGGGTGGAGGTTAGCGCACGTGCTACCCTTGCCTATGACCCAAGCTGAGTTCCCAGCATCACCCCAGGCTGCTTACAACTGCCTGTCACTCCATCTCTAGGGGGATCTGACACCCTCTTCTGGTCTCCATGGACACCACATGCACTCCCGTGTACATACCTGCTTCTCCCCCATTTAAAAAAAAAAAGCTACTGGAGACTGTGTCAGCTCCTATCAGTTTTCTGCATCTTCTTGAACTGTTGGAGATTTCTATGGACTGCCTGGCCCATCTCCAGTGTAGCGGTCTCAGGAGTTAAGTGTGTTTTCCTTTGAACCTGGTCGTAAATGTGAACCTCGATGACCTTAGCTGGCAGCAGGGGAGGCAGACGGAAGGGAGGTTGTTCAAGATTTGTTTTTCTTCCTTATCAAGACTAATGACATGACACCTTCAGGCTTCATGACTTAACCCAGTGGTGTCAGCTCTCAAAAGAAGCTGGCTTGGAGCAGCTTGAAATGGTTTGGTTCTGTGAAAGTAATCAGAAAGCAGTTGTGACATCCAGGGGGGTGGCTCTTCTTCACTACGGGATTCCATCCGTCCTGTCTGATAGTGTCTGTCCTCCCTGTAAACACAGAATATGTAGACTCATTCGTGCTCTCCCGTGGTAGCATCTCCCCATTTGCTTGCCCCAAAACCGTACACACCCGACAGCCTCTGTTCGTCTCTCAGCTCATGCCCTGTGGGTCCATCACGCTCTCAGACCCACGTAGTCCTTTGCCACCCCAGAGTGGTATGATAAGGAGGTGTTTAGAAAGAATTGCAGAGCCTGGGGTTCTCACCCACAAGTCTCCTCTGAGTTTTCCTCTCTATGTGTGCCTGTGCCCACATGTGTAGAAGCCAGAGGCCACTCTCGGCCACTCTTCAGCCACTCTTAGAGTTTGTTTTTTTTTTTTTTTTTTAAAGATGTATTTATTTATTTTTATGTATGTGAGTACACTGCAGCTGTACAGATGGTTGTGAGCCTTCATGTGGCTGTTGGGAATTATATTTAGGACCTTTGCTTGCTCCGGTTGGCCCCAGTCACTTAGTCTCTGCTCGCTCCAGCCCAAAGATTTATTTATCACTATACATAAATACACTGTAGCTGTCTTCAGACAGCATGAGAAGAGGACGTCAGATCTCATTACAGGTGGTTGTGAGCCACCATGTGGTTGCTGGGATTTGAACTCAGGACCTTCGGAAGAGCAGTCAGTGCTCTTACCCGCTGAGCCATCTCACCAGCCTTCTGGCTTAGTTCTTGTTAAGACACAGTGTCTCACCGAATCTGGAGCTCAACAAGTCATCTACCCTTGGGAATCCTCCGGTCCGTGTGCTTCCCTCATTGGTGAGATTGCCAGTGAATGCTGTGGCCCCAGTCTTCTTTGTATGGGCTTTTGGAGAACGGAAGTCAGGTCTTCAGGCTCACACAGGCGCTTATGGATCGAGCCATCTCCCAGAGCCAGACTCTGCCTCTGACAGGGTCGTCTAGAGCGCTTTGACATAGCGAACAAAGCACAGCTGGCCCCTGCAGTTGTGTGTAGTTTAAAGGATGTGTGGTTTGGGTTGTGTAGTATGAAGACAACTGTGTGATTCCTGTCTGTAGCCTGTCATTAAAGCTTGGAGAAGGTGTGTGTGTGTGTGTGTGTGTGTGTGTGTGTGTGTGTGTGTGTGTGTTGTTTGTAGTTCACTTGTGGCAACAGCCCAGGGCTGTGGTTTTACGCACCCTTAGCTCACCCAAGTTCTTGGCACAGCTAGTCATTTCTTTGAATACAAGCCTGGCATCGTAGGGTGTAGGGAGTGTGACCAAATTACCACTTTCTTCCTGTTCCTTCCTGTTCAGGAGCCCACAGTGGTTCCCATTGCCTGCTCTCTGTGTGGCCTCCGTACCCCTTGCTCTGGCTCCAGAGCGCATGTGTAACTGGCTTATCTGGAACCTTACCTTCTCTAACCAGGCAGATGCAGCCTTCAGTACTGGCTGTTCCCCTGACTAGAAGATTGATCCTTGGCATAACATTCCCTAACTGTGGGCACTTTGTGTTTGAAATGCTTCTATGTGCTCTGTGTCGCTTGGGGCGTTCTAGACTTGTTTTCTGGTGGGCACGTCCTCCCTCTTCATGCGTATCAAGTATCTCACCTCTGGAAGGTGCATGGTGAGCAAACGCTTGTTTGTACGTCCTTCTGTCCTGTATATTTGGACACGTGTATCTATTTGGAGGGGAGGTGGGGGGGCGGAGGCTGCTGGTGTCAGAGAAGTGGAAAACCAAGATGGCTTATCGGGTAAAAGCTCTTGCCACACAAGCTTTATAACCTGAATTTGATCACCAGAAACTACAGTGGGAGAAGGGAGCTGACTCCTGAAAGTTGTTCTCTGACTTCCATGTGTGCATTGTAGCACATGTACGCTCACAGTCTCTCTCTCTCCCACACATGCGCGCGCGCACACACATTGATATTTTAAACATTTTTCAGGAGAGATGAAAGGGACCTAGAAGCAGCTGGAAGAGTCTCCCTGGAGCTGGAAGGGGTTGGGCTGCTGAGAACAGGAGAGAACCTGAATGGCTATGCGCAGTCCTTTCTTAATGCCAGAGGCAGGTTTGTTTGCTTGTTGATGACAGTCTGTCTTGAAGGGAAGTCGAGGCCAGGAATGTGGAGTCAGGATCTGATGTAGAACCACAGAGGAGTGATCCCTATTGGCTTGTCCCATGGCTTGCTCAGCCTGCCTTTTATAGGACAGGACCTCTAGCCCAAGAGTGGCTCTGCCCACAGTGAGCTGGTCCCTCCCACATCAGTCATCAATCAAGAAAATGCACCACAGGCTTGCCCACAGGCCCGTCTGCTGGGTCATTTCTCAATGGTGGTTCTCTTTCCTAAACGACGTCAAGTTGATGTAAAGCCAGCCGGCATATTCAGCGTAGCAATGCTGGGCCCCATGTTTCTCTTGAGTGTGTTTCTGGTTTGTGGCAAACCTTCCCTCCTCCTTTCACGGGAATCTCATGGTAAAAGAGAGAAGGGGACGGGGCTAAGCTGGGTGGGGAACCCAGGATGCAGAATTCTGGAACCAGGCTGGTTGGTGGTGTCCTGGTAAGGTCTGGCTGGGGTGGAGGCTGTAATTTGTTTCTTCGAGTGAGCCTGGAGGAAGCCCTTGCTGTGTTTAGAAATCATTTATGAATTATGAAAGTATGTGTTCTTTAATTTTAAAAACGATACTGAAATAGAACACGATGTAAACAGACCAATTACTGCAGAAGATGTGGAGAAACTTAAAGAGCTATCCCTTTAAATAGTTGCAGGAAGCCGGGTAGTGGTGGCACACGCCTTTAATCCCAGCACTTGGGAGGCAGAGGCAGGTGGATTTCTGAGTTTGAGGCCAGCCTGGTCTACAGAGTAAGTTCCAGGACAGCCAGGGCTATACAGAGAAACCCTGTCTCAAAAAATCAAAAAACCAAAAAACCCCACAAAACCCCACAAAAACAAAAACAAACAAACAAACAAACAAAAACAAATAAATTGTTCCAGGAGCAGAAGGACATTGAAAGTGCAGGCAATGTTGCTGCCAGTCAGATTGTCCCAGATCAGAGAGGGGACACTTGCTTTCTTTTTTGAAGGCAGGGTAGCAATATATGACAGAAGAGAGTGTGTGCAATCCACTACAGGTGATTTCTATTTTGTAAGCTGGGATGCAAAATCCTAAACAACACAGTGAACAGACAGAATCCAGCTGCCCAGGGAGGAGACACACGGTCATGTGGGCTCCTGGATGGAAATATCAGCATAGGATAGTGTTAGCGTTTATAGGAATAAGCATTTGTTATATTACAGGATCTGAGGAGAAAATAAGATACGGAAATAGTTGATACAGAATTAAACATCTGTTTCCAATAAAAAACTCTTATGGGAATAATTAGGCATTCCCTGAACAGGAAAGGTAGATTTTTGTCAGACCAGTAGCCAAAGTTTTGCTTAGTATCGAGGCGGCAGACAGGAGGTGCCCCATTAAAGTCCCATGAAGAGACTGGGGGTGTAGCTCAGCTGAAGGATCTGCCTCCCAGGAATGAAACCCTAGCACTGCAGAAACCCCGCGTGGTGGCTCAAGCCTAGGAGATCACAGCACTCAGGAAGTGGAGACAAAATCCAGACTTCCTTGAGCTTCCTTGGCTATATAAAGAACGTTCAGGGCAGCCTGAGCTACATAAGACCTTGACTTAAAAATAGAAAAAAACAAAACAAAACAAAAAAACAGCCGGGTGTGGTGGCGCCTGCCTCTAATCCCAGCACTCGGGAGGCAGAGGCAGGCGGATTTCTGAGTTCGAGGCCAGCCTGGTCTACAAAGTGAGTTCCAGGATAGCCAGGGCTATACAGACAAACCCTGTCTCAAAAAACCAACCAACCAACCAAACAAACAAAAAAATAGAAAAAACCCAATAATATCAAACCCACAAAAACAAAGCAAGCAAGCAAACACCAGTGGGGCAATGGTAGTGCAAACCTTTAATCCCAGCATGCAAGAGGGAGGGGCAGAGGGTGGGGCCAGGGGCGGGGGCGGGGCAGGAGAATCTGAGTTTCTGGACAGCCTGATCTACAGAGTTCCAGGACAGCTAGGGCTGCACAGAGAAACCCTGTTTCAGGGAAAAAAAAATAAGAAAAATGGTCTATCATTTTAGAAATACCTTCCTAAATTTGAAACTGGATATAAGTCATAGAAAAAAGATTAGTAGATATTTTTAATTGTGAAAATGATCCGTGCATAGGGGGAAAAAAAAGAAAAAACTACCCCAAATGAAATCAAAAGATGGTAATCTGAGAAAAAAAATACAATTTGTCTAGAAGTTTTTTGTTGTTGTTGTTGTTGTTGTTGTTGTTTTTAGCATATAAAGAGCTCTGGAAATAAATAAACGTGTCACTAATCTTACTGAAAACTAAATGAAGGACATGAGCACACGCCTGCAGGGAAGACAGTGTAAAAGTTTCTTCAGGGTTCAAGATGTGCAAACTGCCACATGAAACTTGGTCTGAGCTACCCAGCGGGAGGGCACTCGTAACCTATCAGAGAGGAAAAGATGAAACACTTGATAACACACTGATTTGATAAAAAGTCATTTTTGACATTGCCGGCGAGAGCCAACGTGTGTCATTTCGTGGGAAGGGAACTGTGCTATTTATCCGGGTTATAGACACCTACATCCTAGTGCCTAGCCACTCCAGTCTTAGGTGCCTTGCCCCGGAGGAAAGTTCTCCTCCGTGCGCAGTGTTTGGGGGATGTTGCTGTAACCGTGTGAAGTGAAAGACAGCCACATAAATATCCACCCCTAAGAGAAGGGCTAATAAAAGCTGGCCCCCTGGACCACGAGCGGGTCAATAAATCAACCAAGCAGATGGTACACATAGTAAAGTAAAAACAGTGGTATACATTGCACGCATGCAAATATTTGGTGCTTTTTGTTTGTTTTGTTTTGGATAATTGTGTGAACCGGATCACAGTATGCATTTCGCTAATTTAGATTTTGTATGTATGTGTGTTTGGAGTGTGTGTGTGTGTGTGTGTGTGTATGGGTGCTCCCATGAGTGTGAAGGTATGTGCCTGAATGTGGAGGCCAGAGCTTGCCATTGGGTGTATTCCTGGATTGCTTGCCACCTTATTTTATGGAGACAGGGTCTCTCACTTGAACCCGGAGTTCATCTATGTGCCTAATGTAGCTACTTGCTTGCTCAAGGGGATCCCTTGATTCTGACTTTGATTGTTCTGCCTCCCCGAGCTCTGGGATTACAAGAAGGTTGCCGTGCCCACAAGGCAGTTTGGCATTTATGTGGTGCTGGGGGTGGGGGTGTCTTGAACTCAGATCCTCATGCAAGCATAGCAGGGAGCCGATCCCAAGGGTATTTCTTGAGATGATCCTGTGGCAATGTGTGCCTGTAAGCCCAGCACTTGGGAGACGGATGCAAAAGGTCACGAGTTAAAACTCACTTTTGGCTACGTAGCCAGTATAGCCAGTTTGAAACCAGTCTGGACTGTGTGAGGTCCTGATTCAGATGACTAAAATCTATCTGTTGAATTTGTCGGGGCATCAAATTAAGAAGGGATATATTAGATTAAAACCTGCCCACAACTAGCTCTCATAGGAAGGAAGCAGGTTATGGAATGAATACACACGTATATATGTATGTATGTATGTATGTATGTGGTGAATACATATGTACATATGGATGGATGTATGCATGCATGCATGCATGTGTATATATGTATGTATGTATGTATGTATGTATGTATGTATGTGTGTAGCCTACCAGTCTGTATGCATGCATGTGTATATGTAGCCTGTCTGTATATATGCATGCATGTGTATATGTAGCCTGCCTATCTGTATGCATGCATGTATATATGTAGACTGTCTATTGACAGTTGTGCTTTATAGCACCTGCAGCAGCTGTCTGGTTCAGCCCCATTAGCTGGTAAGGAAATCCCAGGCTGAGATTTTCCCTGTATTGAGGCCACGTTCCAGTTCTAAGTGTGAGTGGGGATGCCCGTGTTGGTGAGAGGTCTGCTTGCCTAGATGTTGATTTGCCTTAGGGTCTGTAGATCTCAGAGGCCTCCCTACCCAGACCCAGCCTGTAACATCTTGGGTGTGGACAGCCTAGCTATTACTTCCTGTAGCTCAGCCCGACCCTCAGCCCTAGCAGTCTAGTCTGAGGAAGCAGAGACTGTGATTCTTTCCGGCTGGGATCCTGACCCGAGATGCTACTGCCCTGGAGCAGACAAAGCTGAGCCTCCTGCTTTGTTCTGTGTCCCATTTCCTTCTCTGAGTTTTGGTTCTACTAAGAGGCCCTGCGTGGCTTCCTGTTCTGCTACCATGCTGGGTATCCAGGTCCTGACCTGCGACCCAGGCCCCCTGCCGACCCTCTATCAGGGACATAGGGGTGTGGTAGGAGGGCCTTTGTTTGAATGCCAGTCCATCCACTTGCTGATCCTAGGGCTCTTGGGTAAATTATTTACCCCAGCTGGGCCTCAGGTTCCTATGTGTGTAGACGGAACAATAGGCTGCCCTTTGGGGAGTGGTCTGCACCGTATACATGCTAATAACTAGTGGGTTAGGAGCTCTGCTCCCATGGGCTGTGAGGCCGTTTTGACAGATGACATATTTATCTCTGAATCCCCTGTGCTGGCTTGGGACACCTACTGGGGCCATTCATAACTTCATCCTATATTATTGCCCCTTTCCTAAAACCATTGTGAAACAAAGTCCCTATCTAGAGATTGCTGGCACCTTACCTCAGCAGGGCGTCTGCTCGCATCGCTGCTCAGATCCCCCTGCTCAAGCTTAGACCTAGGTTAGAAGAAAATTCCACACTAATTTCATGTACAAACACAGCCTTAAAAAATAATCTGTGATTAGCCGGGCGTGGTGGCACACGCCTTTAATTCCAGCACTGGGGAGGCAGAGGCAGGCGGATTTCTGAGTTCGAGGCCAGCCTGGTCTACAGAGTGAGTTCCAGGACAGCCAGGGCACACAGAGAAACCCTGTCTCGAAAAAACCAAAAAAAAAAAAAAAAAAAATCTGTGAGATAAAGAGATGGACAAAAGGATGGCCTGACCGATTCAGGAAGTGTTTATTGAGTGACTACTAGCCACTGGCTGTGGCGATATATATCCCTGACATTCCTCAGGGCACCCTCGAGAGTTTTGTGGGATTCAGGGGTTCAGGTATCTGGTCAGGTGGCTCTTTTAAAACCCTCGTGAAGAAGCCTTGATGTCTACTTCAGAAAGGAGGGAGTTGGAAGACCTTCCCAGAGGAGGTGACATTCGAGGTTCATTTCTCAATAGTTATTCTATGCAAATTTTAAGCCACCTAACAAGTTCTTCAAAAAAAGAGAAAAAATAAATTAATCAACCAGCTGAGACAAGTCTTAAGTAGCTTCTTAGCCTTTGGGTGAAGATCAAGTTTAAAAGTCTTTTAGCACCAGGCGTGGTGGCGCACACCTTTAATCCCAGCGCTCAGGAGGCAGAGGCAGGCGGATTTCTGAGTTCGAGGCCAGCCTGGTCTACAGAGTGAGTTCCAGGACAGAGAAACCCTGTCTCCCCCCACAAAGGTCTTTTAGCTGGGTGTGATGTTGAGTACCTGTCACCCAAGCACAGGGATGGCAGAGGCAGAGGGATCAGTTCGAAGCCAGCCTGGGCTACATGTGTCACGCTCCCTCCCCTGAGTGAAAAAATAAGGCCTTGATGTAGCTCAGATGGTAGAGTGTTTGCCTAGCATGCATGAAGCTTTGGGTTTTATTCCCAGTACTGCATACACCAGCATGGTAGACCATGCCTGCCATCCTAGCACTTGGAGAGTATAGGCAGAAGAATAGACTCTGTCCTAGAACCAAACAACAAAGTAAAATTAAATTTTTTTTTAAAGATTTATTTTATCTATTATATGTAAGTACACTGTAGCTGTCCTCAGACACTCCAGAAGAGGGCGCCAGATCTCGCCACGGATGGTTGTGAGCCACCATGTGGATGCTGGGATCTGAACTCATCACCTTCGGAAGAGCAGTTGGACGCCCCCACCCGCCGAGCCATCCCACCAGCCCCCGTAAAATTAAATTTTAAAAAGATTGAAGTCTTAAGAAATTACTAAAGAAGGCTTATCCCAGGGAGATAAGCTCAAATCAACACAGACTAGCACTCACTCAGAGTTTGATGAATGGATGAATTTTGTCTCAATAGATGCAAAAAGAATACTGAAAATACCATGATAAGTGCAGTATTACGTATGAAAATTAAAATAGGTGTGTCAGAGAATCTCCTCCTATACACGAGGGAGGGGTCTGTGCAAGCGAGCAGGTCGCAAGCCTTCCACAAAGGCTGCTTCTAGGAAACAGGAACTAAGCCCAAAGCCTGTTATCTTAACTCTTGTTTAACAGAGTCTAACAGAGGCTCGCCATGACAATATAGGAACAAAACAGAAAGAAAGAAAAAAATAAATACCAGGGATTGGCCTAGGGAAGGAAGAGACAAAAATACGGCTGTTTACAAATGACACCACTTCTATTCCAAGAATGTGACTAGCTGCCCTGTGGCCACGTGCGCAGAAGTTAAAGGATTGCAAGCTGCTGCTTCAGTGTCCTGGCTGGACAGTGAAACTCCATTGAGAGCCACTGTGAGACCTGGGAGGCTAAAGCGATGAGGACCAGGGACAGTTGGTGTCAGCAAAGCCCAGAGGGGGAAAGAGGTGACCTTAAAACAAATGACTCTTTGGGCAAAGCTGGTGACCACTCAGACAAAATGGTGTCTTACGTCATAGATTCTAAGTTGTTAGATTCACGGAGAAGTTCGTTTTTAAAACTCTTAAAACTCACAGAATCGCCGGGCGTGGTGGCGCACGCCTTTAATCCCAGCACTCGGGAGGCAGAGGCAGAGGCAGGCCTCAGTGATTTCTGAGTTCGAGGCCAGCCTGGTCTACAAAGTGAGTTCCAGGACAGCCAGGAAAATACAGAGAAACCCTGTCTCGAAAAACCAAAACCAAACCAAAACAAACCAAACCAAACCAAAACAAAACAAAAAAACTCACAGAATCTTCACCCTTGGTGTAAAGAGCAATTGTGTTTGAATGCTATAAAAATCTTAAATACCAGCCGGGGGTGGTGGCACACGCCTTTAATCCCAGCACTCGGGAGGCAGAGGCAGGCGGATTTCTGAGTTCGAGACCAGCCTGGCCTACAAAGTGAGTTCCAGGACAGTCAGGGCTACACAGAGAAACCCTGTCTCAAAAAACAAAACAAAAAAAACAAACAAACAAAAAAAATTCTTAAATACAGCCGGGCGTGGTGCACATCCTTGATACCAGCACTTGAGAGACTGAGGCAGGTGGATATATGAATTTGAGGCTAGCCTGGTCTGCATATCTAGTTCTAGGCCAGGCTTATATAGGAAGACAATATTGAAAATAAGTAGATAAATAAATAGTACTAAGTATAGAGGAATAAGTTTTCTTAAAAATGATAATGTCAAAACTAGGTACAGACATGCCTGCAGTCACAACACACAGAAGGTAGAGGCAAGAGGATCAGGAGTTCTAGGTTGTCATTCACTATGTTTTGAGTTTAGGCCAGCCTGAGCTACATGAAGCCATGTTTCAAAAAAATACATAAATAATAAAATAAAAGTAAGTGGAGTGGGGTAATGGGGGAAAGGATTGGATGGGGAAATGGTTGTGGTAACCCATGGGAAAGGCATAGTGTGAGACTCAGGCGAAGGCTGAAGCAGACGGCAAAGGCAGGCACAGAGGCACAGACACAGCCAGCCCAGACAGGGGGAAGATAATGCCATATGAAATCTAGATAATAAACAGATGTGTAGAAGAAATGTAAGCTAAGATCATTAACTATAAAAGATAAAAATTAAACAAACCGAGTAGTGTTTCAATGGGCTTGTAATGTTAGCTGTAACTGGGTCATTTTTTTTATTATTGTTATTATTATATTGAGACAGGGTCTTCATATGTAGCCTTGGTTATCCTGGAACTTGATATCTAGGCCAGGCTGGTCTTGAATTCCTGGAGATCTGTCTGCTGAAATGCTGGAAATAAAGGTGTGGGCCACCACACCTGGATTGGGTCAGTTTTAGGGAAGAAAATTGGGTACCTCCTCAGTGGCTGAGGTGTGGAGCTGGGGTATTTTTTGCTTTTGGGGGAGTAAGTCCCTGAGAGACAATCCTGAAGAGGAAGAAAGTGACTTGTTCTCAAATGCAGAAACAAACACATAAGTTGTCTAAGTTTGTGGACTTGGGTCACATTGGGGTAACTGCCTTGGTAGAAGGGCAGAACCTCCCTCTGGATACAGGGAGGACTGACTCTAGATCGGCTTGTCATGTCCAGACCCTTTATTAGGTAGACTCATTGATGAGAATCTGGAAGAGCTCAGTGCCTGCTGGCTCTATCAACTATAACTCAGTCTTCATTCAGTTATAAACTTTGAGCCTGGCTAATCTATCTGCAAAATGCTTGTTTTTTTTTTTTCAAGTACTTTACAATGAAGTTGTAATTTAAGAATCATTTAATTCATGTCCTTTTCAGTGAAATTGTGACTGTTACATATTGCAGTTTGTTTACCTTAATAATTTTATTTAATTTTTAAAAAATTTACATTGACTTGTTGTTTTGTGTGTGTATAGTGTGAGAACATGGTTCAGCATTATATAACGGTCAGAGGACAACTTCTGACTACCTGCCACATGGGTCCCGGGGATGGAATTCAGGTGGTCAGGCTTGGCAGCAAGCTCCTTTACCCACTGAGCCGCCTCTCGGGCCCATCTTGAGCTTTTTAGCAGAAAGGTGGGGAAAATCCTGACCGTGAAAGGAAACACTGGCACCGGGCATCCACCCAGAGCTGGGTTTGAGTCACTGTGTTGCCCTGTGGTTTGGGGCAAATCACATATCTCTTCTCTGTGCCTTTGTCTCCGACCCAGAAGAGGTGACGGTGATACCCGCAAATGAGATCAGAGGGGCTGTGGGCTTTCGTTAAGGCAGTTCTGCGGGGAACCGTAAGCCCTCATGTGTGCCAGTGTCTGGTATTCCAAGCAGTGCCGCCTCTGTGTGGCAACAGGGAGGTGAGCATACCCCTAGAGAAGGCAGCCCTCAGAATCACTACAAATGCCCTTGGGAGCCCATGAAGGTCGAGCAAAGTCTGTGCCCTTCCATTTCAGACAGGACCCAGGAGGAGAAGACAGGGACTTTGAGCCAGTGCTGTAGTTCAGTGCTGGAGCCCTGCCCTGGCCTGTGGGTCGTCTTGGATTCATTTTGCAGCCAAGAACCCCCCATCCCTCCCCAGGCAAGGTTCAGATGACCATGTGTTACTGATGTAGCTCTTCCTAATAACTCTTCCAAGGTAGGGCCGATTATTCTTGTTTTTGCAGATGAAGAAGTAAGTCAACAGTTTAGAGAGTTTCCACAGGAAGGGATTCAGGCTCTGACTTCATGGAAGATACACAGCCATGAGCCACCATGTCCTGAGCCTTGTACTTGAGGGTTGAAGGAACCATAGTCCCCGTCCCTGGTTGTCTTAGCTACTTTTCTATTGAAATGACAAAACTTCATGACCAATGTATCTTACAAAAGAAAGCATTTAATTTAGGGGCTCGTGGTTCCTGAGGGTTGCAGTCTGTGACCATCACGGAGTGAAGCATGGCAGGCAGGCAGGCAGGCAGGCAGGCATGTACAGTAGCTAAGAACATACGTCTGATTCTTAGGCACAAGGCATAGAGGGGATGTGGTGAATCTAACTGGGAATGGTGTGGGCTTTTGAAAGCTCAAAGCCCGCCCCTCAGGAACATACCTCCTCTACAAGACCACATCTCCAAATCCTTCCCAAACAGTGCCACTAAGTTTGGATCAAGCATTCAGATATATGAGTCAATGGCCGTCATTCTCATTCAAACCTCCACAGGGACACTGCTTGGGTTGTCCTAGATTCCTGCCTCTTCCAAAAGAGTCACGACATGTGGTGCCCAGAGCCTCACTCTCCTTTCTGTGATATGGTGCTGTTGATGGCCCTTGGAAGGGTTTCTAGAAAGAAGACACTGAAAGCTCTGAGCACAGCTGTAAGAGCGGGGCAGTTAATGTGAGTCTGCAATTGAGGCATAGTCTACCTCTAGGGAATGGATGTCTTTCTGTTAGTTGGGAATGGTTGTAAATTCCTTCAGTGTTCCTGTCTGTATTGTCAGGGCTGACGCTTTTTAATTTGAGACAGAGTCTTATATAACCCAGGCTGGCCTGGAACCCACTATATAATAGAGGATGACGTGTGTGTGTGTGTGTGTGTGTGTGTGTGTGTGTGTGTGTGTGTATAAATGCTACATGTTCAGTGCCCTCAAAGAGACTGTCAGATACCATGGACCTGGAGATACAGGCAGTTGTGAGCCATCTGCTGTGCCCAACACATCATTGACTGATACAAAAGTTCTAAGTGGCAGTGTCCCAGGCCACAGAAGTGTCATCCCTAAGGTGGTTAATACCTCGGGCTTTGGATGCTTGGCTGGGACAGGGAGGTGGCATGAGGGTGAGGAGCAGGTAGGATCATCGTGGTGGAAGGAAGCGGCTTGACCAGGGAGGGATGAGGTTTGGTGGGGCTCTTGCCTGAACAAACACTGTCTCCAGAGGTTCCAGGCTGGGGTGGCGTCTCTGGACATGTGCCTCTGAAAGCTGCCTTTCTGAATGTGTGTGTGTGTGTGTGTGTGTGTGTGTGTGTGTGTGTGTGTGAATGCGCTATGTGCCCAATGCAGTGGGGTGTACTCCAGAGATAACCTGGGAGTTTCCTGGTGTTTGGGGTGGGAGCAGAGAGTGTAGGGTGACCTCCCCAGCTTTTGGTGCAGTGATTAGATATCAACCGACAAAGATCAGGGAATGAGGTACATGAGGATGCCGAAGTGAACTTACTTTGGATACGTGGAGTTTGAGCAGCCTGCATTGTAGGTCAGACAGTCTGGTCCAAAGAATGTTCTCACTGAAGTCAATCTCTGTCAGCAAAGAGATGCTCCATTCAGGACTTGAAGCCATAAGTGTGGATGTGCCAGCAAGAAGGATATGATTTGGCAAAGACAGGTACAGGAGTGAACCATACAGATTGGAAGGATCCTCCAGTTATAAAACACACGTAAAACCTCCCCCTTCTGCTGCCCAGGAGCTGGCCAGCGAGTGGCCTGTGGAGTGGAGTCTCAGCTTCTCAGCACACCTGACATCTGTTGGGAACTTGCTTTCTCTTAGCTTCCTGAGGCTACCCTAGAAGACTGCCTCGGGCTATCCTGGTGTTTCACAATTCTGGATGTTTGAAATCAAGGCCTGTTTGGGGAAAGTGGGGGAGCATGAGTGGCAAGTAGGGGTGTATTTATGTCTCTACAAGCCAAAGTGTACTAAGGACTTCAGGAACTGAAAGTGAGGTGTGGAACTTCAATCTCCCCAACCCGGTGTGTGTGTGTGTGTGTGTGTGTGTGTGTGTGTGTGTGTGTGTGTATCTGTGATAAGTTTTTTTTGTGGTGTGTGTGTGTGTGCTCATGTGTGTGTATGGTATGTTTGTGAGTGGTGTCTGTATGTGTGTATGTTTGTGTGTGTATGTGTGTATGTTTGTGTGTATGTCTGTGATGAGTGTTTGTGTATATGTGTCTGTGTGTGTGGTGTGTGTATCTGTGATAAGTGTGTGCATGTGCGCACGCGTGTGTGTGTGTGTGTGTGTGTAGTACAGCAGCTGTGCTCACGTCAGTGGCTTGTATGCTAAAATTGGCATGATACGGGTATTAGCATGGCCCTTGTGCAAGGAAGACCCATAAGTTCATGGCTCGGTCCATATGTTTGGTACCCTGCCTCAGAGATTAAAGTGCAGAATGATTGACAGAGACATCTGATGTCAACCTCTGGCCTCTAGAAACACATGCATCTTTAGGGGCTCATGGTTCCTGGGGGTTGCAGTCCATGACTGTCATGGAATGAAACATGGCAGCAGGCAGGCAGGCAGGCAGGCAGGCAGGCAGGCAGGCAGGCAGGCAGGCAGGCATGGTGCTGAAGTAGTAGCTGAGATCGTACATCTGATTCTTGGGCACAAGGCAGAGAGATACGGGTGGGGAGAATCTAGCTGGGAATGGTGTGGGCTTTTGAAAACTCAAAGCCCACCCCTCAGGGACACACCTCCTCCACACTGGGCTCCAACACTGAGTATGACACCAGCCCAAAGTGTGCAATGCAGGTCCACACACATTTGAAGCCTTCATACATCCATGCTCGCACACCATGTACCTTGTGCACAAACAACAACGTTAAGAAAGAATGAATTCAGGGGGCTGGAGAGATGGCTCAGTGGTTAAGAGCACTGACTGCTCTTCCAGAGGTCCTGAATTCAATTCCCAACAACCACATGGTGGCTCACAACCATCTGTAATGGGATTCGACGCCCTCTTCTGGTGTGTCTGAAGACAGCTACAGTGTACTCATATATGTAAAATAAATAAATATATATATAAAAAAAGAATGAATGAATTCAAGACGAGCTACATACTAATTTTATTTGCTGAGACCTTGTCTCTAAATAAGATCGCATTGTGGACTCCACTCTGTCAACCATGGATTTAGGGGATGTACCCAGAAATTTTTTGTTTCTAGTATTATTCTTCCCCCAGACTGCCATGGTCTCCTTTTAGGAAGGTGTCCACAATATATCCCAACCAAAGTTCACTGTCTGTACTGTATGAGTACCCCCTTTCTGGGAGGACTCCAATACTGTTTTTTACTGTCTATGTGCCTGCTAGGCCCTGGACTTCTTTAAGCCCGAGTCTACCTGCCCCCATTTCCTTGTGCCGAGTGGCAGGGACAGCCCCGGCTTCAGAGTGTCATAGGAGTTGACATGAATGCTAGTTCTTAACTAGCCGTGTGGTCTTGTGTAACTGCCCTCTCCCTCCATCTCCCTTTTTGTGAGATGGGGCTGTTAAACGAGAACCTATTGGGTCAACTGAGGCAGTGTACCAACGGGAGCTGTTGAGGGACTCTTGTCGCCAGGAGGTCAGGGTCTGTGTCTCTGTGTGCTCGCCTTGGTATTTGGTGCAGTGTTAAGGATGTGCCGAGCTTACACGTATATAGAGAGTCTCAGCCCGAGGAGACCTGAGGTCACCGGTACATGTGTGAATTCGAACCTTCCTTAGAAGCCCACCCTCCTCTGCCTGAGTCCCCTGGAGTCAGAGAACTGCAGTGTGGGGCTTGGCTGGATTCAGATGAACGCGGTGGTACACAGGGGTCTCGGTTTGACTCAGACTCAGAGCCCTGTACTCCATTCTCTTTCATGTGGATGGAACAAATTTCAACTTACTACATAGTGGTATCTACGGTGGCTTCTATAGATGAGTCACCATTTACTGTAAAGCTTTCAGATGCCCGGCAGACACGCCCATCGGTGGGGTTAAGGCCCTCAGCAAGACCCACAGCCCAGCCTCAGGCATTTAGCAAGAGACAGTTGGAACGTTGTGGTCCCATTAACAAGCAGGTCACAGGTGAAGGTCTGCTGCCTTCAGCTTCCATATTGCTTGCTGGAAATTTGAACTATTCGGGTGGTAGATTCATGCTAACATCAGGCAACAAGTGTACATTCGTCTAGCTCTGCAATAGTTTTATTCTTGTGCCTAAATTTGTTTCTGTGTGAACTATTAATAATAAGAGAAGAATCCCATGTTGGATTGGGGAGATGGTTCAGGTGGTATGTTCTGTGCAAACATGGGGACCTGAGTAAAATCCCCAGAGCCAACGTGAAAAGCTGGCCATGGTGGCAAGTGCTCAGTGCTGGGAGCTTGGAGACCAGGAATGCTTGCCGCTCACTGCCCCACCCCCAACCCCAGGTAGCCTTATCGGAGAGCCTGTGGTCCCAGTGAGAGACCATGCCTCAAAAAATGCAAGGTCTCAAAGGGAGAGAGACAGCTTAATGAGTGAAAGCGTTTGCTTGTGTGATGAGCTGCGTGGCGGAGGGAGGTGAGTGAGTCCTGAAAGCTCACATGTGCTGTACTGTGCGGCTTTTCAATGTATCTCCGTTACAGTTCTGTGTATTTATTTATTTGTGTGTGACTGTATTGTGACTGTGTGTGTGTGTGACTGTATGTGTGTGCATGTTGCCTGGGAGTAGAGGCTGGGGCACAACCTTGGAGTCATTCCTCAGGCACGCTTTACCTTTTGTTTCCTGTCTATTCTCTCTCTCTCTCTCTCTCTCTCTCTCTCTCTCTCTCTTTCTTTCTTTCTTTCTTTCTTTCTTTCTTTCTTAACATTAGGGTCTCTTATTGGCCTGGAACTTGCCAAGTAGACTAGGCTGGGCCCCAGTGGGTCCCAGGGATCACTTGTCTCAGTGCCCTAAAAGCTGGGGTTATGAGGATACTTCGCCATGCCTCTTCATCTCCCCTCCTCTCCTCCCCTTCTCTTCCTTCCCCTTCTTCTGCCTTCCTCCCATCTTCCCTTTCCCCTTCCCCTTTCCTCCTCCCTTTCTCTAGTCTCCTCTCTTCTCTCCCCCTTCCCCTCCCCTCCCTCCTCTTCTCTTCTCTTTCTCTCCCCTCACCCCTTCTCTTTCTTCTCCACCTCCCCCCGCCTTCTTCTCATCCTTCGCAGCCATCTCTCCAACCCCATATAGGACAGTTCTGAATATGCCTCTCAAATCCAGTTTCCTCGTGTGTAAACTGGGGACAAGGGCAGCTTCCTCAAGAACCATTTTAAGGCTTTTTCAGACAAGACATTTTTAGCTGCCGTATTTTCAGGAAGTGCTATGGACTTGGGGGGTTGGAGATCATGCATGACAGAAGCTGGGTAACTCTCTGGTGGTCTTCTCCCTGGTTTGTGGTGGTAATTCATTCAAAAGCTGTGGCTAGTTACTGTATTCATTGGCCTGGTTTGTGCCTCTCTATCTGTGCTCACAGATGCTCCCCCCTCAAAAATCAAACAAAACCCACCTCTACCTCCTGACCTGTGCATGTCTCCTCTGGTGCCTCTCTGAGAACTGCTTTGTCCTGGCCACGCTTTTTCTGGTGGACTTCATGAACCACAGTGGTCCGCGTGGTCCCCACTCCTTGACTCTGGCCACCTGGCTGGGTTTCCCGAGGTTCCACCTAGGACCAAGGTCTTTTGAGGTTGTTGTATATGAGTGTTTGGATTGAGGGACCATGGCATTCTGGAATTTGGCACTCTGAGACGGAGCCAGTAGTTATGGGGATGGTATGATAGTCTGAAATCCACGTTTAGGAGACATTCAGAACTGTAGTTCCCGCATATGGTGGGTCCTAAAGGCCCTGGAGAACACGGGGCGCCCTTAGCTTCTGACTCCTTGTTGTTGGGGGGGAGGGTCTTCCAAAGTCTGTCTTTCCCACATCCCAGTTGTCACAGTATTTTGTGAGAACACAGCCTCCTCTCCTTGAGTTACTAGGTGTCACCGTGCACTACCTTCCTGAGGGTATGGCCCCTACTGTGGGCCCCTGTGAGCCTCCATTGCAGCTGAGCCCACAGACACCGCACAGTAAGTCAGTGCAGAGTGAATTTGTGCACTGTGTGCTGTATGAAGCCCCTGAGATGAAGTGGGGTGGAAGCCCTCTGCACCCCACAGGAAGGAGGCCAAGCTCATCTGCTATCCAGTGGCTGTTCTCTTTCCTTCTGTGCACACGTTCATGTGCTGGGTGTGAATTCATCATGAGCTGTGCAAACTGAGCTGTGCAGTCCTTCTGCCTGGTTCTTCCTAGTGAAGGGACGGGGCAGTGTCCGGAGCGTGACTGGGTGAATGGTATAGTCTGTCCCTGGGACCAGAAGAATTTTGGGCCACATATAAGAAGTGGGTCCTGTGACCTCTGTTAAAAGAAACTGCTTTCAGTGTAGGGGAGAGTAGGAAGGAGTCTACCCATGGTGGCTGGCTCTGCCCACTCATCACGGTTCTAAGGCAGTGCTAACTCCAGAGGTGATGTCCTTCCCACTGCACCCCAAAGACTCCTGGGATTTAGAATGTTCTTATCCTGGGATCCATCCATTCGCTATGGGGCCTTTGGGCCTCTTTTTAAAGTTTATTGTCTTTAAAAGGTTTTATTTTACATGTATGGGTGCTTTGCCTATAGATACACATATGCACCATGCATGTATCTGGTGTCTGGGGATCCCACAGAAGGGTGTGGATACCCTGGAATTGGAGTTAGAGACAATTGTGAGCTGCCGTGTGGGTGCTGGTAGCTGAACTGTCTTTTGTGAAAGCCAATTCTCCTCACCGCTGGACCTTTTCTTCAGCCTCTTCCAGCATTGAGGGACGGAAAGGTCAGCGGCAACTGTTCACTCTCATGTCTGGGTGAGAATTTGACATCAGGACAGGGAAATGTCCTCTGTCCCCACATTCCTCTGTCACTACCGGATGGGCCTGCAGTGCCTTAACACGAGTGTCAGTGACCCTAGAGTTCTTCCTTCATTCCTTTAGGGCAGCTTCTGGTAACTTCTAACCTCACGTCATCATATGGCCTGGCGAAGCTTCACTAGGGGTACAGCTGGAAGAACGTGCCGGGCCTGGGCCTGCGGTCCAGCTACAGGAAGTCAAGGCGAGAAGTTCTCAACTTTAAGGCTTGTTTGGTTGTAGAGAGAGCTCAAGGCCAGGCTAGGGTAATTTAGACCTCCTCCCCCGCTCTCTCCCCTCCAGCGGACACACACGCACATGGCTGGGGATATATATTTCAGTGACAGAAGGCTTATCTTTGATATTTGAGGCCCTGGATTCAGGTCCCAGTAGAAGAGCCCATCTCAACAAACCCAGTGTCCCTGTGGTTTATGTGTGCCAGTTGTGTGATTTGCTTATGCATGCGTATGTGATGTGTGTGTGTGTGCATGTGTAGGTGTGTTTGTGTATGCACACACGTGTGCTGCATATGCATATGCACACACGTTAAGTGGAGGCCCAGGGTTAATGTCAGCTGACTTTCTCTGTCACTCTCCACTAGATACACTGAGGCAGGGTCTCTCCCTAAACCCTGAGCTCCCTGTCTCTGCCTCCGGCATGGGGAGGCGGGGGGGACCCCACACCAACCCAGCTTTGTTTTGTTTTTCGAGACAGGGTTTCTCTGTGTAGCCCTGGCTGTCCTGGAACTCACTTTGTAGACCAGGCTGGCCTTGAACTCAGAAATCCGCCTGCCTCTGCCTCCCGAGTGCTGGGATTAAAGGCATGCGCCACCACACCCGGCTCCCACCACTGTTTTTTAATGTGGGATCTGGGAATCAAAACTCCATCCCTGACTCGCTGTGCATACTCTAACTGCTGATCCATGCCTGCAGACCTTTTTTTTTTTTTTTTTTTGAGATTTTTGAGTCTGTATCTTACTATATTCTCCCAACTGGTCTGGAATTTGCGGCGATTGTCTTTCTTCTGGCTCCTGAGGGCTGGCATGACAGTTGTCTACCACCAATGTCTGGCTCCCCGTGTATTAGTGTATCTTGACGTCATGGCCATTCAGAAGGTCTGGCCCTCCTTACTGGGTCTGGGTCAATGCTGGTTTCCTCTCCACTCAGCCTGTGGCATCAGGCTGGTGGGCAAGCCCAGCTGCCCTGCTCGTTCTGTCATGAGCCACGACCAGGCTCGTAGGCTGCGACCGGCCCTGTACTGGATATCTCTGATGTGCAGGGGAATGGAGGTCTTTGTGCTTCCTGATGTCTGAAACTCAACTGTCGGTTTAATGAGAAATCCGTGAGAGGGACACACTTTCTCTTCATTTGTGTTTTTTTTAAAATATTTATTTATTATATGTAAGTACACTGTAGCTGTCTTCAGACATTCCAGAAGAGAGCATCAGATTTCATTACGGATGGTTGTGAGCCACCATGTGGTTGCTGGGATTTGAACTCTAGACCTTCGGAAGAGCAGTCGATGCTCTTAACCACTGAGCCATCTCGCCAGCCCCTCATTTGTGTTTTATGTTTAAAAATTCTACACATTCCGTTTCATTTCTCTTCATCTGGATTGAAAAAAAAAAAAAAAGACAACCTACCATAAAAACATAGAACCCCCTGGAAAGTAACTGGGCCTCGGGAAACACAGCAGTTTTTCTATGAGGTGCCCTCTTTCCTCTTTTTTTTTTTTTTTTTAAGATTTATTTTATTGATTATATGTAAGTACACTGTAGCTGTCTTCAGACACTCCAGAAGAGGGAGCCAGATCTCGTTACGGATGGTTGTGAGCCACCATGTGGTTGCTGGGATTTGAACTTATCACCTTCGGAAGAGCAGTCGGGTGCTCTTACCCGCTGAGCCATCTCACCAGCCCTCTTTCCTCAAAGGTGGAGTTTCTGTGAGTCTTAACAGGGCAGCCGGAGTGGAGGTTCATGGGATTGGGGCGGGGTTGGAGTTGATTGACATCCATACTGGAGCAGGGGCGGGGCTACCGCTCCTCATACTTCTTCCCTTTCTAGTCCTTGCCCTGGCTCTCCACTTCCTCCTTCCGCTGCCTCCTCCCCCTTTCTCTATTCCTTTTCCTCTTCCTCTTCCTGCTCTGCTCTTTCTCATTTCGCGTCCTCCTCTCCATTTATTTATTTATTTATTTATTTATTTATTTTTAAGAGAAAGGTTCATTTTATTTGTCTATATGTGTTCTCCGTCTTTCAGAGAACAGTTACTAAAGACAGTATCATTTCACCACTGTGTGTCTTTGGCATCTTTGTGTAAAATTAATAGGCCATACATGCTGGCTTTATCTCTGGGCTTCCTGTCATTAGGCGGTGTGTCCATTTTGATGTTGGTATCATGCTGTTTTGATTACTATGGCTTTATAGTGTATTTTGAAAATAAATGCTCGTGCCGACTGGTTAGTATTTTTTGTAATTCTTTGTAAATTTTGGCTTTATTCTTTTTTCCACTTCTGTGAAGAATGACTTTGAGACTGCATTGGACACAATGAGCACTAGGTGTTGTTTTATTTTTGGTTTTGTTGTTTTTCAAGATGGCCTTTTTTTATCACCCAGGCTGCTCTTGAACACTTAGTCTCAGGAGCTCCTTCCCGTTTCAACTTTCTGACTGCTGGTACTGCAGGTAGGTGTTCTTGCCATGTCGGGCTCAGTACAGTTTTTGAAAAGATTTAGCAGTGTTTTGTTTTTGTTTTGTTTTTTGAGACAGGGTTTCTCTGTGTAGCCCTGGCTGTACTGGAACTCACTCTGTAGACCAGGCTGGCCCTGAACTCAGAAATCTGCCTATCTCTGTCTCCCCGAGTGCTGGGATTAAAGGCGTGTGCCGCCACGCCCAGCTTTAGCAGTTTTTTTGTGCATTGCTGTTTTGCCTGCCTGCAAGTCTGTGTGAGGGTGTCAGATCCTCTGGAACTGGAGTTACAGACAGTTGTGAGCTGCCACGTGGGTGCTGGGAATGGAACCCAGGTCTCTGGGAGAGCTGCCAGTGCTCTTAACCACTGAGCCATGTGCTGAGTCCTCAGTACAGAAATTTTAACAGTATTAATTCTTATAACATTTTCATAACATATTTCTTTTTTTCATGGGGGACGAGGGCATGCCCGTGTGGAGGACGGAGGACTTGGGGTTAATTCTCTCCTGCCAGTGGGGTCCTGGGTGTCAATCTCAGGTTGTCAGTCTCCGCATTACCCACTGAGACAACTCACTGGCCCAGGAACCGTTGTAATCCACGAACATGGGCTATCTCTATATATTTATATTTTTAATTTCTTTTGTTTATGCTTTGTAGTTTCCCATGTATAAATCTTTCGTGTTTGTGGTTAAATTTATTCCTAGGGTTTTTTTTTTTTAATATCACTTAACAGGGGATTGTTTTCCAGTTTCTTTTTCTCAGTTAATTGTCAGCCCTCAAAACATTCTGATACTTTGTTGCCATTGCCTTGCGTTGCCTTGCGTTGCCTTGCGTTTTGTTTCTGGAGGACGTTCCAGGTATCAATCCTGGCATGCGGCTGAGCTCGCAGAGAAGCAGGTGTCTCCTGACCCATGACCTACACAAGCCAGTAGTGACAGGCTTTGCCTGAATGGTGGTGGCTCATTCCTTTCTCATGGAGACAGGCTCTTGGGCTGGGGGACTGTCTGGATCGCTATCTCTTGAGCACATCCGAATTTTCATTGGACAAAGGAATGCTGTGGGGCTGGCTGTGCAGCTCAGGCTCAGAGGTAGCACACATCAGGCCTCAGGTTTGATTCCCAGCACAGAGTAAGGGAGGAAGGAAGTCAGTTCACGTGGTCCAGGAGTGAGAAGAGACTGGCGGCTGAGTGGGGTGAGAGAGATACTTCCTCATCCCAGGATGTAGCCTGAGCCTGGAGAACTTTGGAGCAAAGGGCTGAGTCAGGTAGGTAAATGCCCGGCAGAAAGGAGCGGTGGTGCGTGCTTGAAACTTCCTAAGCATTTGAGAATTACAGCACAACTGTTGTAATTCTAGGGTCTGGCTGCGTAGCACCTCTGTCCTGTCATTCAACCCTCTGACAAGGGCCATTCTACGGAACACCCATCCAGGGATGCCACTCAGGCTATATCACAACACTTTGTCACCACAATGAAGTGTTGTCCCCAGGAGGTCCCAGGCTTACTTTCTAGTCATCATTCTTCCCCAAAGATGTCCTCCGCTCCTTCCTCTCCCCTCCCCCATTCCGTATAAATTTAGTTTGCAGCCTCTCCTGCAGTTTGGTTAATCTTAGACTCCAAGAGCAGGGAGCTCTTCTATCTCTATTCGCTATATTGGGGTCTGTGATTCTAGCACAAAAAAAAAAAAAAGAAAGAAAGAAAAGAGAAAGTCAGGTGCCTGGAGCTTTTCAGTAGCTCTCACTGTCTCTGAGGTGACCGGAGGGGCTCCAGGACCTCACTCCTGCTTCAGGGGCCCAGAGAAGAAGAGGGAGACCCATGCTGCCCGCCTGTGATGTTGCTGGCTTCTTCTTCCCAGGTCTGGGTCGCTCCAGTGCTCAGGGGACTTAAAAATTCTCCTCCTGTCATCCTAGGCTTCTGAGGAAATCAGTTTGTGGGTTTTCTTATGAAACGTAATGAGGAGATTTCAAATTATAGACTCTCGGTGACACTCATTTGGGGGGTGAGGAAGCTCGGAGGTCACAGTGCTATTAAGGGACGGGACCCAGTGTTCATTATTTTAGTTACTATGTATATCAGCTGTCCTTTAGCCTTCTGTCAAAAGTATTTATTCTTTTCTGGGACTGGGGGGGGCGGGGTGTGTGACTCTGGTGGCTAAGTGCTGGGGGTCGGGGTGTGTGACTCTGGTGGCTAAGTGCCTTTCTTTACTGTGCAGGCATGAAGATGTTGAGTTTGAGTCCCTGTACCCGTGTAAAAAGCCAGGTGTGATGGTGCACGCTTGTAATGTGAGCACTAGGAGAGTAAAGCCAGAAGGACCCCTGGGGCGGTCACCAGCTTAGCCTAATCAGCCAGGCCCAGGCCAGTGAGAGATCCCATCTCAGAAATCACAACAACCAGGAGAGGTATCTAAGACTGTGCCCTTGGGGTGGCGTGTACACACACACACACACACACACACACACACACACACACACACAAACACATGAACGCAAACATTAATAAGTAGTAAACTTAGTATTTTCTGTCATTTTCTCCTCTTCGGGCTGTAGCCTGGATAATTTAGTGTGGTCTTTGTGTCTCGTTTTTATCCACTTTAAACAGTGTGCCTCTTGAGGGTCAGCGTTTGGGGCTTTGATGGCCGTGCGTGGGGTGTGAGGTGTCGGGTGTGGGGCGTGTGGATGCGTTTGTATGTTCTCAGGTTCTAGTTATCCATTTAGGGTCAGTGTGCGGGACGTCTGGATGGCCTGAGTAATCCCGTCCTTTGTCTTGGCACCCCAGGGCGTGCAAGGGGCTTGGCTTCCTTCTGCTCTGAAAAACCTGCTTCCTCTGGCTCTCTGGGGGCTTGGCTGTTGGATACCTGTGGAGTCCTTAGCACATAATTCTGGGAGCAGCCTGCTTGGAAAGTGGGAGGGTCCACCCGCCGCAGAGGATCGGAACTACACACTAGCCAAACAGCACGGCCAACCCTTGGTTCTCGGGGAGCATTGGGTAGCCTCCAGACCCTCTACTGTGAAGTGGGGTTTCTCTGTGCATTTTCCATATTAATTTCATCCTCCTCGGCCAGGGTGTTCAGTGCTTCTGTGTGCGAGGATGGGTATTAGCAAGGGCCACCTAGGTTTCAGGGAAGCCCAGCTAGCTTGTTTGCCTGTTGTGCCTCAGCTTTGCCCAGAAGGTCAGGGAGAGCATTTCCTGCCCCTTCTCTCTAATGAGATCACACGTAAAACATCAGAAGCTGAGAGTGTTGACGGCACAGCTGTAATGATAGCACTTTGCCGGAGAGGCAGGGAGATTAGGAGTTCAAGACTAGCCATGGCTGCACAGTGAATTCAAGGCTGACCTGGGCCACACAAGTCTGTCCAGACAAAACAAAAACAAACCCCCCAAACTAAATAAGCAAATGAAGTGAGATGCAGGGAGGAAGGCGGAGACAGGAGGATTGTGGGTTTGAGTCCAGCCTGGGCTAAGGCGCTGCTCTAAAGAAGAAAAAGTGAAAGGCTAGATATACTAAATCTCCGAGAGGGAAAAATAACAGAAAATAATAAATACACGTATGAATGTGTGTGTGTGTGTGTGTGTGTGTGTGTGTGTGTGTGTGTACTTGTGCTTATGTGTGTGGAAGTGCTTATGTGTGTGGAAGCCAGAGGACAACCTCCGGTTTCATTCCTCAGAAGGGAAGGATCAAGGACTCCAGGCTGCTTGAGCTGGACCTGGCTGTGAAATCCCCTTTGTAAGGTGCAGGGGTCTGCCTTCCTAAACCTCTCCCTCAGACTGTCAGCCCAGCTCTGATGGAAGTCGGGAGCTGAGAGAGGACAGCCCTGCACTCATGCTGTCGCATGCAGCCGCAGCTGGCAGCTCGTGGGCTGCTATCCTTCTGTAGTGTGGAGTGACGGTATCATTCCATCAGGTGGCTGGAGTCCCCTTGAGCTGTGACAGACTTGGCCATCCCTGTAGCCACCCTGACTTTATAGAACACTGGTTGGGTGGGACCCAGAGAGGCAAAGCTGGCTATCCCAAGGCCACAGTTCCACAAGGCTGAATGAATCAGGTCACAGACCTGACTGTGCCCCTCTCCCATAAAGGCCTCTCTTTAGCCCAGGGAGGCTGGCCCCATGTGCCCGGCCTGCCCCGGTTTCCTTCACACAGGTGTGGGCGCGCCAGCTGAGGACTTCATGACTTCATCTGCGACAATGCGGTTGGGTACAGTGTGCCTGGTGGCGGCCTAAATTTAAACGAAGTGGGCCGGGGTGGGTGGGAGTGAAGATCGGCGTGGTGCTTTCATTAAAGCACAATGTGTTGGGGGCAGGCTCACTTTTTATTTCTGCCTCACTGAATGAGGGTTGAGCTGAGAGCTGAGCATTTCGCCTCCCCTCCCCCTTTCCTTTTCTTACCTTTTTTTTTTTAAGTGATTAAATATTCATATTTATATGTTCTCAAATCGGGACTGGCAGTGCATTTCACTTTCAACCTAAATCTAAGTGAAAGCTACTGCGAACTCGTTATTTTTTACGTCATTACGGCCGTGGTTGCAGCTGATGAGGAGGCTACCCCAGGCCTACAGAACATCTGCAGACAGATGTGCTGACACTGGAGCTGCTGTCCCAGCCCCAGACTCCAGGGTCTCTGGGTCTGACCCTGAACCTCAGTTTCCTCTCGATCAAATGTTAGCAGTATCTGTGTTTTAGGATCACTGGGTGTGTGACATCACGTCTGTGAAGTCCTTGACGGGCTGTGTACACGTGGAGGGTATCCATATGCCTCCTTCACTGACTTCACTTGCTCTGTGCTTCGTTGGCTGGGGCGGAGTGGGATGGGAGACTGGAGGGCTAGCCTGCTGTAGGGGGCGGGTAAGAGGATGGCATGAGGCATGTGTTGGGTTTGTGTGTGTGTGTGTGTGTGTGTTTGCACGTGTGTGTACAGGCACACATCTTTATGCATACACACACACACACACACACACACACACACACACACACACAGGAATTGTGTGGCTCCGAAACAGACCTGACCTATCTCTTTGGGGACATTGTAGAGATCTGAGTATCTACACTGTCTCTCCCAAAGGGTATCTTTCCAAGATTTTACCCTATTGAGTCTTCCTAGTTAGCCTTCTCAGTCTTTAAATGCCCAGATTCATCCCAGCACTTGGGAGGCAGGTAGATTTCTAAGTTCAAGTACCTGGTCTACATAGTGAGTTCCAAGCCAGCCAGGACTACAAACCTTGCCTTAAAAAAAATCATCATGCCTAGGGCTTAAAGAGATAGCTCCGTGGGTAAAGGTACTTGTCACCAAACCTGCTGTCCTGAATTCAATCTCTGGAACACAGTGATAGGAGAGAAGCAACTCGTACAAAGAGGATGAATGTTTTATTTGTTTCTCAGTGTTGCAAAGCCGATGCTTCACGGTGGGAAAACAACAGCCAACACAGCACATGGTGAAACAAAGACAGCACTCTCCTGCCTCTGACACTGTAGAACACTTCCCTGCATTCCCAGGCGTTTGCAATGAGAAGACACTAAGTCTCTGACCCAAATCCAGTGGTGGATACAGGCAAGTAACAAAATTATCTAAGATACACCACTGTTATCTTGAATTAAGAAAGTCATAACCAGTAGGTAGGGTCTCACCATGTAGCTGTGGCTGGTCTAGAACTTGTGTAGACCGACCTTGAACTGCTTGTTGGGATTAGAAGGTGGTCTGTCACCAAAACCAGTCTCATAACCACGTTTCACTGCAGATGATCTTAAGAATTCTAAACACCGGGGCTTAACCCCTAGTCTAAATACTTAGTGTGGCGGTTATCAAAATCTGTACGCTGTGTTTATCTGCATCCTTTAGGGAGCGGCTCTTAAGTAGCACTGTCAAGAACAGTTTCTTCCTCTGACCTATACGTGTGTGCTGTGTTAATAAATGAATGTAAAAGAGAAAAAAGTCTGACCTAGGTCTGTAGGTAATATGTGCAAGGTTTGTTCCTTAACACTGCAAAACAAAACAAAATAAACAGACCCAATATTTACTGTATAATAATAATAATAATAATAATAATAATAATAATAATAATGATAAAAGTTAGATAAAAGTTGGGACATATTTGAAGAGAAGGAGCAGATGTCCGTCTCTACTCTTCAGACTCCGACATTCTCAGGATCTTGGACTTTTTGGCCCAGTGACTTTTCCCACGCATGCGTGTATCACTCTGCTTGCTTGCTTGTTGTTTTCTTACAGAACCAGAGCCAGTCCTTGTATGCTGTTACGTGATGTGTCCATGGGATACTGTATAGTCAAGCTTTTCTAGTCTAGACAGTCTTCAGTAGTTTGGACGGCCGTAGCCTGTCTAAGCAGCATCTCTTAGGTCAGGCAGCTCTTTTCTGGGCCTCCTTCGGTGAGTGCTTCTGTGGAGCTGGGAATTTTTGTAACCTGGTAGAGATTCTCTGGAAGCCAGAGAGATGGCTCAGTGGTTAAGAGCATTGCCTCCTTGTGGGGATTTGCATATGCTCGGCACAGGGAGTGGCTCTATTAGAAGGTGTGGCCCTGTTGGAGTAGATGTGTCACTGTGGTTGTAGGCTTTAAGACCCTCATCCCAGCTGCTTGGAAGCCAGTATTCTGCTAGCAGCCTTCTGATGAAAATGTAGAACTCTTAGCTCCTCCTGCGTCATGCCTTCCTGGAAGCTGCCATGCTCCTGCCTTTGTGATAATGGACTAAACCTCTGAACCTGGAACAATTAAATGTTCTTTATAAGAATTGCCTTGGTCATGGTGTCTCTTCACAGCAGTAAAACTCTTTTGGGGAGGGGGTGTTCAAGACAGGGTTTCTCTGTATAGCCCTGGCTGTCCTGGAACTCACTTTGTAGACCAGGCTGGCTTCGAACTTAGAAATCTGCCTGCCTCTGCCTCCCGAGTGTTGGGATTAAAGGCGTGTGCCCCCACACCTGGCTGTAAAACTCTTAAGGCACTCCTCTTCCAGAGGACCTGGGTTTGATTCCCAGAAGCCACATGTCAGCTCACCAGTTCCAGGAAATTCTCAATCCTCTTTTGACATCCATGGGCAGCAGATACACACATGGCATAGAGACATACACATAGGCAAAACACATATACATAAAATGAAGTAAATTGAAGATTCTCTAGCAGGGTCCTCTGAACTAAATGGTTTGTGGGTTTCAGAGTTTACCATAACCCTGCACGTGCCTGGATCTTCAAGTCCCCTGGACCTTGGTGCTCTGCAGTGAGTTGGCAGTTGGAACTCTGCACCTCTTCTGTCGTCTGCCCTCCTGTCCCGCCTTTCCACTCTGCTTTCCATCCCTCACTCAGGCCTTCAGGTCTGTTCCTTTTCAGGGGCTGTATGTATCAGGAGAGGTCATAGTGGCCCTCTAGAGATCCCACTTTAAGTCCTGAGGAGGAAAAAAAAATTTTTTTTCACTTTGTTGACAACCAGTTCCCCTATGTCAGAGCCACTGACCACCACGAGGTGAAGGAGAAGCGAGGATTTGACCTCAGTGTAACGAGAAATGCAGATGTGGACGGCACATGGATGGGCTCCGGTCTCCTTCATGGTGTGTCCCAATAGCTTTACCCACAACTCATGGCTCCAGCTGTGAGTTGGAATGTATAGCTTTCTTTTTATATATCAATATTTCACTTTCCCCAACTGGACAGTAAGCTCTCAGGGCAGGAGCTAAGACTTTGAAGGGTTAATTGTGTGTATGCTGGCTTTGTTGGAGGCCTACAAAGTAACACTTGGATGAGTGAGCTCTAGAGTGATTCGCCTGAGACTGCCCAGGGTATTGTCAAGAAGCTGTAGGTCCTTACTCTTCTGTCAGTGACTATAATCTAACAGTTATTGACTGCTTGGCCCTAGATACATTCTGAGTACTTAAAAAACATTTATTCATTGTGTGTGTGTGTGTGTGTGTGTGTGTGTGAGAGAGAGAGAGAGAGAGAGAGAGAGAGAGAGAGAGAGAGAGAGAGAGAACTCCAGGCATTTGGGTGTGGTATATCTAAGTGGACACGTGAGACACCATGGCAGGCCTGTTGAGGTCAGAGGACAACCTAAGGGAGTTGGTTCTCTTCTCCTACCACGGGGATTCCAGGGATTAAACTCGGGTCTTCAGGTTTGGCAGCAAGCACTTCAACCGTAGAGCCAGCCCACCAGGCTCTGAGATGGTTTACAATCATTTCCTTCCGTATTCCTCATGCCATTTGTATAAAGATGCGTTATTAGCTTAGCCCCCCTCTCCCCCTTTATATTAAATGAAGAGAATGTGACACTTAACGAACTAATTTAGTAACCTGGGTTTAAGGAACATCAATGATGGCTCATTCGTTCATTCATTCATTCCTTCGTTCATTCATTCACAGACTCACTGATTCCTTAGTTCATTGATTCCTTCCTTTATTTATTCTGCAGATGTCAAAGCCTTACCTTGTGCTGTTTTTGCCGCTCTGTCTGCAGCTTGTCCTCGCCCTCACAGGTTCCTTCAGTGAGACAATATAACTTAGTAAGAAATGCCTGATGCCTGGCAGATGTGCAGGGCAGAAAGGGCAGGGCCCTGAGGACAGAGAGTGGAAGGAACCCTGGGCTAGCCAGGGGTGGAGGGCGGCGCCCATGTTTAGAATCAGAGACCTTCAGGGCCAGTAAGAGTCTTGGATGTTCCCATTGCACACATGGGTGCAAGAAGGCCAGGAGAGCTTGCGGAAGCCTCCCGCTGATGCAGGGTACAGAAGGGCAGATGCAGTTTTTCCCTTCTCAGGCCTGCACCTCGCACAGAACAGCCTCTCTCTTCCAGGTTGGCTCTTTCTGGAAGGGAATAATGGCAGGTGCTGGTCGCACGCTAAGCTGAACATCTGGAAAGCCCACCTGGGTTACCTATAGCCAGGAACCGCAATGGATTGCCAGGCAGCTGGCTCTCCTCACCAAAACATAACATCTGGAAGATGGAATGTTCTGGTACCTAGCAACATACATGTACTCTGTGAACTGAGTAATGAACGGCCAGTGTGGCTGAGTCAATATTAGTGTGGTGTGTGTGTGTGTGTGTGTGTGTGTGTGTGTGTGTGTGTGTGCGTGTGTCAGCTTTGGAGGCTAGAGGTTGACATCTGGTATCTTCTTCAGTTGTATCTCCGCTTCATATTTTAGAGACAAGGTCTCACTGAGCTGGAGCGTCCCCATGCAGCTAAGCTAGGCTGGCTGTCCAGCAAGCCCAAGGAGCCTGCCTCTGTCTTCCCAGGCCAGGGATTGCAGGCGTGTGCTGCTCTCTCTGGCTTTGGTGGGGGTGCCAGGGACTAAACTCGGGTCCTTGTGTACATGTAACAAACACTTCAACCACCGAGCTGTCTCCCCAACCTCCTGAACTGATATTATTAAGCATCTGCTTCTTGTTAATTTGATAAGATCTTAAGAAGCCCCACCCTGCAAGACAAGAGAGCTGGGGCCCAGTGCTGTCTGGCTATAACCAGCTCTGAGATGAGGCTCTCTGGCTCAGCACCCTCCCCTGTGAATAGAGGACAGCCAGAAGACATCTGCTCTCCTGTCCTTTCTTCTCCTCTGTTTCTTTTAAGGTGGAGATTAGATGGGGTCCCACTCACAGAGCTTTTCAGTGGCTCACATCATCTTCTAAGGGACAGGCTCCGTAGAGAACAGGGCTCAAGGAAGGGTTCAAGAGGGTTCAGGAGGCTCTTCCAGGCTGCCAGCCTGAAACCACCTGTTATTAGTGGTTAAGTGGCCATCGCCCACCCAGTGTGCTCCCCACAAAGTCAGCCTTACCCACAAGTGTTTTCCTAGAACACCCCCACTGTTGACTTGAGGTTGTGATATTTTGGGTGTACTTTCCTGGCGGCTGGGCCGTGGTGATTTCTGTCTTTTGTACAGTCCTGTGTCTCAGAACACATCCAGCCACATCCCACTGCCTCCGACAGCCTCCCACTGAAACCTATAGCGAAACCTGGGCAGACACACACAGGCTTCAAAAATACAAAGTTGGGGGGGGGTGCGGCGGGAGGAAGCAACAGGAAGTGGGGGGAGCCAGCAGGGCAAAGTTGGTTGTGTCTGTTCAGAGAAGAGAGCAAAATGACCTCTTTTAATTTATTTTTTCTTCCTAAAATCGCACTGCTTTCCCAGATTGTTGAAGTGGATGCCTTTGCTTGTGTCTCATGGTTTTGTTTTCTGATGCCTCTGGGAAGATCTGAAGGGAGGGTGAGATGGCTTTAGGGAAGCCTTAAAGCCCTGCGAAGGTTATGCAAATCCCAGTGAGCAGGCTCCCCCCCCTCCGTTTTTTCTTATCTGAGGATTGGTGGGTAGGGGGAGCACAGTTAGTTCAGTTGAGCCTCTGTACGCCTTCCTGTGTACAGTTGCCGCGGGTTGGCCATGCAGGAGCAGGTGGAGAAAGTGGAAATCTGCCCCATACTTTCTTTGCCTCTACCTTAAGTTTCTCATTTCCTACTGACTCCGGGGAAAGCCTGACGACACCCCCCCACACACACACACCAAGCCCGGTGAGAACTGTGTATAGCTCTCTAAGGGAGCTGGCTAGGGAAGGCTGCACTGTTCGTGACTAGGAAGGAGTAGCTGGCTGGCCAGATAGAAAGCGCAATTAGTGGAGAAATTAAGCGTTTGATTAGAGTATGGATTAGCTTACGTTGAGTTCGGTGTCCAGGGGCTATGAGTGGTTTTACTATGTGGTCATAACCGGGATAAAGCCAAGTGTAGACTCACCCGGAGTGTCTCCTTGTAGCTTGCCTTCAAGCTGTTGATGCTGTTTAAGCAATGGCTGGAAAAATAACACAGTCGATGGGCACGTTCTGTGAGTCCAGTGGCCCAGGACTAAGTCACGGATGTGATGGGGATGACAGTACAGTGTAGCTCAGTGAAGCTTGGAGTTCAGTGGTATGGAACGATGGATGGGGTGGCCATCCTGGTGGTTCATTTCTGGTTGTAGCCCCTCCTTTCCACATGGCCTTCCATGTCCACTGGTATCTGTTTCTGAGCTGTCTTGATTTGGGGGGGGGGGGCTGCCTCCAGGTGATAGGTCCAGCTGGTTAGCCCACAACACAGTCTGACCTTGACTCGTTAATTTTATTCCTGGGTGGGCAGTCTGGTTCCCGCCTTGCCTTCATCATGCCCCAGCTTTGAAGGTGTTCCTGTTGGCTGTCTTTGTTCTAGCAAATGAACCCAGGAAGGCTATTTTAAAGAAAAATGTAAGGTTTTCACTAAAAAAAAAACCAAAACCATTCTGCTTCCCCAAGACTATTATTTTTTTCTTTAATTTTGTTTAGTGGTGACATGGAAGGTTTAAGTGATACTCTTAGTTGGATTGGTCAACCTGTTTCCATTGGAAAACTACAAGACACGTTTTAAAACCAAGCCAGGGGGCTGAGGGTACAGCTCAGTCAGCAGAGCCGTTGCCTAGCGTGTGTGGAACTTGGGATTCAGTGCCCACTACTGAAAAACATGCTCTTAGTTGCTATGTAATGCCCCAGAGCTAATCTGGGGAGCTTTTGGCAGTGTCACCACTGTTTAGAAGTGTTCTTGTTGTTTGCAGATAGATTCTCATACCACAGTCCAGGCTGTCCAAGAACTCACAGTGTAGCTTATGCTGACCTTGAACTCAGGACTGTCCTCTTGCCTTCTGAGCACTGGGGTTACAGACATGAGCCTCCGTGCCTGTTTTTGGCATTCCTGAAGTCCTCGAAACTCAGTGGAGGGTAGGTAGAGTGTGCTTTTCAAGTTTTGTTCGGTTTCAGTGAGCCAAGGCTATAGAGAAGTTGGCTTGCGTGACTGGAAGCTGCGCTTGGCTGTGGTCAATGGTCAGTGTGCACACACTTGATAAAAGGCCTGTCAGTACTGCAATGAGGCTATATAGGTGGCCAAGGGACGGATTACTCTTGATCTTCTATTTTGGGGTTTTGGGGCACCACCTAACCACTTGATAGACAAGTTCAGAAAGATGGAAAATGGTCTAGTCTGGCTTTGTTTATTATTTCCCACCTTCTTCTGATGCTATCTTAATACAGTCACCTGCTTATGTATTCTCCAAATCCACAGTGATGGGCTGGAGAGATAGCTGTGCACGTAAAGACACTTGTCACCAAGCCTGATCACCTGAGTTCCAACCTCGGGGTCCCACAGACTGGAAGGAGAGAGCTGACTCCCAAAAGTTGTACTTTGACCTCCAGAGGTATTGTTACACACACACACACACACACACACACACACACACACACACATGCATGCCCACCCACATATATGCACACACAAATGTAAAGATAATAATGCTTAAATACTCCACAACAAAGCCAAAGTTTAAAGCTCAAACTTTTAACTACCTTTGCCTCTGGCCTAGGGCATGTTACCGCCCAGTGGTGTGGCCTTTTCTTTTTTCTTTTTCTTCTTTTTCTTTCCTCCTCTTCCTCTTCTCCCTCTTTCACCTCCTCTTCCTTCTCTCACTTCTCCTCCTCCTTCTTCTTTTTTTTTTTGACAAAGTCTCATATAGCCCAGACTGTCCTGAACTCCCTATGAGTCCAGCGATGACCTTGAACTTCTGATCCTCCTGCCTCCACCTCCCAGGTGCTAGGATTACAGGTGTGCACAACCATGCCTGGTTTGCACCACGGTGGGAACTGAATTCGGAGCAAGCCCTGTACTAACTGAGCTATACCCCTGGCCCTCCTTGGCTTTTAAAATGCCCAGATAACCAGCAGCTTACAAGATACATTCACAAGGTTCCAGTAGTGGCTTGATCTGTTGGTTGTAAAATTTCTTGTGAGAAATCCGGCACCTCGCATGAACATGTGAAGTTGGCCTTTTAAAAAAAAAATTAAAAAGTAGTTCCGTCCGTTCCGTCTTTGTTTAGTTAAGTCCCGTAAAGACTTCAGTGTTTGGCACCTGGGGAGGGGTTTCCTCCCGTACTCGCCCACGCACAAGGAGCGTGCGTTTGAATATGAAATTAATAGTGTGTGTGTGGCTTGGAAACCCACCTCGCCATTAACCACCAGTGCACGGCGGCCGCGGGTGTGCTCTTGTGCCAGGCCAAGCCGTGAGCTTGTGGAGCAGTGCAAAGGAAGCGGGATTGGGGTGACTTGGTAGTAAAAGGTGAAGCTGGCTGGGTGGGGGTGTGTAAGGGAGAGTGGAGGAATGAGGCAGAGGCCACCTCCTCAGCAGATGACCCCACCCCACCGGGGAGAAGCAGCGGCCAGCAGCCCACACTGAGTGAGGGCTGGTTTCTGCCCCTCCTCAGATTGGCATGCCCAGAGAAAGGAGCACAAAGGGAAGAGATTATGCCTGTTGGGGATGGGTTTACCTTTCAGCTGGTTCTCACCTGTTCCAGAGCAAAGCTGTCTCTATCACCCCTGGTGGCCCCATGTGGAGGCATGTAGGCTGAGTGTGGGAGGGCGTGGCGAACACTTCCACCACTGCCAAAGGGTTCTCAGTGTGTACAGCAATCAAGAATTAATTCCCAATCCGTTATCAATTAGAACATTAATCCTGGCAGCGCTGCTTCCAGTGACATCTGGCAACTTTGAGGCAGCCTTGGTTGGCCAGGCTTGGCAGAAAGAACCTTCACCAGCCGAGTCACATCTCCTGCCCCTTTTATTTTTATTTATTGATTATCACGTTTGTCACCTCTTCTCTTGGACGGGCTCTCCACCTTGTCCTGCTGCTCCACCGACCTGTGGCTCCTCATTCACCGCCCCCTCCCGCCCACCTCACCTGCTTCTGTTACCATCTTTCTTGCCTCTCTATTTTTCCCACTGGAGGGGGTCTTTGCTTCTCTGGGCGAATCCGCTTCTCTCAATCCCCAACTTGATGTTAAAGAGCGTTCGAATTGCTAGCTTAGCTTCATTGGAAGGGCCCCACCTCCCCACTCCTCCACAGAGAGAACTAAACAGATGAGCTATGACAGTACCCTTAGCCATAGCCCAACTGCACACTGCCTGACTCTTCCAGGCCACTTTTTGACAAGGTTTCAGGTAAGAGTGATGGCATAATAAATTTCGAAGCAGATTTATGACGGGGCAGGGAAGATTTATCTTTTGATGAATAAATATTGCCTTGGCCCAATTTAGAGCTTGACAGATGCTGATTTACAGCTGAAAATATGAGGGTTATTTTATGACGAAGTGGCAGGGGCGGTGGGGTGGGGTTGAAAGTGATGTCGGTGGCACCCCTTGGGTAATAAGCCATTAAAATGTTGCTGCAGGCAGCGCCGCAGGGAGTTCCCTCGGGTGACTGCTCCAGGTTCTTACCGCTCCCGAGAAGTTTGGGGGTCTAGGCCATTCTATGATGCGCCACCCTAGTGCTCTGAGGCATTATTAAGAGCTCTGGTGTCCCTGGGTCCCTGGCCGTTGATCCTGAGAATAACTTCAAAAGGGTTTTGCTTGTCTGTCCTTGTAGCTGCAGGGTGATGGTTGCTGGCCATCTAGGTGACTGTATGCTTTCAGAATGAAGGCAACATAGCGCTGAGATTTGAATGCCTTTAAAACACTGTTGAAGAAGGGAGCTGGTGAGCCTCTTTGATGCTTTGGATGTGGCAAACACTTCTTGCTTTTGAATTAAAAACAAAACGAAACAAAACAAACACGCCAGGGACATTAGGGGTTTGGGGAGATACCTCAGTTAGTAAAAGGACCTGAGTTTGATTCCCCAGACCCTATGTGCAAAGGCTGTCGTTGGTGGGACACATTTGTGATCCCAGTTCTGAGGAGACAGAGGCAGGAGGATCCCTGAGGCCCAATGGCCAGCTAGCCTAGGCTATTTGGCAAGCTCCAGGCCAGTGAGAGACTCTGTTCTAAAAAACAAAACAATGACAGACACACCTAGTGTGTACACCTTCGTATGCACATGCACATCTGGACACAGGCACAGACCACCCGAACCGTTTGAACTCCGGCAGGTGGGAATACTCGTGGGAATAAAGGATTTAATGGAAACGGGCCTATAGCATCTGGTGCATGCCTGCATACATCTGGCAGTCACAACGCAAGGTTGAAGACTGTCTTTTAGTCTTTAGCCCCCTTGTTACTGACGGATTGTTTGACTAGCGATTCTTGGAAGCATAAAGTGTGCATGTATCTAAAGTGAGGTATATAATTCTTGCTACCCAGCCCTTCTCTCAAGAAGCAACCACTATTGTGAACCTACTCTTGTGTCTTTGGGATGGTAACTTACGGGTATACATGCATGTATAAATACACAGGGCTTTTCAACCGATCGCACCTGTTTTGGCTCCACCCGAAGCCTCCCATCCCCTCCTTGTAAAGACAGTCGATGAAGCTGTCCCCCAGTGGTGAGCATCTAGCTTGTTACCTTTCTTCGGCCATCATTAAACCTTGTATTGCATCATTTTTTCAGGGGGGGGGGCTGTTTCTGCAGGATACATTTCTAGATGTGGAATCTCTGGCAGACACACGTTTGGGATGTTGGCGGACTTTGCAAAGAGCCTTTTAAGTAGCCCGTAGTAGTGAGTTCTATCCATGAATGAGGCAGCCTCACCAAGGTGGGCTTATCATACCCTTTGATCTTTGCCACCCTGCGGGATAGGCACTGGTGTCTGTTCTAATTTGCATTTCTTTCCAGGCGGGATTGGAGGGGGTGTGTTTCTTATTATGGAGCTCCTATTCCGCTCGTTCTTCTAGTGGGTCGTGGATCTTTCCAAGACTTTTAGATTCAGTATCTCTGACCTTTTTCTGTGTTTGATACGATGTACTTTAAAGCACATTTCATTCTGAGAAGTCTAACTACCCCACCATGCTGGTAATGAGAATGGATCTGCTCTCCTGGTGTAGCCATTGCTGTCTCATCCTAGCACTTACTTCTTCAGGGCTGGAAGCACCTTGACTCAGGCAGCCAATAACGAGAGGTGTGTGGCGCATGCGCAGATGGCCAGTTCAGAGTGTGGGCTACAGGGAGCCTGGGAAAGTGTGGGGAAGAACTGAAGGGCTCCAGGCATTTAGCATTTGCGTTTAGGCAGATGAAGAAGCCGCTGAAGCTGTGGCAGCTACACGCCGAGTTTGCAAAGCCAGGAGGAATTAGATGTTCATATTTTTAAACAATATGTCAGTTTATTATTTTTAACATGTCTCCTCAGAAGTCTAAACTTTAAGCAGTGGTTCTCAACCTGGAGTCTTCTTGAACCTTGGAGGGATGGCATTTGGTACTGTCAAATAACCCCTTGGCTCTCACCTCTGGGGGAGAGGGGAGAAATGCTACTGGGGTTGAATGAGTGGGGGCCTGTGCTGCCAAATACTCTTATTAGATACAAGAGTGAGGCCGAAGCAACGGTACCCACACCTGAGATGCCCTGGGCTCAATCCACG
This sequence comes from Mus minutoides, assembly GCA_902729485.2. NCBI lineage: Eukaryota > Metazoa > Chordata > Mammalia > Rodentia > Muridae > Mus > Mus minutoides. Next base: position 640,355 of record LR753367.1, on the reverse strand, counting down.
TCTGGTTCATGACGCCGCTGTTGCTTTGCATTGCCAGACATTTTGGATACGTAGTCTTTAGTGTCCCACAGGGATCAGTTCACTTCCCTCTGACTCAATGTCAGGTGTGGAGGTAGAGGAAGCTGTGGGAAGACTGAACTCATATCCAACTCCCTGTTGAAGGAGTAGTCTGTGCTCTGCGTCCTCACTCTGTGGACAGTGGCGGCAGAACCCTGTCAGTGGTCGTATGTTCTCTGTACTCCTGCATCCTTGTTGGGTTTCTTTTGGAGTTTCAGGGCCAGCCTTTCCCTAAGGATACTTTTATATCCAAGAGTGTACCATTTTTAAAAATTCTTTTTATTTAATGCATATGGGTAACTTGGCTTCGTGTATATAAGTGCACCACATGTGTACCTAGTCCTCAGAAGCCAGAAGAGGGTTTGGTACCCCCTGGAACTGGAATTAAAGAAAATTGTGAGCTGCCACGAGGGTGCTGGGAATCAAACCTGGGTTTTCTACAAGAACAGCGAATGCCCTTAACCCCTGAGCTGTCTCCTCTGCCCGCAGGTGGCATTTTTCATGTGCCCAAGCTCCTGGGTGCAGTGGAACCCTGCTGCTGGTCTCTAGCTGAGGCTCAGCCACACAATCTCCCAAGCCCTCTAGACTGCGAGGGAAGGTCGAGTTCCACATTCAACCTGGGTTGTCGGTAGGAAACAGCAGAAATCTCCAAGGCTGTCCCCAAGGAGAAGTGGGGACTGAGAGTGAATGTTTAGAAGATCCACTCCTGGCTGAAAGGGCCACTGCTCCCTGTGTGGGCTGTGCTGTCTGGTCTGAAAGGGAGCGGATGATGAAGCCACCAACCAGTGGCAGACATTGGAAGTTCCCGCCTTGATGCAGTTCTGTGGTAGAAGCTGGGTTCCAGAGGATCCTGGTGGGCTCTCCCTCTTACCCCTCTCCCTGTCTGGGGTAAGGTTCATATCTCACCCGAGGCACCAGTCCTAAGCTCTGCACACACACACCCCTCAGCACAGAAGCCAAAACACAGTGGTGCCTGGGCCGGTGTGGTACCCAGTGTGGTCCCTGCTCTCAGCCCCTTGGTGCACCTCGGCTGTCTTCAGCCCCTGTTCCAGGGAGGAGTATTTGTAAAATGAGGGCAGTCTTGGGGCTGGACCTAGCCAGTCTCTAAGAAGATGCCAGGCGAAGCTGACTTCTGACTCTCTTTTTATTCAGCATTGAGGATCAGATTTCATTTTTGTGGCTGATTCAGTGGCTAAGGATGGCAGGGCCTTCCTTGTGCCTGGGTGGGCGGTTCCAACTAAGTGTTTCACTCTGCCCTGTTTAAAGAAACTGTTTAAAGAAACTGCTAAAAATAGAGAAGGCTATGGGGAGCAGGTAGTGGGGCAGATAAACCCTATCTTTGGCTTCTAAGCCAAAGTCTGTCTTGGGGCGCTCCCCATTGGAGCAGAAGACAAAGTTCTCCTGAGAGAGACTCAGTCTGATGGCTAAGGCCTAGGGAGAGACACCTGATGCTCTCACAATCGGATGGATCCATATTCTCAGGCGCTCCCAGGCTGACGGGGAAACAGACCTTGTTCCTGCAACTGGATGGAGGAGTGTTGAGCTTTCCTTCCTTTCAACGCCATCTGATAATGGATGATCCAAGACAGGGCCCTCAAGGGAGCAGGCAGAAGGAGCAAGGTGTGCTGAAAGCATACCACCTTGGATCCCAGCACCCGGGAGGCCGTGGCAGGCAGATGAGTTTAAGGCCAGACTGTCTACAGAGTAAGTTCCAGTTCATTATATAGCTCAGGCCCTGTCTTGAAAAAGACGAAATACAGAAGAAAGGAAAGGAAAGGAGAAAGAGGAAAGGGGAAAGAAAGGAAAAGAAAAGAAAAAGCAGCCATTGAGGGAAGTATAGGAGCTGGGGAGAGCACAGAGGGGTGTAGGCTCAAAGCACCCTGATGACTTGGCTTCTGCAGGCCGCACTCCATCATGATGTGTGTGAAATCTGTGCTCTCTTTAATGGCATAACTTCAGAATCATAAAAATAATATTTAAACAGTATTTGGTGTGTGTGTGTGTGTGTGTGTGTGTGTGTAGGTGAGAAAACAACACACAGGAGTCAGGAACCAGCTGTAGAGGTCGGGCCATCAGACATGGCAGCAAGCTGAGCCTCCCTTACCAGCCCTGCTGTTGGTCATCTTTAGCACCTGTAACTGAGGGATGAGGCCGATTCTTTGGCTGGACTCTGCATCCTGAGAGCTATGAGAAGGTGGTTTTCTGTTGGGTAAGAGTCAGGGGCTTCAGAGATGTGGCCGTGGTTCCCTGGCCTTTTCCTGTATCAAAGGCAGACAAATCCTTTAGGACTCTCACTGTCAAGGTCAGAATGTACGAATCTTATAGAAAGGACCTTAGACACCACCCGGTCTGATGTTCCCATTTCTACTCTGGGGATTCAGAGAAGGGGGAAGGTTTTTCTCAGTAATGCTAAGAGGCCTTGCTGAGCTTAAGGTCTGGCTCCCAAACCTGGTTCCCCTTACTGCTGCCTTACAGCACAGGCTGCCTGGTGATGACAGTGGTCGGGAAAGTTGTGTGGCAGGCTATGCCAAGTCACTTACTCCCCTGCACGCTCCATGCCTGGAATAAAGACTAACACACTGCTGTAATTTCAGGCCCCACTGACTCTGGCTCCCACATCCTCCCCATCTTCCCCGGCATCATACCCAGACATTGCCCTCACTCAGACCACACTAGAGCTTGACATTCCTGCCTCAGGACCTTTGCCCTTGCTTTTTCCTTTTGTCTGGAATATTACCCCACCCTACCCCATCTCAGATGTCCCTCACCTCCTTCAGAGACTCCTGCCTTGACCCTCCAGGACTAAGTCCGTTTCTTCTGAACCATTCTCTGCCCCTCCACCCCGTGCCATCTTCTCCAGCGTGTTTATAACCACGCAACTTGTTGCACGTTCATGTATCTAGTGTGTCTCCTTGTAAATCAGAAACACCGAAGTGTGTTTTCACTGCTGCATGTCCTGCGTCCAGATCATTCGTGACACACAGTAGATGCTCGGTTCTTATTTGTTCAAAGGAAAAGGAGAAGAAGAGAGGGAGGTAGGAAGAAAGAGAAGGAAGGAAGGAAGGAAGGAAGGAAGGAAGGAAGGAAAGAAGGAAGAATAATCACACATTGAACTGCAAGGAGCCCAGGCATTGGTAGACCACTTTCCTAGCATGCCCCAGGTTTGATTCTTAGCATTACAGAAGCTAGGTGTAGCTTGGCCTGTAATTCCAGAGCTCTGGCTGACTTTAGCTCTGTCCACTTGTATAGGTTTCACCTGTAAGTGAAAAACTAGGGCTGAATCACTCTTTCAGAAGAGTCAATGTTGGGGCTGGAGAGGTGCCTCAGCTGCTAAGGGCACTGACTGTTCTTCCAGAGGACGTAGGTTCAATCCCCAGTACCCACATGACAGGTTACAACTGTCTTTCCTCCAATTCCAGGGGATCCGAACCCTTTGTGCCCTCCTAGGGCACACACATAAATGCATACCAAATCAAATAAACAAAATTTTAAGAAAGAAAGAGAAGGCAGTGTTTGTAAGTGCTGAGGCTCTGCAAAGACTTATAACTTGACCTTTGACTTTACCTTACCAAAGGATGGGTTGGAGGTTAAATGTGCTGAACACTAGCTGTGTGTCCTGCACCGGGTCCATAGATTTAAAATCCATGAATCCAGATGTCATTTCTGGAACACAAAGAAGGACCTGAGTCAAAGATGTGGGGAAAACAGTAATGTCTCTCTGTGTGTGCTGTAGGGCTGGGTGATAAAGTGAGTATCTGCGTGTGTGCTGCAGCGCTGGGGTGATACAGTGAATATCTGCGTGTGGCAGGCAGGGCTGGGGTGATACAGTGAATATCTGCATGTGTGTGGCAGGGCTGGGGATTATACAGTGAATATCTTCGTGTGTGCATATACAGTGAATATCTGCGTGTGTTTAATGTCTCTGTGTGTGGCAGGGCTGGGGGGGGGGGTTATACAGTGAATATCTGAATGTGTTTGTACTCTTGAAATTGAGAGGTCAGGAGGGGAAGCTGAAAGTTTCCGGGTTCTGATCCTGCCCCCATTTTGGGGTGGCCTTGATCAGTTACTTCCCCTGTTATAGCCTCAGCTTCCTCATTTATGAAGTGAGAATTGGACCAGGTTGTGGGGTAGGGTGTGTGTGTGGAGTTGTCAAGGTTCCTTAGAAGCCATATTGATAGTTTTAGGAGGACCTTCCCCAAAGAGACAAGAGTCTGAAACCTAATGGTTCCTAAGGTCCTTTCTGGTCCTGCCATTCCTGGAGAAAGCTGTATTTTAGAATCATGGCTCTCTTTGGGTGGAGGATCAGGGTTTGGGTGAGAGAATAGTATCCTCAGTAGGTTGGAAGTAAAGATAACAGTTTGATCAAATAGTAAAGGTTGACCAGTGTTCTCGGGGCAGGTTACTTAAGTAAACATGGGGTTCGTTCTCTCTCTCTTTCTTTCTTTCTTTCTTTCTTTCTTTCTTTCTTTCTTTCTTTCTTTCTTTCTTTCTTTCTTTCTTCTTGGTCTGAACCTATAAACAATCATCAGATCAAAAGAGTTTCAGTTTGACATGCTGCCACTGCCCCTCCACCCCCAGTCTGAGTCTGTAACACATGAACATATCCAGCCAACTCTCACCTTGTCTGCCTGTTTCAGGGAAGCATTATCAGCCAACTGGTCAACCTCTGGGGTAGGGGGTGTGGTCTAGGTCAGCCAGGGTTTGGTTTTGAGCCTTGCTGAAACACTGTACCCTGTCCCCACTTAATCAGTGTCTACCCTGTTGCAGCCACCGGCCTGGTCCCCTGAGGGGCAGCCACATTCCCATCAGCTTTAGGAAGAGTCTCCCTTTCTCTCTCCCCTCATCTTTGCCCCTTGTTCAGAACCAGCTTCATAGTTTGTGGGGACGCAATGCAAATGTGGGGGGCCCCCATTTTTTTTCAAAATACGAAGAATGACTTTGAAGACAGTGACAGGGTTAAACCAAGTCCCTTGAGACCATGCAGGTACATGTATGTTTGTGACTCCAACTCAAGCTTACCGTTCCTTTCTTGTGCTAGCAGGACCCTGGAGACACCGGACATGGGTTTTCACAGTCATTACAGGCTCCCTCAGAAGGGCTTTGAGCTGCATCTCTCACAGTTTGTTTGCCTCAGGACTGCTACCTGAGCCACCTTGTGTTTGGAACAGTGTAGAGAAGGACAGTTGGACTGTCTCAGCTGCCTTAAGGAAGCTGAAGGAATTTCTATCCTTCTGGGAGCCACCGTCTCTCTAGAGTGCTCGTCCGTTAGGAGCACTAACGGCTCTTGCAGAGGACCCTAGTTTGGTTCCCATTGCCCACATGGCTCGTAAGCAAACTCCAGTTTCTAGGGATCAGACATTCTCCTCTGGCCTCAAAGGCTCCTGTACACACAAGGTGCACACGCACTCACAAAGCCCCCCCACCCCCGCACATATACATACTAAATAAAGGGGTCAGGTGGTGGTGGGGCACACCTTTAATCCCAGCACTTGGGAGACAGAGGCAGGCGAATCTGTGTGAGTTCAAGGCCAGCCTGATCTATAGAGCCAGTTCAGGAACAGCCAGGGCTATAACAAACAAACAAATCCCTGCTCTAAAGAACAAACAAATTAAAAGAAATAAATGAAGGAAAGGAGATAAACCCACAAAGGCTCACACAATAGACGTACTAAATAAATAATGGAAGGAACTAAGAGTTTTTTAAAAAAGTCTTTTGATAAGTAAAACAGCCCACCCATCCTTCAAGAACCTGTTTAGAGACGGGATGCCGCTCAGCTGGCAGATTGTTCGCTTAGCATTGCCTTGGCCTCTGAGGGCACCTGCACCCACACACAAACAAAACCACCTGCAGATACATATGCATACATATACGCTATTAAAAATTACGCATTTTGAGCCGGGCGTGGTGGCGCACGCCTTTAATCCCAGCACTTGGGAGGCAGAGGCAGGCGGATTTCTGAGTTCGAGGCCAGCCTGGTCTACAGAGTGAGTTCCAGGACAGCCAGGGCTATGCAGAGAAACCCTGTCTCGAAAAACCAAAAAAAAATTACGCATTTTATTTTATGTGTATGAATGTTCTGTGTATGAATGTATGTCTACTGCCCTTGAAGGCCAGAAGAGAAGAGGCTCAGCTCCCCAACACCACATTAAAAATGGCCGTGAACCCCAGCTCCGGGAAGGTGGACTCAAGATCAGTGATTTGACAGCATCATTGGCTATATAGCAAGTTCAAGGCCAGTGTGAGCTATAGGAAAACAAACAAACAAACAAACAAACCACCAATACCATCAACAGATTTATTTTCGTTCTGGTTCCACTCTTCTCTGAGACCTCTTGGGTCATACTCAGCCTTCCTTCTTTACATTCTCTGGGATCCCCCGGTCCTCAGATCTTGGTTGGCATTTTTAATCCTGCCAGAGTTCTTGACCACACAGTAAGCACTTAACAGTTTGTTTGCAGTGCTGGAGCTCAAACCCAGGTTCTCTCTCAATTGCCATTCCCAATAAATGCTCTCGCATTACATCAAACCAAAACTGGCCCTGTGAGGGTGAGCCAGGCTCAGCCAAGTCCTTCCAGGCTGGGGCTTGACCAGCTGAGAGAGGAGGAAGGAGGGCTGAGATACAGGAGGGCTGAGATCAGCCTGCTGCAGGGAGGGGGCATCCCTGTGCCAGTCACCCTGGAGGAGAGAAGTCTCAGCAGCAGCTGTTGTGTAGAGTCTTGTCCTGAAAGAGCTCTGCTGTCCCCGCCCAAGGACCTCCAAGGGAAGGAATGACCCATGGGTACCAGTCTGGTCTCTAGTCCAGGGCACTGCTGGCACCTCAGAGTAGCTGCGCTAGGCTGGACTAGAGGTGCTTAGATGCTCCCACTGTACCACCTCAGAGTAGCTGCGCTAGGCTGGACTAGAAGCGCTTAGATTCTCCAACTGTACCTTCTGGGGCTGGAGCCCTCCACTTTCTTTGGGCTCCCTGGGAAGTGTGAGGGGAAGCACTTGAGTCCTGTCCCCCTTCTTTGCTTTTTAATACATGTACGTGTGTGTGTGTGTGTGTGTGTGTGTGTGTGTGTGTGCAGGTGTGCATGCATATGTATGTGGAGGGCGGAGAACAATTTTATGTTCGGTTCCTCGGGTACCCGTCTGTCTGTATTTGTTTACTTTTATTTAAGACGAAGTCTCTCTTAGCCTTGGAGCTTGCCAAGTAGGCTAGGCTGGTTGGTCAGGGAGCAGCCTGCCTTTGCCGTAGCCACGCTGTGATAAAAATACATGCTTCTATACCAGTCTAGGGATGAAAGTCAGATTCTCCAAGACTTGCAACGCAAGCACCTCGCTGACACCCATCTTCCTGCTTCCCATCTCTGTTAGCCGAGGCTAGACCCTGTGTTGTGATCTTCCTGCCTCTTCCCCCTCAGTGTTGAGGTTGCAGATGTATATCGCTATGCCTGCCTGGATGCTTTAGTGTCTATCATAGCCATTTATTGTTGTTGCTGCTGCTGCTGTTTTGCCTCTGAGGGTAATTGAGGGCAAACGGAACTGTAATCTCAACCATGTCTATGTGGTAGACTGCTGTAAGTCAGGGTCCCTGAAGGAAGTGCTGGGTGGATAGGGAGTACCCAGCTCTAGAGAATTCACTGGAGGGCACCGATTACAGAAATTCAGGCAGAGCTGAAGGAAAAAAAAAAAGAAAAACCAAACATCATAAGATGGTGGTCACCCCCACGTTGGCAGCAAGGGGAAGCTCTTGCCTCCGTTAGGTCATACTTTGGGAAGAAGAGGCCCAGAGAACAGCTAGTGGAGGGGTGCAATTACTGTCAAACCATGGCGAGGAAGGAAGAGGGGGAAGCAAAGGCTTTCCCTTTGACCCAGTTTAACTGGAAGCTCGGGGATGCTATCAGTAGTTGTAGAACGTTTTAGAACAGAGTATGTAGGCAGCAAGCTAAGGTTCCCCATCTTTGCCATCCATTCTACCACATGGTCAACTCTCCCTCTAGACTACTGAGAATGTGTGACCAAGCGGCCTATACTCGCTTCTCCTTAGCATCAGGCTGTTAGAGAGAAGAAACTGTGCTGAGCATGGTGGTACACGCCTGTAACCCCGGCACTTTGTTGGAGGCAGGAGGATTGTGAGTTTGAGGCCAGTATGGACTTCCAAGCAAGATTGTTGCAACCCTGGGCAATAGTAAGACCTTGAATAGAAGGAGGAGGAGGAGGAGGAAGAAGAGGAAGAGGAGAAGGAGGAGGGTGCAGCAGCATCTGAGGATCTGATTGAGATGATAAGAGTGCTTGTCTAGCATTCGAGAAGCCCTGGGTTCGATTCCTAGCAACACATAAGCTAGGCATGGTGGTGCACACTTAGAATCCCAGCACTTGGAGAGTAGAGAGAGGCAAGAGGATCAAAAGTACAAATTTATCCTCAGCTGCATGACACTCTAGCTCAAAATTTAAAAGGCGGTGGGGTGGGGTAGGGTGGGGTGGGGTGGGGTGGCTGTGGAGATGGTTCACTCAATAAGGTGCTTGCCACACAGGAATGAGGATCCAGGAAAGGTAGCATGTACCCTTAATCCCAGCACTTGAGAAGCAGAGGCAAGAGAATCTCTGTGAGTTAGAGGCCAGCCTGGTCTACAGAGCAAGTTCCAGGACAGCCAGGACTACACAGAGATGCCCTGTCTCAACTCCCCTCTCCTCCATTCATTCCATCCCAAAGAATAACAGCATTTGATGTCAGGTAACAAATACCCCGAGCATTTCAGAAGCATCTTCTCTTTACAGCATCTCTAGAGGTCGGGTACCATTTTCCCTGCCTTCAACATGCCTTTACTGATGGGGAATATGGGTCTGGGAAGCAGAGGTAGGCTCAGACCAACCACATTGACTCCTAAATATTTCCACACACCACCTTCGGGACCCATTCCTGCATCTCGGTCCCCACCCATCCTGTGGCTATGGCTTGTATCTGCCAGCCCACGGCTTGGGGTAGTCTTCCCACTTCCTTTCTGTCTGACCTAGTTGAACCTAGTTTTTCAAGATCCAAGTCAGATCTCACTTCCTTCATGAGACCGTCTCCAACCACTCCCCACCTCCACAGCTCTTCCTGGGCAGTCAATGGCAGGTGACTCTCTGCTGTGCCCCAGGATGTCATCTGACTATTCAGAAAGCAGGCTTCTTGAGGACCAGGTAAGAGGCCATGCATCTGGGTTGAGTATGGTTACTCTCTGTGCTGGCTCTTGACATCGAGAAGTTCAGCATCCCAGCAGTCTTGATAACTGGCAGATGTCTGGTTTTGGAGCTCACATCTCCCTCATCTCTGGAGTGACGCAGGTCACGTGCCGTGACTGTGTGTTACACAGGGAGGATTTGGCCTATCTCCATGTGATGTTGCTTAATTTCATTTCGTTTTTCTCTATTCCTATTTTCCACCCACCCCAATTGCTTAGATCCTCTTTAGATGCTGGAAGGATGCTGGAACTGCAGAAAAAGTTTTCACAGCCGGCCGGAGGCTGAGTCTTCACTTGGGTCCCTCCTGCCATACCCAGATGGAATTTGATATTTCTAAGTGTCTTGGGGTCCTTTCTGCCTGGCACTGTGTATGCCACAGTGTTCCTCCTCTTAAGAGGTGTGACCTGAGAACTTTGTATCTCCCTGGCAGCATGCCATACTCTGTGATTCCCCTGGCCTTGAACTCTCAACTCGCTTCCTGTTACCTGAAATATTCATTCATTTTTCTTCTTTGCCTTAAGAGACATTAGGGAGTGATGGAGAGATGGAGGGTGAGAGAATCCATGGTCTATCCCTATGACCCTAAGAGTTTCAAGGCTCCCGACGTCTAAGTTGTAAGTTTGCCTGTTCAGTGGAGTGTATGTGGTCAGCCTAGACTCGTCGTGCTAAGAGGTAGCACCTTGGGTAACAAAGATGGGAACCAGAGGAGAAACACAGGAGAGGACATAGCTTGTGTGGCTGTAGAGGGCCAGATGTTCTCATGCATGCAACTCACGCTGAGATATCTTTTCCACATCTGTTCTTGGGGACCCACCATGGTTCAGGAATGACTTGGCGTCCAAGGCACAGGGCACAGAATCCTAGAGGATGGGGGAAGTCATCCATTTGTTAATAAGGGTGTGGTTCCACAGTGCATGCTGGGACCCGGCCTGGAGTGTGCTGCTCATTATATACTCATCCTGGACCTACTCTGGTGCTTGGCATTGGGTCTGAACTGTCGTGATTCCTATACTCAAGCTATCAGAAGTAATAAAGTTTACAAAGAAAGGGGGGGTCAGTTTGTGCCACCTGTAACCCAAACAGTATCAGTTACAGTTTGAACTAGCATATAAACTTCCCGCACAGATTTTCTGCATTGACAAAGCAGTGCCTTTATTGTATAAGCTGTGCCTCTATGTCTGTGGCTTTTTAATTATTTAATTAAAAATTCTGTTCGTGTGTACTGGCAAACACATGTCACAGTCCGTGTATGGAGTCCAAACAGCTTGCAGGAGTTGGTTGTTGTACCTCTTGGGTCCCAGGGACCAAACTTGTGTTGTCAGGCGTCACGGCAAGTACCTCTGCCAGCAGCAGCATCTCTCTGGCCCCTGTTTTTTATCCATGAAAACCAAACAAACAAACAAAACAACTTGTTGGCTCTGAGTTTAAGCTCAAATGTTAAAAGTGCCCCGCCTCTGTCCTCTACCCCATAATACCGTACCTCAAAGCTGATTCCCCATTTACTGTTACCAGGTTGCCCTCGATTAGGGAGGCAGAGTGAAAAGCTTAGGACGAAAAGTGAGTTTGAGAGTCTTGTCTCTTGATACCTATGTAGATGTCAAACGCAGGCTGTGCAAAGGGGTCAGAGCAGTTTGTGGGCCTGGAAGGAACTTTCAGAAAAGATGTGTGTGTGGAGGGAGGGAAAGGGGGCATGGAGACTTTCTGAGCCTGGCACTGTTATGAGAAGCAGGGGCGGATGCGGGAGAGCAAGATGGTGGTCGGAGGAGGGGGTCATCTGTAGACTTCCCTCCTTGGGTGGGGATGGGGGTGGGGGCAGGTGAGGCAGCAGAAGGTAAGTGAGTCACAGGGTCAGGAAGTGGTCATAGTAATTGCTAGATGAGTGTAAAATGCTCCACGAAGAAAGGCCAGCAGCTCCGTGGTAACCCCACTTACATTTAAGTCAAGTCTGTGAGCGCCAGAGCCCAGAGCAGGGTTGGCCTGGGAGTTATTGATATCAAATTTGGTTTTGATTTTTGTCTTTGGTACCCCTTTGGACTTTTCCTTACTTTTTAACTTTCATGGTTTTTGTTTCATGTGCGCACACATGTATGTGTGTACACATGTCTATATGCATGCACACACATGCACATGTGTGTAAGTATTTTTGTAATTCTGGGGGGGTAGAGCCTTGTGTATTCTAGGCAAATGTTCTATAGCTGTACCACATCCCTAGCTTCCCTTAAAAATTTTTTAGATATTTTATTTACTTATTTTAAAGGTTTGTCTGTCTTTATGTGTCTAAGTGCTTTGCCCGTGCACTATGTTCAGGTGTGGTGCCCCTAGAGGCCAGAAGAGGGAATCGGATTCCCTAGAACTGGAGTTGTGGATGGTTGTGAGCTATAGTTGTGCCTAGTGCATGCTGGGAGTCAAGTCTCCAACCTCTCTAAGAGCAGCAAGTGCAAGTAGCAGTGCCCAGAGCTCAGCTTTTAAATTTACTTTAATTTTTTAAAATGTATATGCACACATGCATGTATAATATGTATGTGGAGATCAGAGGGTAACCTTGGGTTTTGGTCCCCAGGCTCCTACTGGTTTTGTTTTGTTTTGTTTTGTTTTGTTTTGTTTTGTTTTGCTTTTAGCTAGTGTCTCTGACTGACCTGCAGTTTCACTACGTAGGCCAGACTAGATGGTCTTCGAGTGTCTTGGGATCCTCCCTTAACCTCCCATCTTGCAGTTCCTGAGACTGTGGTATCTACCACCACGCCCAGCTTTTCACACAGGTTCTGCTGAGCCTAAGTCCTCACGCTTGCAAGACAAGTGTGTTACAGACTAAACTATCTCCCATTGCAGTTTTAAGAAAAATCTGTATTGGAATAACCCTCAATCATGATTATACATTAAAATCATGGAAAACTAGAAAAAATAAGGCTTAAAAAAACCTACTGCCAGGTCCCTCACCCCAAGCCAAATGTATACAATAGACGTCAGGGCACGGAAGCTAGGAACTCAGAAAATATGCCAACATAGAGCCAGTGTTGAGAACCCCTGAATTCTGGGCCATCTTAATGGTTCATTTGACTTAGACTTCCCATGAGCTTATGAGGTAGGTAATCTGAAATGTTTATAATTTTGTTCCCCTTGAATAAATACCATGAGCAGACGTAAACATCTGAATGCCTAGAGGTCTCCTTGGTTAAAAAGATGTATTTTAATTTTAATTTCATGTATTGTGTGCAATCTCTGGGTGGGCATGCACTTGACCTGCGGAGGCCAGAAGAGGGTGTCAGGTTCCCTTGGAGGGGCAGTTATAGGCCAGGGACAAAATTCTGGTCCTCTGAGAGTAGCATATGCTCTTAATCACTGCTCCATCTCTCCAGCCCCTGAGACAGTTTTTTAATGAGAAACCCATTGTCATTCTCATTAGGCTCCTGGTCTAATGCCAAAAGCCTTCGTTAATAACTCAGAACACTCTCTGTAGAACCAGATGAGATTTTGAACCCATCGAAAGCATGGGCTTGAATCTTTTAATTCCTTTTTTTAACTGACTTACTTTTTTTTTTCTTTATTGTTGTGGTGTCTGTGTGAGGGTTTCGAATCCCCTAGGACTGGAGTTACAGACAGCCGTGACCTGTCTTTTGTGTGCTCGGAATTGAACCTGCATACTCTGGAAGAGTAGCCCGTGCTATTAACCACCGAGCCATCTCTCCAGCCCAAATCCTTAATTTTCTATTGCCGTTTTGCAAAAAGTTAATGGGCTGGAGGCCTGGGGCCGTTCTTTATCTGTAATGAAAACTCAAGACATCGAGAGTGGAGATATTTACTGGCAGTGTTTTTGCTAGAAGAATTGTGTGCACCGTCACTTCCAAACTAGCATGGTCAGAGTGGGGAGGCAGATCCGCAGATATCAAGTCTGCGGGAGTGGGAGGTGTTTAAAGAGTTTGGTACTTTTTTATCTTTACCATTGAAGTTTTTGGTTTTTTGCCTCTTCCTAAATGAGTCATTATTTAAAAAAAAAAAAAAAAAGGAACCTAACTTGGGGAGGGAATGGAGGAGCCACTGCTGGGGGTAGTGACTGGAAGCCTTGGCAGAGCCAGCAGTCAAGTGACTGCGTTTACAACTGGGCTACCCTGCCTCTGCATTTTAGGCGCATGCCCCTCTCTGCCACCACACCTATTTGGTGCTGGGGATGGAACCCAGGGGTTTGGGCGGAGAGTCAAGCATTCCTACCACTAAGCTAATCCCCTGCCTCTGCCTGCGTTCTTTCTATGTTTCTCATAAACTTCCTATTTGGATCTATGTGAGGCCACCAGGCATCCCTGGGTCTCACTACAGTCTGGAGCTGCTCCAGGACCTGGCCTGGGCTGGCCTGGGTGTGTCCCCCCACCCCCCACCCCTCTGCCTTCTCTCCTCCTTTGCGGGAAGCGCTCTGTGGCTTCAGCACTTGTGTCTGTGAGTGATTGCAAAGAGAGGATAGAGGGCTGGAGGGGGGGGGGGCGGTGAGCAGCGCGAAGTGGGTCCCTTATGTAATGCCAGGCTCCATGAAGGATGTATTTATATACTTCTTGTTTTATTTAGGCCTCACATTAACTCGTGCAGAACTGGATCAAAGCAGCTAGGCTCGCAGCCAGAGGTTGAAGCGTGGCTGGGCGGCCAGGCTGGCCTTGCATCCACCCCAACCAAGCCTTGATTCCTGAGTCCTTGCTACTTCAACCAAGTCAGGAGGAGCATGTCACCCCCTGGCTGGCTTGGGTAGATCTTGATTTCTTTCCAGGCACCTTAGCAGACAGTATTTCCTTGGCCACCTTCATATTCTCTCCAGTTAAAGGCTGCCGTTGTTTGTGTGAGAGGGTTTGATGGTTCTTCAGTACTTAGCTGATTTTCTTAGCTCCCAGTCCTTCTCCCCTTGAACCCCTCGGGATCCCAGCTTGCTTGCCTGGTGGCCCGTGCAGACTGAAGTGAAACCGCATGCATCTGTTATCCCGGATGTAGGGTGATCTTCTTCCAGCCCAGGGGCACCTGGCATTGACTCTTCTGGCGACCATCAGCTCCTTCTCTCAGCTAGCCGGCTCGCGTGGAAAGTGCTTCCTTTGAAGAAGGCAGAAGATGGGACATGGGTGTGTCTTGGGACACGTGAGCAGGCAGCTGAAGAAGAATGCTGGGGCTTTAAGTCTGGGGTGAACTGGTCAAGGCAGAGAGGGGACAGTCTAAATCCGCCTCCTCCTCCTTCTTTTCTTTCTTTGTGGGAAAGAAGTGGTTGCTAGCAAGTGCCAGGCTGCACGGCTTCCTGAAGGGGAAAGTAGATGTACCTGCTCCTAGAAGGCCACTGTCTTGTTAGGCCCTGAGAGGACCAGAGAGGGCTCAGTAAACCAATGGATTGTAGTTCTTATTCAGCAGGGCCTCAGGTGAAGTCCAGAAAAGACAGAACGTCATGAAGTAAAGCGTTCACTCTTCTTGGGTCCTGAACAAGGCGTTGTTACGGGGTGGGGAGTGGGATTAAGGATTAGGGGGAGCAAAAGGGCCTCCCAGAAACAAGACCCAAACAAGACTTGTGCGCCATTTGCAAAAGAGGGATGGCTGTGGAGATTTTACTTTTTTTTTTTTTTTCTGGGATGGTAAGCCAACCAAGCCGGTTGAATGAAGAGTAGGATAGTTAAAATAATGCCAGGCGAAGTTTTACCTGGATGTGTGCATAGGAAAAGGGAATGTTGGCGGGTAACGTGGAGACATGTATCATGTCGGACTGTTTTCCTGTAGACATGTGGCATGCGTGCGTGTACATTAGGACTCCCAGAAGCTACTTACTTAAAGCCAGACAGAGGTGGTACACACCTGTAATCTATCCCAGCACGCCCTTAGTGGGACAAGAGGAAGGGACAGACAAGTCCTCAGAGGACCCCAGCCCAGCTTGCCTGCCATTCTATCAACAGCATAGAAAGTGAAGGCTGACACCTAAGGTTGTCTTCTGAACGGCACACTCATGTCCTGGCACCAGCACACACACACACACACACACACACACACACACACACAAAGATCCAAAGGCAGGTCACTCTCTCCCCAGCCCCAATCACATTGAATTTTAAAAATGAAAATGTTGAGGGCTTAAACCAGGAAGATTTAAATCCAGGGGGGTTACTCAACTGCCTAAAAGACTCTAAGCAAGTTACTTTAAACCTCCTTTTTGCCCTTGGTGAAAATCTGGGGGGGAGTGGGGGGGGAGCTCAAATGCTTCATAGGACACTTGTGTGAAGACTTCAACTTCTGACAGACCCAGCTCTCAGGTAGATATTTTTTAAAAAATGTGTGTCACCTCTTTTAGTAAAAGCCATGGCTTTTGTCAGCAGCTGGAATCAGGGACTGGGATGTGAGACTTTCCTGTCAGAATCTTGGAGAAGTGAAGTTTTGTGGCCTTTTCGATGCTGTCTGCAGCCCCTCCCATTTTGTCAGCTGACCCGAGCTGCTATCCCTATCAAACCAAAACCGTCGCCTCTAGCTGAAACTGGGCCTCAGAGTCTCTCTGCAGTTAGGGACAGGGCTATGACAGAAGGCCTGCTTTTAAGGGTAGGCCTGAGCTTTAGGAATACCAGGCTGAGAGGTAGGCCACACCACCTCCACCTTCAGTGAACTCGCCCTGTCTGCTAACCTCACTCCAGACAGCCTGACTCCATTGGCTCATAGGAAACCTCCCAACCAGGAGCTTCTTGGACCTGTCTCACCGCCTCCTTCTGCACTCTGGTCTCCTACTCTAGGAAGAAATGGCCCTCTTCCTACATAGAACTCTTTCCCATGCACCGATTCCTTGACCTACTGTGCGCCTGGGACCTGTGCGTCTCACAGTAGGCAGGGTTAACTCAGGCCCTCGTCTGGACAGGTAGACCAGCATCTTCCAACTTTGTTCCTTTGCTATTGCCCATGAGAGATGGCTCTGGCCCAGAATAAGTTCTCAGTAGACTGTGTGGCAGGCAGGTGGCTCCTGCCTTCTGTAGAAACTGTCCCTCCAAGACCTCCCTCCCTGGGGCCTCTCTTGCACACCGATGGAACATGAGTTCTTATCACTCTGAACCCCACTATTTTGATACTGCGACAACTTCCTTCTTTGTAGTTCTTTTTCTCTTCCTTCCTTCCTTTGATCCACGATAAATCTTTCAACTGTTTCCCCCGGCACCTACAATGTGCCACACTCTGTATTTCCACAACACAAGGCTCTGACTCCATCAGTGAGCTGGTCACTGCACGGAGTATATGCCGCTAGCTGCTGAAGTAGGAGTGGCTGCAGAGGTGGTAATAAATGACCCGACTTCAGAAGTGCTTGACAGTTAATACTGACATCATTCACTGGAGGATTAGGCGTGGAACTTGAAGGGAACAAGAGCCTAGGCTGGGTGACTCTGGGTGTTGCAGGATATTTGATCATATTATGAACCCTGAGGCGATCATACTGTGAACCCTGAGGTTATGTTATTTACTGAAGAGGGGGGGAACCCTGTTTCTGGTTGTGGGGTGGCTCTGCACATACCTTTGCTTCCTCTGGCTGGACTACAGACACACCCTTGGAACACACCTTTAATCCCAAACAATGAATGTAAAGTTAGTTTGTCGAAGTAAGCAGCCATGTTTAAAAGTGATGTCTAATTGAGTGGCAGACAAAGTGATGAATCAGAGGAAGATTTGACAGAATAGGATTCGCCCAAGTTTCCGCTCCAAGAGAGTGATGCAGAGGAGGCAGTCTTAATGGCACAGACAGGTTGTAGAGAGAGAGAACAAGCTAGACACAGGTGAGGACAGAATGAGCCAGAGAAGGAGCCAGAATACCAGAACAGATTGCCAGAGTTAGCTTGAGGCCAAGCAGAGCAATTCAGGAGAAGCCGAGAGAAGCCAGACTGAATCGGTCAGCGTGGAGAGGAGCTTGAGCCAGAACAGCTCAACCAGCAGAGCTCAGAAAGACCTGGAAAGGGTGAGCGTATTCAGCAGTCAGTCTCAAAGGCTGAAAACATTCCAGGTTTAGATAATATTTTACAGAGGCTAGAAGCTTCCAGAGCTAGGCCTGGCTTAGCAGACTGAGGCAGTGAGCCTCTGAGACAGCAATTACTCAAGAGGAAGGAAAAAAAAACCCTTTGACAAGCGGCTTTGTTCCACACCTATCCAGCTACATTCTGTCTCACCAGAGGCCCAATCAAACATCCCAATCCCCAGCTCACCTCTCCTAAGTCCTGGCTTAACCCAGACCCCTTCCTCAGCAGTAGCACTGGGGCCTCTCAGAATGGCCCACCCGAGCTAACCCTGGCTTCCTCCCCAGCCCCAGCCTCATGATGGCTACCTGTGCCCTCGTCTGAGCCGGGTTTCCTGAACATGTTGTTTGGGTTGCTTCTGCAGGCTCCAGCTCCAGAGGGCAGTGAAGGAGGAAGACGCGGGCGCAAGACTACCCTGAAGGGGTCACCGGCGGTCTCAATCCTGAAACAGGTATCTCCTCTCAGGTTCTTGCAGGCAGAGCATGTGATTGTTGGCCAGGGGCCTGTTGTTGTGGGAAGCACCTGGGAAAAGCAGAAGGGCTGCTGTGACCCTGGATTCCCACAGGTTTGGGGAAAATCTTCTCTAGGAAATGGTCAGCGGACACACGTGTGGGTTTTTAGCATTATCTGGAGTAGGGCAGAGAGCATCCAATCTTGTCTGTCTTTTTCAGAGTTATAAACAGCTAAGAATAAACAGATTTGTTTGTGGACTGAGTAGGGCATTCGGAAGGCACTGTGTTGACTTGGGTATGTGTTAACGGGGAATTGTAGTTCTGGGGAGTAATCTATGTGCCAACTTGTGTGTGTGATTTGCGCACATGATTGTAGTGCCCGTAGCTGGATCATCTAGCTCTGGCGTGAGTTCTAAGAGCCAAGCCCTCTGCTAAGGCAATACATGCTCTTAACCTGTGGAGCCACCTCTCCATGCCCTGCTGGTTAATCATGGCCGTCAGCTCCATGCTGTGTAGAATCAGCTAGGAGACACTTGTGTGAATGCCGGTGAAGACATTTCCTGAGAGGTATGTCTGAGAAGGGAAGATTCAGCTTGATTGTGGGTAGTGCCATCTCAGAGCTGTGCTACCAGGCTGAATGAAAAGAAGAAAAGGAGCTGCGTGCACATGGCAGCCCCATCTTGGCACTTGGTGGTGAAGGCAGGAGGATCAGGAGTTCAAAGTTATCCTCCGGTTTTATTGTGAGTTCAGGGCCAGCCTGGACTTTAGGAGACCCTTTCTGAGCTGGGAGAACAGAGAGGGGGTGCACATCGGAATTCATCACATTCTGTTCCCTGACTGGGTGTACAATGTGGCCAGCTATATCATGCTCCCCGAACCAGGAGTCCCAGAGGGTTCGAACATCTCTCGTGTTTGTCATCTTTGGCCATGAGAAATTCCTTTCTCCCTCTAGGGAACAGGCACATGGCTATCATTCTTTGCTTGGCGAACTCCCTGAAGGGTCTTATGTGCAAGTAGAGCCTTCAACTTTAGAAGATTTCTTTATTTTCTGTGTATAGGAATTTTGCTTCTCTCTCTCTCTCTCTCTCTCTCTCTCTCTGTGTGTGTATAGGAATTTTGCTTCTCTCTCTCTCTCTCTCTCTCTCTCTCTCTGTGTGTGTGTGTGTGTGTGTGTGTGTGTGTGTGTACCTCATACCTGAGGAGGTCAGAATCAGATCCCCTGGACCTGAAGTTACAGGGGGTTGTGAGCCATCATATTGTGTGCTGGGAACCAAGGCCAAGTCCTGTACAGAAACAGCAGATGCTCTTAACATCTGGCCCACCTCTCCACTTCCACCTTTAACTTCAAGCTATACTCCTGGTGTAGCAAGAGACAGTTCTTGACCACATCCTCAGAGTCGGTGTTTTGTTTGCTGCTATTTTGTCTTGTTGTTTGAGACAAGGTCCTTGTAGCTCAAATTCCCTATGTAGCGAGGATGCCCTTGAACTTCCGGCCTTCCTTCCTCTGCCTCCCAAGTGCTAGGATCACAGACTTCTACCATGCCACCAGCCCTAGTTTATATGGTCCTAGGGAACAAACTGTGGATTTGGGAATACTACATGATTCTTCTTACCTACCAACTGAGACCCCTTAGATGTTCCTTTTGACGGACTCAGTTGCTTACATTATTTCTCTTATACTGTCACTGATTTTGATCGAATATTTATGCTGTTGTGCCAGCCAGGGGTTCTATCAAAGCAAGTGCAAGAAGTACTCTTTATAATGGTGTAATGGCAAGGCAAGGCAAATATAGTAAGGGAGATTTGAGGCATTCCCCTACCAGCAGGGAGGGGCATGGGACTGTTTCCAGACCTAGTGCAAAAGGAAAAGAGTACAAAGGGTCTGAATTGGAACTCTAGATCAACGGGCTCCATAGCGGGATGCAGACAGGAAGAACCAGGAAAATGACATCTGAAATGAGCTCCTCCCTGTCCCATCTCCCTCCCTCCGTCCCTCCTTTAGTCATCCGAATGGCTAGAGAACCTGGTTGGACTGCTCACAAAAGAACATGGAGCCTATAGGCTAGCACCAAGTAGTTGATGGAGCTCCATCTCAGTAACAGGTGGAAGCTACCCCTAACAAGGCTGGAGGATGCTGGTCTCCCGGGGGGCGGTTTCTGTTTTATTGTCTAAGCCGTATGTACTCCTGGGAAGCAGCACCGAGAGGCTTGCCTAGCGTGCTGGAGACCCTGGGCCCCGTCCCCAGCACCAGAGCAGAAAACGTTTTGTGTTTGAGGGGGTGGAACTGTACAATTAGGGCAGCAGTTTGGACCATTGACCGGAAGGTCCCGAAAGAACAATTAAAAATCTTGTCCTTTTCAAAGTTAAGAAAAAGACTCAGGTAAACCAGGTGTAATAGCGCACGCCTTTAATCCCAGCACTCGGGAGGCAGAGGCAGATGGATCTCTGTGAGTTCAAGGCCAGCCTGGTCTACAGAGTGAGTTGCAGGACAGCTCATGTAGTAAAAGAAAAAGAATGAAAGAAAGAGAGAGAAAAAAAAAACAGAAACAAAACAATAGATTGGAGGAACCCAAGTCGATTGCACTGGGCCCGCTATCCCATCTCCGCTGTAATGCTTGCGCCTGCCCCGCCATCCCGGCATGATGTTTGGAAACCTGCTATGCATTTCTTACTCTAAAAGCCTCTTAGCCAAGAAAAGTAAAACTTTCGTTGAGCAAGTGCAGAGATTGGGGGGGTGGCAGAAGGCCCTGGATCAGTGCTGGCATTAACCCCAGCTTCTTCTGCCTGCATGGCAGGCACAGACCCCACTCCTGGCCAGTGTACTTATCAGCAGAGCTCTCCCAGGAGAGTCCCCTTGGCGGCAGCAGGGAACATCTGGGTTTCAGCAAGCCTGGGGGTGTCGGATCGTCAATCTGGTAAGCTAACTATGCCTTCTTCAATCTCCTTCCATTTCTAATTTGCTAATTCAACCCTTTTTATAGCCAGAGTAAACAGTGAACTCGGGATTCTGGGTTGGTGAAGATTAAATGGCTGTGATGAAGTCCCTCACTTATAACCACATCTATAAAATGGGGATAAGAATAGCAACTGTTTTACTGAGGTAATCCAATCAAGTGCTTAGCCCGGTGGCTGGTCCAATAAATGTTACTTTTATTAGTGTCATACATCTCAGGCTCTGACACCTCCGTGAATTCCTGTGAATCTTTAATCCAGCAAATTAACTCTCTTCACTCCAAATAAATTGTCTGCCCCTGGTTAGTGAGCTCTCCTAGGGATAAGGTAAATAAACATACTAAAATATTTAGTGTTTATGGATTTTTTTTAAATTAAAGTGTTTTTATTAGAATGTATTTGGGGAGGGACATTAATATAGAAAAGTTTAAGTGGCATATATTTGTAAGTTAAGAAGTAGGTGTTATTCCCAGAAAAAAAATAAGGGTTTATAGACTTGGTAGCAGTGAGTCTGTTTCTTGGGTATTTCAGTCCCGTTGAAAAACCCTTCCGGTCCTCGATGGCCCAAGGTCACCTACCACATCCCGTTTCCCTCCTTTCTTCAGTTCTGAGGATCCCAAGAGATTGAGGGACCTTTCTTGGCTTCAGTTTTCCAGGCTAGCCACACAGCTGGGTTTCCCCGACCAACTGCACTGTACTGGTTGGTTTTTCTGGTTACTGACATAAAAGACTGAATGAAGGATTTGATTCCCAGGCATGGGGTAGTAGAACTCATGACAGAGGGAACTCGTGGTGATCGACGGGAAAGCAGAAAGGGCAGGCCAGGACTAGGGGCAGGGCCGACCTTCAAAGGCCCCAGAGATCCCACACCCTTCGCTGTGTCTGCACTGGTGGCGGTGGCTGTGGTGGTGGTGGTGGTGGTGACAGCGGCGGCGGCGGTGGCGGCAATAGCCGTGGATGCTGTCAGTCCCTTTCCAAGCTAAGACTTTGGTCTTCCTGGCCAACATCAGCTTCTAGAGAGGTAGAGCGCCTTGGTTTACGGTTCCCAGATTAAGGACAGGAAGAACATAGCCCCTCTCATTAGCTTCATCACTTCCGTCTCAGAATTAAGAAGGCGTCAGTGGATGTGCAGAAGGGTTGGGCTCTATGAGGACTTGAGAGTGACCAAGAACCCACCTCAGGGCTATCACACTGCTCTTGCTCTTTGCATCAGTTTTGCAAGCCACCCTAGAGATGGGTGCTGCTGGAGGTGGGGAACCACCTGGACATGGGAGTTACCTGTGCGACTTGAAACGGAAAATGTGATGCCTTGTGAAACCTTGCTTAGAGACCAAGAGTTCTTTATAGTCACATCTCGACTGAATGTAAAGGTTACGGTGGTGGGGAAATTCACTCCCCCACAAATGTTTTGATAAATCCAATTCATTTTCGAGAGGAGAGTAGACATCCTCTCTCCAGACATTAACCTAGAATGCTCAGTTTACGACGCTGTCGGAGGGAAGGAAGGAGCCCGAAATGCTTAAGTAGGTCAAATGAAAAGGCATGCCTACAGCTTCTCCTTTCCCACTATTTCATCCTTAATGTGATTTTAGAAAAGGAAAATCCCCTTTCGAATTGTTCTGGCCTTCAGTTCTACAGTATGGCACTGTGGATGGGAAAGTGTGTGTGTGAGTGGATACTCAGATGGGTTTTATTTGAAGATCCCCCATCCCCAGAAAGGAAGGGATACGTCCACCATAAGCATCAGCAACCAGCAGGCAGTCTCTGGCCAATGTGAGTTCCTGTAACTAAGCTGCCTCCCAAAGGTCCTGGAAAGCAGGTCTGGATAAAGCTCTGGATGGGCAGCCATGAGAAACTGAATTTGAATTCCCAGCAGCGGAATGTAGAAGCCAGATGATACAGTGCTTGTCCAAGATCCCAGTTCTCCTCAGGCCCGCTGGGAGGTGGAAGCAGGGTTCTCCCCAGAAGCCCATGGGCCAGGTAGCCTGGTGCGTACAGCTCCTTCAAGACCCTGTTTCAAATAATGCAAAAGGTGAGGATCTATCCCCAAGGTGGTTCTCTAACCTGTACGTGTTCTCTATAACAGGCACTCACTCACATATACCAGTACTCTGTCTCTGTCTCCGTCTGTTTCCGTCTCCGTCTCTGTCTCTCCCTCTCTGTATGTGTGTGTATGTTGATGTGTGTACATCAGAGGTGAACTTCAAGTGTCTTCCCAGATTGCTCTCTCCTTGTCTATTGAGACAAGATCTGTCCCTGAACCTTGAGGCCACCAATTCAGCAAGACTAACTACCTCATAAGCTCTAAGGACCCTCCTGTCTCTCCCACCACAGTCTTGGATTGCAGGCACACACCAACCATGCCCTGCCTTTCACGTGGGTGTCGGGGATTTGAACTCAGGTCCTCATGCTTATGACACCTGAGCCATCTCTTCAGCCCTTGTATGATGTCTAAAGAAGGATGTCTCTTAAGACCATAAAAAATCCCCAAGCAGGGGCCAGCAAGATGGGCTAATCTCTGGGAGCTCCGTGGAAAGAGAGGACTGAATATCTGCACGTTGGCCCCTGACTCCCCTGTGTGTGCCATGGCAATGAGTAATGAATAAACCCCCCAAAACTCCAAAATTTAGCGGCTGGGTGTGGGTGTGGGTGCTGCATTGCTCGGCGTTAAAAGTGCTTGTTATACAAACCTGAAGGCCTGAGTTCAGAAACCATGTATAATGCCAGGCATGCTTGATGGTCCATGCACACACATGTGCACAATCACCTGTGCACACTGCACAACATATAAACATGAAGAGGGAAAGGAAAGAAAACCCACATCCCCACTGGCAACCTCCAGAGCAGACATGACAGTGTTCTCCCTTCCGCTTTGACACACATGTTCTGCCTGTCTTAGTCACAAGCACCTTCTACCCAGGGGTCATTTTGTGTGTGCCCATAGCTGGTACTGAAGCAACTCCCTTGTCCTGTGGATGGGGAGAGAAAGCTGCTGGCACCTGTGCACAGTAGAAGGAATGAAGTCCAGGGGCCCTGCAACCAGAGAGGGTCTCAAGGATTCTCCATGCAGAACTGTCCTGGTAGTTAACATGCTGGCTGACAAAGTCTCGGCTACTGCTAGCGGCTCAGGGTTGCCAGTCTTTTCTGGGTCCCCTTTCACCAAGGATGTGAGCTTGGATGTGTCTTCTCAAGATCTAACAACACATATCTACTGTTCCTGCCCGGTATATCACAGGGATGCGTCGCTTTAACTGTCAACTTGACACAACCTGGAGTCTCCAGGGAGGGAAGCTTCAACGAGCTGTCCTATTGTCTATCTTGGGTTAGCCTGTGGAAATGTCTATGGACACCTGTCTTAATTAAGTTGATGGATGTGGGAAGACTCACCCTGCCATTCCTCAGGTGAGCAGTCCTGGACTGTATAAGAATAGGAAAATAAGCAAACCTGGCATAGGCAAGCAAACACGCATGCTGTTATCTTCCTTTGCCTTGATCATGGATGTGGTGGTGATGTGACCAGTTGTTTTAAGTGCCAGCCACTGTGACTTCCCCTGCAATGAATGGGCTAACCCTTTCTCTCCTTCATTGCCATTTTGGGGGTGGAGTGGGGAGGGGGCTTGGGAAATCCAATATCAAGGCGCTTAAACGGAGTGTTCCCGTCTGTGGCCTCTTAGCTCGTGGGTGACCTCCATCTGGACGATCTCTTCTTTGGGAGCTGTCAGAGAAAGGAAGGATTTTGAGGTTGTCCTCTTCTTAATGGGTACTAATCCCATCACAGGGACCCCACTCTCATGATCTTATCTAAATCTAATTAACTGCCGATAGTCTTGCCTCGAGCTGGCTTCTTGTTGAGGTTTCTGGCTTTGACACAGAAATGGAAGATGTAAAAATTCAGTCTCCGGTTTAGAATCTTCATTCGCGTCCCCACTGAATCATCCTCAACGTGGTCCAGGGACCCTGCAGTAAAAATCCTCCTGGAGGGACAAGCTTTCCTCGTGGTGGAGGATGGGGTGTGGCCCAGCTGAGATGCCCATTGAACGGAGGCTTGCAGGATCTTTGTATGGATTCAGAGGGCTGCTGCCAGGCGCGCTCCTTGCCCACCTACTGAAGGTATGGTTGACAAACTAGCCTTCATGAGAATGCCCAGTCTTCTCTGAGCTCCCCCCATACCCCACTGCAGCTTCTTTGTGTGTCCCTTAACAGAGAAACTCTTGGGAACCAAAGGCAGGGAATGTGATTTCTTCTTAACACTACTCCTGTTGGGTAGTCACCGATGGTTATTGGGAGAAAGGGAAGCTGGGCATTATAAGCCATTTTGTTAAGGACTGTGGTCTAGTGTTCCACCTCTCATCAGGCAGTGGGGGGGGGGGGAGGCGCTGCTGGCATACCAGCTCAGGAAGGACAGGATGGCTAGGACAGGGCTCCATTCTATGTCTCCTGCCAAACCAGAAGAGGAGATCTGGGACAGGGGAGGGGGCATGGGGGATGAGCTGGATCTCAGTCTGGTTGGGAGTGAGTGCTGAGAGAGACCTTTTCCAGGAGTCCTAGTGTTGCCGCTCATTTTGGCAAAGGGTTTCTCCGTGTCCGTCTTTAATGAGGCAGCTCTGAGACCATCTTAGCTTGCTCATATTTCTTTATTGGCAGTGAATTTGGACACAGACACTTTCTTCAGGGTGAACCAGGGATTATCTAATTTGGGGGAAGGCCGTGAGAATACCCAGGAAGGGAAGGTCATTGGCTGAAGGCTAAGGCTACTGAGATGCCTCATTTGCGTGGAGGGGCTTTTCACGTGCTGCTATGTGACTGACTGACCTTAGTTTGAGGGTGTCCTCTTGATGACTCTGAGATTCCTGGGATTTGATCATGTTCCACCTCAAAAATTCCATGTCCACCTGGTGGCATGGCCCATGGGCCCTCAAAGGACTAGTTCTCTTATGTGTCTGGTCTTTCTTTTTTAAGATTGCCTTTTTATTTTTTTTTAAAGATGTATGTATGTATGTATGTATGTATTTATGTATGTATGTATGTATATGAGTACACTGTGGCTGTCTTCAGAAATACCAGAAGAGGGCATCAGATCCCATTACAGATGATTGTGAGCCACCATGTGGTTGCTGGAAATTGAACTCAGGACCTCTAGAAGGACATTCAGTGCTTTTAACTGCTGAGCCATCTCTCCAGCCCCAAGATTGTTGTGTATATGTGTGTGTGCATGCGCACATGCATGTCATGTCCTAAGAGGCCAGCAGAGGGCACTGAATCCCCATAACTGGAGTTTCATAAGTTGTGAGTTGCCCAAGTATGTGCTCTGTGAAAATAACGATGTACAATTAATTGTTGAATCATCTCTGCTGGCCTGGTATTTTACATGTATACAAGCATAGTAATATCCATAAGGACCAATACCGCACCCGCATATGCCTACCCACCCAATGCCTACCCACCCACATACATACAACACACACACCAGTGCCAGGCGGAATACTTTACAGCTTGAAAAGGCCTTAGAAAACCCTTTAAACCTTCAAGAAACAGACAAGTCCTGTGTTACACAAGCTGTTCTGGGCTCTACAAGGGGAAAAAAAATGGAAAGCTTCCAGATCTTTTTTTCTCTCCAAGCAAATATGACCCTGATATATATTTTTAAAAAACCAAAAACCCTGGCCAAGTCTCCAGGAGGAACTGCTGTACCATCTCACTTCAGAATGTGAGTATCTTAGATAAAAGTTTTAGCAAATGGATTTCAACAGTGAAATATGTATGCATCCTGCTGTAGCCCAGTGAGACAATATCTCTATAATGCAGGCCTGGTGGTGTGTGTGTGTAAAAGATATATATATATATATATATATATATATATATATATATATATATATATATATATATATAAAATATGTATTTCTGTGTTTTTAAAATGAAATGGTTACATAAGATATAGAGTAATTTTATTAATTGTGGTCTTGGCTCAGTGAGTGGCACTATTAGGAGGTGTGGCCTTGTTGAAGTAGGTGTGGCCTTGTTGTAGGAAGTATGTCACTGTGGGACTGCGCTCTAAGTCCCTCCTCCTAGCTGCCAAGAGGACAGTCCTCCCTCTCCTGGTTGACTTCTGATCAAGATATAGATGTTTCAGCTCCTTCTCTAACCCCATGTCTGCCTGGGCACTGCCTTGCTTCTTGAACTTGATGATAATGGACCGAACCTGAAAGTGTCAGCCAGCCCCAATTAAATGTTACCCTTTATAAAATGTTCCCTTGGTCATGGTGTCTCTTTGCAGCAATGGAAACCCTAAGGTATTAATAGCATTTTATTTTTTATTATGTTTATATTCTTCGGGGGAAGCACATGTCTGCTAGGGTCTGTGTGGAGGTCAGAGGACAGCCTGCAGGAATCAGTTCTCTCCTTCCACCTAGTGGGTATCAGGAATTGAACTCAGTTCGACAGGATTGGCAGCTGATGGATGCCGTTACTTACCGAGTCATCTTGCCAGTCCTCTAATGGGGCTTTCAATCAATCAACTGAATTTTTAACTTTTCAAAAAAAGATTTATTTCATTTTTAATTTCATTATTTCATTTTTTTAAGATTTATTTTATTTATTATATGTAAGTACACTGTAGCTGTCTTCAGGCATTCCAGAAGAGGGCGCCAGATCTCATTAAGGACGGTTGTGAGCCACCATGTGGTTGCTGGGATTTGAACTTATCACCTTCGGAAGAGCAGTCGGGTGCTCTTACCCGCTGAGCCATCTCACCAGCCCCTCATTATTTCATTTTAACTGTGTGCTTCTACATGTGAGTCTATGCACACGAGTGTAGGTGCCTGTGAAGGCCAGAAGAGGGCGTCAGATCCTCTGGAGTTGAATTACAGGCAGTGTGTATTCTCAGCCACTGAGCGCTCTCTGCAGCGATGAACTTCACATTTAGTGTTGCTGTTGTCAGGGATTGAGCCTTGTGGATGCCGGGCAACTGCTGTGCACTGAGCTGATCCCCAGCTCAGCTTCTAAGTTTTTGTGAACTGCTCTAAAGGGACTCTGTGTAGATGCGCATTCCCCGGGTAAGAAGATAGATGGTGTGGGCGCTGGCATTCTTCTTCCTGAGGTAACACTGAGGGTTTTGTTGACTAATAAGGTCCAAACAGGACTGGGACTCTTAAGCATTGTTTCTTTACATTTTAGCAGCTACAGAGTCAGAAAACAATACCCTGGAGAGTAAATATCACACAGAGAGAGTGAGAGCTCTTTGGGGTGCACCCCTTTAATCCCAGCACTCAGGATGCAGATCTCTGAGTTGGAGGTCATCCTGATACACATAGTGAGTCCTGGGCCTGCCAAGGTGACCCTGTGAGACCCTGTGGTCGTCCTCAGGGTTCTCTATAGGAACAGCACTGATAACATGAACATGTATGGGGACTTAAGATAGAGGCCCAGAAGCTGTGGTCCAGTTAGTTCAACAATGGCTGTCTCCTAACAAAAAAGGCCAAGATTCCTGTTCCATAGTCCACGAGGAGGGATGTCTCAGCTGGTCTTCAGTTGACATTAGATTCCCAAAGATGGAGGTCCTGCTAGTGAATGCGTCAGCAACAGGTAGATAACCTTGCTCTTGAGGGGACAAGCAGGAGAAAGACAAAGCTTACTTGTTCCACATCCAGATGTGTCCCAGATTTAAGGGGACACATACACTCACACACAGACACACACACAGACATACACATAGAGACACACACGTGCGCACACACTTTTTAATCAAAACGTGAAGTCCAGTCTGAACCCTTTCTACTTAAAGGCCACAGCACCCCTGTCCCTGGGAGGACAGACGAAGCAGGTTGTTCTGAAAAGAAAACCCTTGAGTAAATAATTTAATAAATCACAAAGCAGTCATTGAAAATCAATAGATTATTCAATAAATAATTTGGATACCTTGTTAGCAATTTGCAAGACATCATCTTGGCTTCACCAAAATGAATTAGCGATGGATCAGACTATTAAAGGGAGCGTGTCGCGGCACAGAAAAATCTATCAAATTGAATATTGTTTAGAAACAAACTGAAACTCATTCTGAAAAGAAAAGAGTGGTTCTTTGGGCTACAGGGGAAAGGGCGCGTTTGTTTCTTCATGGAAAAACACCACAGGAGTAAAGTCAGGAAGCAGCATGATTGACAGCATTAGCTTCATAGTGAGACTCTCTCAGCTAAAACCAAACCCCAAGAATGTTGCTTGGACCCATGGATACGTAGATAACCAAACGCCGCACTACGCAACCAGGTTCAAGGGTAGGATGATAAAAAGGTGAAAATTCAAACACCATCAAAATCATATTTTCATGTTAGACAAAAATACCTCTTTTCAAAAAGATTTTATTTATATGTATTTGTGTGTACCTGATTGTATGTGTACGACATGTATGCACGTATGCTTGGAGTCCATAAATGGATGTCAGATTTCTATATGCTCTGTGATATAAATACAAACACACACACACACACACACACACACACACACACACACGTGTACTGGTAATCCAACAATGGCTGCCTATGTTCCAGAAGGTCCAAGAATCCAGGAGTTGTTCTGTCCACAATGCTGGTCTCAGCTGGTCTTCAGTATATACTGGGATTCCAAAGACATAGGCTCCCGCCGCCAATGAAGGCATGCCCTTGCCAGTAAGATCAAGAGTAGAGCAATCAGAAAAGAACAAAAGCTTCCTTCTTCCATATCCTTACACAGGCATCCTGTATAGGGTGTGGCCTAGATTCGATGTGGGTCTCCTACCCCAAAGGAGATTAAAAGTGTGCCTTCCCACCTCACATTAAATAAAAACCCCACATGGGTTTCCACCTCCATTTTGGGGGAGTTTTAGGTAATTCCAGCTATAGTCAAGTTGACACGCAAGAATCGCTCTCGTACATGCCCATAACCACTGTGCCATTTCTCCAGCCCCCAAGATATGTCTTAAATGATTAGCACTGATTTTGCTGCTATGTTGGTATAGTTATGAAACGCTATATTATTCATTCATACTTCTGTGTGTGTGTGTGTGTGTGTGTGTGTGTGTGTGTGTGTGTGTGTATTCATCCATGTGCGCACAGGGTATCAGGTATCCTGCTCTATTTCTGTCTGCCTTACTCCTTTGAGACAGGAGCGAGGTTGGCCACTGTTCCCACAGCCCCCAGGAGTAAAAGGCTAGCCTCGGCTACAGAGAATTGAAGGCTACTGTAGTGGCTATCCCTGGTTGTCAACTTGACTATATTTGGAATGAACTACAATCCAGAATTGGAAGGCTCACCAGTGACCCTAACCTGGAGGCTGGGAGATAAAAGTTTCTGATCTGGATCTTGGTATGGAGATCTTGATAGCATAATGGCTATGGATTTCAGAAGATTAAGACAGGGAGATCTCCGAGCTCAAGGTCATCTGGGATTAAAGATGTGGGACTGAGTAACTGCTAGATCCTTGCACAGCTACCACTGAACCATTGTTGGGAATTGGACTGCAGACTGTAAGTCGTCAATAAATTCCTTTACTATATAGAGGTTATCCATAAGTTCTGTGACTCTAGAGAAGCCTGACTAATACAGTTGGGTACTGCAAGATGAAGAGAAACTACCACAGAGTTAATAAGTCAGAGATCCTGAACCAAGTGATAGGTTCCTTTGAGTTTTTTTAACCATGAGTATGGAAGTATTAAAGGGGAAAATGTGAGACACAAAAAGGTTTTTTTCTTAAGAAAATAAGAGGTTTAAGTCCCCTCAGACGAGCAATAGGCCTGGGTGATGTAATTGAAAAGCTTTTATAATTGGATGGTGAGAGAAGACGGATGTCTGGCTATAGAGAGCTTATGGATATCCCATACTTGGGGATCCATCTGGGAGGCCAGCAGGGGAAAAGTTAGGTCAGATCACATGATTTGGAGGAGAAAGAAGAGAGTAACAGCTGGCTTGTCTGAGGCCAAGCAGATGGGAAAGCAAGAGAGATAGAAACCCCCACTTTGACTTAGGAGGTCCCTTCTCAGCAAGGGATAGGACAGGTGAGTACCTGTAGGAAGGAGAGGGTAGGGGAATACCACTGAAGAGACAACTGAGTGGAAGGGTTGGTGTGACGGTTTGTATATTCTTGGGCCAGGCAGTATCACCATTTAGAGGTGTGGCCTTGTTGAAATAGGTGAGACCTGGTTGGGGTAGGTGTGTCACTGTGGGTGTGGGCATAAGATCCTCACCCTAGTTGCCTGGAAGTCAGTCTTCCAACAGCAGCCTTTGGATGAAGACGTAGAACTCTCAGCTCCGCCTGCGCCATGCCTGCCTGGATGCTGCCATGCTCCCACCTTGATGAGAATGGACTGAACCTCTGAACCTGTAAGCCAGCCCCAATTAAATGTTGTTTTTTATAAGACTTGCCTTGGTCATGGTGTCTGTTCACAGCAGTAAAACCCTAACTAAGACAGCTACCCAGGGTCCTCATGCTTGTACCCTCATGGGCTCACTCAGTGAGCATCTCCTGCCCTCCTCCTCTCTAAGACCCTGAGGCCCTGTCTAAGGAAAAAAGAAGAAAGGATGTGATAAGAGAGAGGGAGAGGGGGAAGGAAGGAGAACAGGAGAGGGGAGAGGGAGGGAGGCAGGCAGAAGGAATGTGTCTGGAAGAACAAATTAGCTTGCAGGTACCACTGCGCCTTCCTGGCTTGAAACAGCATAAACCATGGCTGCCCTTCAGGAGCAGCCCACAGAGCTGAGGTTTAATAAATTGATGGAGTAAGTGCGTTAGGAAGGCCTGCATTCCGAGGAGCCCCTTTCCCTGTTACACTTTATTGGTTTTGGTCTGGCTGTAAGAATCATAAGACTGCCTGGAATATTCTTAGGAAGACGAACAGAGCCACCGAAGCTCACTGGACAGAACGGACTCACAGCTTAAAGGCAAAGCGGGGAAAGGGGACACGTTAGGAGGCCACAGGGATGCCACCAGGAAGTTCCATGGGACCTGAGTTTCTCCAGTAGATAAATGTCACAGGAAAGAGGGGAGAAAGACAGTCTGTGATCATTCTTTGACCCGAGTGAAATACCCATGGGATGAAAACATGCAAAGGTAGGAAGGGCAGCTCAGTGGGCACGACGGTGACTGGGCAGGCATGAGAAGCTGAGTTCCGATCTCCCGAGGAAGGGCAGCTCAGTGGGCACGACGGTGGCTGGGCAGGCATGAGAAGTTGAGTTCCAATCTCCCGACGAAGGGCAGCTCAGTGGGCACGATGGTGGCTGGGCAGGCCTGAGAAGCAGAGTTCTGATCTCTCGAGCAGTGGGAGGCAGAGAGGACAGGGTATCAGGACTCTGCTGGTCAGCCAGCCTAGTCAGATTACTCAGCTCGGGGGTCAATGAGATACCCTGTCTCAAAAAATGAAGTGGGGAGCAGTTGAGGAGAGCACCTGATGGTAACCTCTGGCCTCCGTATACCCAATGACATGCGCGCACGCGTACATGAGTGTGTGCTGTTGCACACAAGCGCATACACACTCACACACACAAGTACTTTTTAAACATAGGAAGGAAGCTGCAAGAGGAAAGAAAGCATCGCAAGGAAGCAGAGGGGGAGGAAGAAGAGAGTCATGGAATACACCATTACATAAAAACAGAGAGAGGCACCTTTGGGGGGATGGAAGGGGAACCAGAAAGAGGGGGTGCAGGAAGGCGAGAATGTACCAGCGTGTCATAATGAAACCCATCACTTTGTGTGCTAACTTAACGATTTAAACGATTATTAAAAAGGAAAATATAACTCTTGCTTGAATCCTGCTTTAAAGTAACAGCTGTAGGTGCAGAGGGATGGCCTGAGGGTAGAGAGGCACTTGCCACCAAGCTTGAATCTCTGAATTCAACCCAGGACCCCAGGATGGAAGTAGAAAGGAGAAAGTAACGCCTGCGAATTGTCTGCCGATCTCCACGTGTAGTGGATGAGCAGGCGCTCGCTCAAGCACACACATAGTCAATACACGTAAGGGGTTTTATTACCTCATAATTTGATGGTGGTGTTGTACATCAGACAAAGTTTGGTGATTCCCTCCCCCACCGTGTGTGTGTGTGTGTGTGTGTGTGTGTGTGTGTGTGTTAGTCACACTAGGTAAGGAAACAAAATTCCAGACTCTAACTTAAGATAAATCTAAGATAACAGATACCAGTCTCTCAACCCATGTTAGGTTGTCCTGATCAACAGTCACCAGAGCCCGCAGAGCATCATTCAAGGACCAGAGCATGCAAAGCTCCATTCAGCATCCCAGGCTCATCCCTTTGTCTAGGACCTTAAAATCCCCTGAGTCCATCAAGGAGATGAGAGTGTGTGTAAGTTGTCTCTTGGTGTCCTGTCTCATTTTTATTTTGGACTGTTTCATCTTCTGTCTTAGTTAGGGCTTCTACTGCTATGAAGAGACACCATGACCAAGGCAACTCTTTTCTTTTCTTTTTTTTTTTTTTTTTTTTTTTGGTTTTTCGAGACGGGGTTTCTCTGTATAGCCCTGGCTGTTCTGGAACTCACTCTGTAGACCAGACTGGCCTCGAACTCAGAAATCCTCCTGCCTCTGCCTCCTGAGTGCTGGGATTAAAGGCGTGAGCCACCACACCCAGCTTTTTACCAAGGCAACTCTTATAAAGGACATTTAATTAGGGCTGGCTTACAGTTTCAGAGGTTCAGTTATCACCATGGCGGGAAGCAAGGCGCGCCCAGGCAGGCATGGTGCTAGAGATGGAGCTGAGAGTTCTGCATCTTAATCTGAAGGCAGCCAGGAGTACACTCTTGCTTCTGCACTAGCCAGAGCTTGAGCATAGCACTTCAAAGCCCACTCCCCCACACAGTGGCACACCTCCTCCAATAAGGCCACACCTCCTAAGAGTGCCACTCCCTGGGCCAAGCACATTCAAACCACCACATCCCCTCACCCAACATAAAAGGTGATTTGTGTATTAAGTTGATATATTGTAGATATTTTATCTAGTTTTTTTTTTCCTTTACAATCTAATTGTCCTAGATCAAATTACATTGAGACCCTGATACACGCTGTCACATCCACTGACATTCAGAACTCCTTAAGGCTAATAGCTTTTCCAAAAGTAAAACACACTGGTTTTTCTGACCATCATGTGGTTGGAATGTGCTTAACGTCAAGTTTCACGAGGTCGGGTTTAAGGGTGATTAGAGCAGTCAATTAAGAATGGCCAGGGAATGGTGGTACAAGCCTGTAGTCTCAGCATTTGGAATGAGGAAGTAGGAGGATCAGAAGTTTAAGGTCAGCATCATGCATGTACAAAATCTCAAGGCCAGCTTGCCATACGTGGGCTCTCAAAATATGTCTATATGTATATGTGTGTGTATGTGTATATATGTATGTATATATATGTATATATACATACATATATACACACACATATATGTATATGTATATATGTGTGTGTATATATATGTATAGATATACACACACACACACACACAAATTAAGAGGGAAGGAGAGATTGACAGGCAACTCTGTGTCTTGCTTTAGTAGACAGCAAGAACAATGCCAGCCCTGCAGTAGCGAGTGTTTTGTTGAGACACAGTGTCACGTAGCCCAGGCTGACCTTGAACTGGCTGTGTAGAAGATGATCCTCCCGAGTGCCGAGCTCACAGTTGAGCGAGCTGGCCACACAGCACTGTGCTGCTGGGCTGGGAACAGGGGCTTCTTGCAGGACAGACAAGCACGTCTAAGCTCCATCTCCAGCCCCCATATCTGTTTACACGCCGCCTTCCAAAGAGCACATGTGCTAGAGACCCTTGCTGGGCTATGGAGGGCTGGACTGCCGTTCTGAGAATGAGAGCATATCGCTGGTCCACTCAAGGCCTCAGTTTTCCTCACGTGAAGAATATTAGGGGTTCAAGATGGTGTCATGGGCGTGTGAATTCCAGGCTGGGCAGCTCTGTTCTCTTGGTACTCACTGCTGGTACCTACCTGCTCGGATGCTACCCGTCTCCCACGTGATTAGGTAAGAAATCAGTGCAGTATCTGTCTGCTCCAGCTACAATGCCACGTAGCTCTGATAGTCATCTGATCAGATTAGACAAATCTAACATGGTTGTCCTTTAAAACCCAAATACTGCACCACTTTTAATTGCAGTGGCCAAATTAAATTATTCATCCCAAATTAGATTTCTGGCAAACCCAACTTGAACATGAGCTCAATACCGAAGACCCTGAGTAATTTTTTTTTTAAAGATATGAAATAGATCAGCATCTCCTGGTATTGTTGCTCTAGTCTCTTCAGCTATCTCCATAAAAGGGAATCAGTAAACATGTAGAGGATGTATGCAGGCTCAAGACTGGGTGGGGGAAGCTTTCATTCTTTCAACTCATCATTAAGGATCCCCCCCACCCTGCCCCAGCCCTGTGGCCCTCTCTGGTCTTAGGAGATAAGAAGCAAATCAAGGCCAGCCCAGTAATGACTTGTTTTATTACGTGTGATTGCCTTTCTCCTTTTTGTCCCTCTCTGAGCCCCTTACCATGCCATCTCCTTCGGCAGATCCTTTTTGGAGGCACAGGGGCGTGGTGAGGAAGGAACCAGAGAAGCTTAAAGCTCCTGCTATCTGAGAGCTATATGTAGGATTACTTGATAATTGGCCCAAATGAATACTGATCTGCAGTAGATCCTTTGGCTCCTGAGACGGAGGCATTGAGGAGTAGCTCCCTGGATTGGTAACTTTTTCTTGATGCCGTGACAAACTATCAGACGGAACTGGCCTTAGGAAGGAAGGGTTTATTTTGACTCGTGGTTCAAGGGATTGTTCACCGTGATGGGGAAAGTACGGCAGCGGGAGCGGGAGGTACCGAAGTCAGAAAGCCTAGGGATATGGAAGCTGTGCTCACTGTACTCAGTCCACGGCTCCAGCCCATGGAAGGGCAATGCCCAGACAGAGGGTGGACCTCTAGGCAGGTCTAGATAACCGCTCAGAGGTTTTCCCCAGAGGTTTGGCTCCCTGGTAATTTTAAATCCCATCTAATCGCCAGTCAAGATTAATTGTGAAAATCCACGTATTAAGTAAGGCTTTATTTGGGAGTTTAAACAAGAGACCCTCCAACCCAGTTTTCTCCTTGATTATTGGTCCCTTCCTGAGGTATGATCTCCTAGCCCCTTGTTCCAGGATGGTACACTATCATTCCACAGCCAGTGAGCTTCCTTGGTCTCATCCATGAAAAGGAGATAGTTTTCAGGCTGAAGCCTGGGATGGAGTCTGATTGCACCCAGTTGGTTTGACCTGGACCCTGCATCCCCGAGTCAGTTTCTGCGCAGAGGGGATGGGATGTGGTCAACCTCTCAGGGGCTGTTGAGGCCAGTTAGTAACGCTGGGATCATAGATGTCTCCAGCTGCTCCTCTGTTGTTCCAAGGAGCTCTCTGCTTTCAAGCAGATATGCATTCGTTATCTCTCATGACCAGGTAGTCCTTGTGTCTGTGGTGGGGTGGACACGTCCCTGAGTGCTTCAGGTGACCGTTGCTGTCATCTGGGTCTTATCTGGGTCCCCTCACCTTATAGTTGTCAATGAGCCTTAATGGTAAATTAAAGTATTCTGGATAATTGTTCATATACACATGCGTGTGCATGTGTATATGTGTGTGTGTACATGTGTGCATGTATGCTGGACATAACCCTTTCCTTTCCTTCCCCTTCCCCTTCCCCTTCCCCTTCCCTTCCTTTCCTTTCCTTTCCTTTCCGTTTTTTTTTTTGTTGTTGTTTTTTTTTTCTTTTTTGGGGTTTTTTTTTGCCAGGGATTCTCAGTGTAGCCCCAGCTGCCCTGTAACTTGCTTTGTCACCCTTATGGACGAGCAAGTCAAGGTCACCCTGGGATCCTTGTCCTCCAAGGCTCCTCTCTCCTTTCACTGTGTCCTGACATCTTTCTCTGTTCCCGCCCCCACTGCCCTCTCCTCGCCATTCTGTCATCAGCAGCACAGAGCTGTTCATTAAATAGACAGTCAGTCAATAGCTGCTAACTTGTTATTGACTGACCAGGGTACCATCAGGCCAAAGGTGGCCTTTGGCCCAGGCTCTGTGAATAGCATTATAGTAAAACCAATGTGCTCAATCTCCAGTTATTAATCTGTAAATGGCTTCTAATAACTTGGTTTCTTGTTTGTAGAATTATAGGGTTTCTTCTCATAGCAGTAAGCTTTGGATTGCTTGATGATACGTGTAGAAAGGGGAGCTGCGGGGAGCAGTGGTGCGTGTGCATGCATGTGTGCATTCGTGCGTGTGCGCTTGTGCATGTGCGTGTGTGTTTGTGTGTGTGTGTGTGTATGTATGTGCAGACACAAATATATATGGATAAATAAGTAATACTTCTTAAAAAATAAAGCCCTAAAATCTAGTGTTTCGGTCTCCTACCCTCACAGTATGGACAGCAGACGCGATCCAGTGTCTACCTTTCCACTGAAATGTACCTTACAGTTTTGAAAGTCACAATGACCAAGGCACTGATGGATCCAAACCAAAGATCTGCCAGTAGGTTGTGTCATTTAGAAATGTTTTCCAAGCTGAGCAGTGGTGGCGCATGCTTTTAATCTCAGTATTAGGGAAGCAGAAGCAGGAGGATATCTGTGTCTGAGGCCAGCCCTGTCAGGGTTATGCAGAGAAACGTTGCTTCGAAAAAAACGAAAACAAAGGAAAACAGAAATGCTTTCAGCAGTGACCACACGCTGGCTTGTCAGTTTGGAGAAGACGCGAATGTCTATTATATCCTTCCTGCTTGGAGGCTTACGTTTTGCCTCTGGTCCCTCTGTGTGCTGTTTGTCTGGGCAGGAGGTCTGCATTCCACAGTTGTCCCCTCACCCTGTCCCGGGCTTCCTTGGTCAGAGTTTTATCTTTGGGATCATTTGGCTAACTCTCCGAGGTCAGAGCCTCAACTCTCAACACTGTTGCTACTGTTGTTGTTGCTGCTGCTGCTGTTGTTGCTGTTGTTACTGTTGCTGTTGTTGTTGTTGAGTTCATGAGGACATGCTAACCCTGTGACCAGATATTCCTTGTGTCTGTGATGGGGTAGATGTGCCCCAAGTGATTCAGGTGACCAGTGCTGTGCTTGATCCTGCAGTCTTCTGGGTCCTGTCTGTATCCCCTCCCCCTCCCCCTCCCCCTGCCCTCCCTTATAGTTATCCACACACATTAACAGTAATGGCAATGTGCATTGGATACTTAATTCAGTGTGGTGTGGTGTGTGTGTGTGTGTGTGTGTGTGTGTGTGTGACATACAGAGGCCAGAAGACCACCATGACTGTCTTCTATCACTTTCCACTATATTTTGAACAGGATTTCTCATGGCAGCTAGAACTCACCAATTTGGCTACACTGGCTGGGCTCTGAGCCTAGGGATCTCCTATCCCTGTCTCCCCAGTGCTAGGATGACGGGTGCCTGGCTATTTACATGGGTATCAAACATCTGTACCCAGTTCCTTGTGCTTACGTGCCAAACCTCTTGATGACGAAGCCACCTCTCCAGCCCCATTCTTACATTCTTATGCCTCCAATCTCACACAAACCTCTTCCCACTTCTGTGACAGAGCTGTATACTTGATAAACTCTGTCAGACTGTGTCCTGTTGTGCTTGCTTTGTGTTCTGGATGATGCCTACTACTACAGTGTTTGCCACATAGAAGTACTCAATTTTTTTGTTGTTGGCTGGGCCCTCTTACATGGGTGGAGAGAAGCCATCTATAGGACTTGCCTTGGGGAGAGTTAGCAACTGAGTGGGCAGAGGGTAGTGGGGTCTGGGTGGGGGCAATGGCGGAGAACTGGTAAGAAACATAAGGCGTTTCCATAGAGGTGTGTGTTATGGCTTTCCTCGGCTGGGTGGCTCATGAGTTCATGTTAAAGAAACAGTTGAAACAGTTAAAAAAACAAAACCAATGATTCTAGGCTTTGTTTTAACATCAGCTACATTGTATGTTCCCTTTGGCCTGAGCTCACCTGGGAATCTGCACGGCTGAGCTGAGAGGACACCAGCCATGAGTAAGAAGGAAGGGTGTAGTTGTTACCTAGGAGATAGCTCCTTATTTCATCATGTCGTTCCTGGGGTTGTTAATGATCAGTGGTGGATCCAAGCAGGACAGGAAGAGGGCCATCCCAAGGTCAGGACATCTGTTAGCGTCCCTGAGTAGGGTGCCACTGGGCTGACCAACTTGTCCTGGTTTTCGTACCGAAAGTCGAGGTGTAGGGCAGTTCTCCTTACATGCTCTTGCTCTCCCCCTCCCCGCCCCCTGCCAATCTCCCCCTTCCCTCCCTTTTCTCTGCCACCTCTGAGACTTGCCCACCCCACCTGCTTGTGATCCAGGCCTCCGTGCACTGACCGGCGTGTCCTCAGAGCCAACCATCCTTGTAGGAGCTTCTCATCCTCTCTGGCTCGCTCTGGTCGGGCCCCTGACACCCACTCAAGTGTAAACGCCGTGTCACATAGCATTAGAACTCATCCCCACAGAGAGCCATGTCCTCTGCAGGAGGCTGTGCACATGTGTGCCCAGTGGGTGAGGGGCTGTGGGAAAGTAGGGCAGAGGAGTGAGCACTGACCAGATGCATCTCTGCTTGGATCATTTTTGTAGGCACCGAGGGCACCTCAGCTGATCCCCCTTTCTTCTTCAAGCCACATAGGTGGCTCCTTCCCTCCAGCCGGGCCAATGTCTGTCTTCCCTCTTCCTCAAAACCTGCTTGCCCACACTTTTTCAGACCTCCTATTACACACATCTAGCATAGTCTGTACCATTAAGTGACAGCTTTATCAGCTTCTGTATCCCTGAGTGGGTCCCTCACTGTTGGTGCCTGCATCCCTGAGTCAATCCCTTGAAGGCTGGCTTTGCCTCTGGTTTTCCTTGTACAGAGCCTTGGGCTGGGCCCAGACTCAGCCCTCACTGTATATTGGTGGGATCTTGGGTTTTTTTATGGGTGGTAAGGAATGCCCAAACCACTTGGTTGGCTTCCTCTGTACACCCTTTGGCTGGTGTCCTCATCTCATAGAGGAGGAAGGCCAGGTTTAGGCCTAAGCCATTCTGGTCAAATCCCTTAGCTTGACGGTCTCACTGCTGGGATAGTAGAATCAGCCTATGTGCAAAGGGCTTTTTTCTGTGTACAAAACACCCACTGGCTATTAGCTAGTGTTGTCTTTCTGGAATGTTCCCGTGTAATGCGAAATAACCACAGAGGTTTAAACCATGCCACTGCTTCTCCAGCAAGAGGCAGTAAGATGGCTTTTTGGATGGTCTAGAGTTTCCCTTTTGGGGGTGGGTGAGTTCTGAAGGAGGCACTGCTGAGTCCCAGGCCCTGGGGATCCCATTCTGCTCTTTCCTCTCTGCGTTGCCTAGCAACACTTAGGGGAAGGAAAGCAATTGTGTCTCTCCTAACCTCTTGCTCATGCCCTCTGGAACCAACTGCATACTTCTCTATGTATGTATGTACACACGTATTTACATGAGGCACAAGCCAATTTAAAGATTACCGGGATAATTCAAGCCTTTCCCCACCTTCTGGGGTCTCATAGCTTAGGCTGGTCTAGAACACCTACCTCATACCTGAGGCTGACCTTGAACCTTAGGATGCTCTGGCTTCTACCTCCCAAATGCTGGGATTACTGGTGTTCACCAGCATACCCAGTTCTCCATGTTTTTGGACGTGGAGCCTGGACACTTGTCAGAGATGCTGGACAAGCACTCTCCCAACAATTCCACACCCCCAGCCCCAGTACCTGCTACTGAAAAGCGTTTAGAACAAAATATTGTCGTGTGTTAATATGTACTGAATGCCTATCGTGCGTCTAGCCTCTGAGTGTGCAGATACAGTTCTGCACTCCTCCACGTTCTGGGAAGCTTCCTGTAACTAGGGAGAGAGTGGTGCACACTGGGGAAGATGTCAGATGAATGTGGGTGTATTCTGCAGTGTTCCTCCGGTGCTCAGGCGAGGGCGTACCTAGCGACCAGCACAATTCAGGAGCAACACCTATTGTTAAGGTGACCACTGTGGCTGTAGTTGGGGCTGGAAGAGACACAGAATCAGAGCCTTAAATGTACTGAGTTGGAGCTAGGGGGATGGCTTAATTGGTAAAAACCCCTGCCTTTAAAGCACTTGAGTTAAATCCCCAGACTCTACATAAAGTAGTTGGAGGTTGTAGCACAAGACTGTAATCTCAGGACCCAGGAGATGGAGCCAGGTGGAACACAGCCCAGGCAGCCTGTCCTGTTTGGAGAACCATAGGGCAGTGAGGGACACTTTCTCAAAGCCACAAAGTGGGTGGAACCTAAACAGAAACACCTGAAGTTGTTCCTTGGTCACCACATGCGTGAGGACGCATGTGCATACATGCCCACGTGGGCACCTGCACACAGGAACACACACACACACACAAAGTGCTGGCTGGGAACCAGGCTCACACACACACACACACACACACACACACACAGTGCTGGCTGGGAACCAGACACTCTCTCTCTCTCTCTCTCTCTCTCTCTCTCTCTCTCTCACACACACACACACACACACACACACACACACACACACACACACACACAGTGTTGGCTGGGAACCAGGCTAAGTGGCCTAGTCCGAGAGGCCTTCTCTCGACTGAGGTAGGAGGATTCCTGGAGCGAAGGAATTTGAGACAAGCCCAAATCATAGGGAGACTTTCAATTTAAAAATAAAAGTCGCAGAGGCTTGAGCTCTCAGCCACCTGCCTATGTTGGCTGTTGCCTGAGCTATCTGCCACCATCTGTATCATGTCCAGAGTAGCTTCTTACCAATTCCTCTGACTGAAACTGGCGAGCTGTGGGATATTTGGTAAATAACCCATCTTCTCTGGGTCTCAGTTTCCCCACTTGAGAGCCAGTAGGATTTGTGTCCAGTTATTAATTCGCCCACGCGACGCGCACAGAACAGGGCCTGTGTAGATGGTCCAGCTGCCGTTCTCTCTCCTTGCAATGAATCCTGGCATCCATCCATGCTCTGAGGAAGGTATTGTGTTCAGCACAGAGGGCAAGAAGCAGAGACTAGGACTTTAACAGCATCTATGCACTAATGCAGAGTAGCAGGAGGTGGCTAGCCTCGTCTTTGGCCCTGGCTCCCAGACACCAGTTACAAAGCTCCTGTGGGAGGAACCAGATCTGGTCACTTGCCTGCTGGAAGGATCAGGAGTTCAAGGGACAGCCTGTGTGTCCTCAGCCTAATGCAGTAACTCGGCGTGGAACACAGAGCGCACATCGCCGTGGAAACTACTGTAGGCACGATGCTTACATCTGATTAAGATGGAAAAGCAGCGTTCATTTCATGCTACGGGTACAATGGAAGTTCAGAAGACTTCTGTGGGCTGGCCTAGGCATCTAACCCGTTCTCAGAATGTGTTTGTGGCTCCGTGCTGCAATCTAGAGGAGCGGCCCCTAAGGAAACCCTTGGAGCACGCTGATAGTAACTGGGAAATTGGCTGGGCTATAACTGCTTCTCCACATCTTGTGCGTTTCTGGTCTTTCGCGATCCAGCTGGAGTGTGAGTTTCAGGGGAGTCCTGCGGGGGATTGTGGCTCAACAGCACGTTCAGGAATGGCACTGGGGTGTCATCGCGAGCCAGCGGGGGTGAGGTAGCAGTTCCTGAAGGGGAGCAGAGGGTCAGACATGAGCCAGGGCGACCTGTGTGGGAGCTGTCCGTGAGCACCAGTCGGATCTGCGCGCTGTCGTCTTCCCCGCTCTCCCGCCACCTCAGGCACCCAAAGGATGCTGCCAGAGCAGGAAGGCACACTGCCTTCAGGAAAATAAAGCAAGTCCTGTGATTGGCAGGCAAAGAACTGGGCCTCGAAAGGCTTAGGAGGCGGTCAGCAAGCTGTCTTCCATTGTGTGATGTTCTGTCGTGTGGGCTGAAGTTGTAGATCAATTGGTAAGAGTGCTTGCCTGGTGTGCACAAAACCACCAAGATACATGTGATGAGCACGGCGGCACATGCCTGCAATGCCGGCACCTAGGTGCAGGAAGCGGGTGATCTCAAGTGTTTAAGGCCATCCTGGGAGATGAGCCCATGCCTTAAAACGAAGTTCCTCGTGATCTCCTCAGGTGATTGATGAGAGAGACTTTGGGGGTTTAAAAGAAAGCGTCTTAAGAGATAGAGTTCATGAAGATAGAAGGAGTTGCTTTGAGAGATAGTGAGCTTGCTGCTGTACCAGGAGAAATGGACAATACTGTTTGGAATATAAGCT
This sequence comes from Mus minutoides, assembly GCA_902729485.2. NCBI lineage: Eukaryota > Metazoa > Chordata > Mammalia > Rodentia > Muridae > Mus > Mus minutoides. Next base: position 597,496 of record LR753367.1, on the reverse strand, counting down.
TTGGGCTGATGGCTGGACAAGACGGTGATAGTCTTTTCTCGCTTGACTCTTCAATGATTCTCTAGTATAGTTGGTAAATCCAATCAGAGTCTTTTTCTTCAGGGGTGGCATCTTGTCAGAAAAGTGAGAAGGACAAAAGACTCCAGTCTGAACCAAGCAGCCAGAGTCCCTTGATCTGAGTGGGAATCAGCAGTATCCACTTTGAGCGAGGCCTGGGCTGCAGGTGCTCAATTCTACAGCTACCAAATCTCCTTTATGATGGTGATCACCTAGACCCTTAGACAGAGGGACCCAAATCAAACAGCATTAGAGTGACTGGTTATCCTAATTTGTCTAAGATCAATGGAGGATTTTTGTTGTTGTTTTGGGTAGTTTTTTGTTTGTTTTTTGTTTTGTTTTGCTGTTCAAGACAGGGTTTCTCTGTGTAGCTCTGGATGTCCTGGAACTCACTCTGTAGACCAGGCTAGCCTCCAACTCACAGAGATCCTCCTGCCTCTGCCTCCCAAGTACTGGGATTAAAGGCATACACCGCCACTGCTCAGCTCAATAGAGTTCTCAGTACTTTCCATTTAAAACTTTAAGACCTTCCGTTTTAAAACAAGCCAGCCCCAGGAAGAGACCTGTTTGTCAGGACTGCACACTGGGCTTCCATGCCTGCCCCCGATGCACCACGAGCTTGCCTTCCTCCTCAGTGCGCGGGCCTCTCTGTCCTCGATAGATGCTTAGTCGACATGAGGAAAATAAATGAGTTGGTTGCAGTTCCTGGGAAATGGTTGCAATATCCTTACAATTAATTAATTTGTTTAATTAATTAAAATGACTTCACTAATTATATGTACAGGAGACTGCACATTTCATTATGCTGAGCAGATGGTTCTACTAATGATTACTGAAGCCTGGGACCGCGGAGGGGCGGGTCGGTGTGTGGTTTGATATCGTGGGCTTGTTCATCGTCCATCCTTCTTCCAGACAGTTGGGACTCCCATCTCATCACGTTCAAAATGAAGCAGGTTTTCGTTCTCTTCCGGCGGTGCCAGGAGTCGCAGTAACTCGACTTTCCTGGCTGCCGGTTATCTTCTCCAGGGTTGCCCAGTAAGGGGTGTGGGTGGCAAGTCACATCAGGTGGAGCTGGGGCCTTCATGTGGTTCTGACAGCTTTGCTGACCCTGGAATTGCGGTCGTGTGTGGCAGATCTCCAGGAAATGTACAAATCCTCAGCTCTGAAAGGAATGAGCCTTCCCAGGCTGCATCGTCCAAGACTTTGCCTTCCATTCACACATCTGCAGAAAGAAGACAGACCCATCGCAGAATAAAAGCTCTGAGTAGATACACCCATGCACCACACAGCACCTGCACTTAGGGACCCGCTTCACTTTCCCAGGGTGCTTCTGGAATTTTCTTTTCAGATGGGAATGGTGATTGGTGTTAACAGATTGGGACTGAGCATGCTTGCTGGACCAGAAGAACTTCCTCTTGCATTTCTCATCCTTGAACTACAGACGGCTGTTCATTTACCGGTGAGGAAACTGAGACTTAGAGAACTGATCAATTTTGGGTCCCATCAAACAGACTTCAAACTCAGAGGTATCGGTCTCTCCTTGACCTTTACCCCATTTCTTCCTCTGCTGACAAGTGACTGGAGCTTATGAAAGTCACACCCAAATCTGGAAGGATACAGACACAAGCCAGGAAACCGGGTTCTCTGTTACCTTTGAAGAGGCAGGGCTTTGGAGAAACTGCCTCCAGACACTTCCTAGAACCGTGGGCAAGTGCTGGCTGTGTCGGCTTTCCCTTAAAATCCAGTTGCTGGGGTATTCTGGAGAGAGAGAGAGAGAGAGAGAGAGAGAGAGAGAGAGAGAGAGAGAGAGAGAGAGAGGAAGTCAGAGAATGTTCTAGAGAGATGTTGGTTCAGGAGAAGAACAAGCTAGATTGTTAACCTGGAGTGATCTGCTGGAGTAATTTCCTTCTGGCTCATAGTCGCCGGTGGGATAGGATGATCTGTCTGAAGAAAGGATGCTAACAAAGAGAAAATATGAACAAACAGTGGGCTGGAGACGTGGCCCAGCTGGTACGGTGCCATCCGACACGGCCACCAAGTTTGATCCCTGGGACTCTCGTGGTCAAAGGAGAGAAGTGACTCTGAAAGATGTCCTCTGACCCCCCCCCACACACACACACATGTGCATACCTGGACATGAACACCCACGTGGATACACACAGGCACATGTGCACACACAGAAGGATGAACAGCCCCGTCTGTGTGCTAATGCGTAGATGCTGACCATGGTACTTATATTCCTCTCCTGACGTCTGAAGTCCAGAAGAACTGACTCAGACTTGTTTAACCCTCATCACCGCATGGCCCTGACTCTCACAAGGTAATCTTGGGGTGCTTGACCATCCCATAAAGCCACCATTCTGTCTGACTGGAACAGGGATGGGGTGTGATATCTAAGTCACAAACAACTGAGCTGTTCTTGAAAGGAGGAAGCCCTAGATATGTCATCCGTCCTGTAAACAAGGGCTACTTAGAGGCTGCGTGAGGCTTTGAAATTTGTATGTGTTGCTTTGGTTTGGGGACGGTAACAGACTTGGTGCTGGGGTCATGGCGAGAGCAATCTGGATGCTCTCTCGCCTTTAAAGAACTCTGAAACATAAAGGAGATTGTATTATTTATCTTTCTCCTTGGGACAAAACACCCAACCGAAGTGACCTGAAGTTAGAAGGATTTTACTCTGGCTCATGGATCATCAGTGTGGGGAAGGCATGGCGGTGGGACAGTATGGGCCAGTTACCTTTTGTCTACAGCTAGGCAGCAGACAGCTCTGAACGTCGGCCCTTCTCCTGTTTATCCATCTCAGCCTAGGCGCTGCCCATAGGACAGCACCGCCCACATTTAGGGTAGGGCTCAATTTATCCACCCTAAGGTGCATCTTGTAGGCGATGCTAGATCCTGTGACGTTGACAATAAGCAATCAGCGTGACCCGTCACAGAGCTACTAGTTTTAGGAAGCAGTTGGTTAGAATAGATGTCAACTGGGTCAGACTTAAAACATACCTGAGATAAAAATATGCTTTTAAAGAATTTATCTTTTTTTTCATTTCTTAAGATGGGTAGCCGGGCTCTAGAGTTCAATGTGTAGACCAGGCTGTCCTTGAACTCAGGTCCTCCTGCATCTGTCAACTGGGGGCTACCAGACTTGGCAAAATACACTTCTTCTTTTTTTTTTTTTTTTTTTTTTTTTTTTTTTTTTTTTTTTTTTTTTTTTTTTTTTTTTTTTTTTTTTTTTTTTTTTTTTTTTTTTTTTTTTTTTTTTTTTTTTTTTTTTTTACCCCTGTCTCTGATTAGATTCTAGAGGTTCCTGGGTCCACCGGGTACTGTCCAGATTGTATCAAATTGCAGTGGAGAAAGCACTGGTTAATTCATAAACTATGCTCACGTCCCCCACCCCAGTCTGTTCTTAGGAGCTGTTCGTTCCAGGATTACTGTCTTTGTAGATCTGACTGACCTCATACCTGCCGTGAAACTCAAGATTCCTTGAATCTAGATTCACTTAAGAAATCTCCTTGCAGCCAGGTGTGGTGGCGCACGCCTTTAATCCCAGCACTCGGGAGGCAGAGGCAGGCGGATTTCTGAGTTCGAGGCCAGCCTGGTCTACAAAGTGAGTTCCAGGACAGCCAGAGCTACACAGAGAAACCCTGTCTCGAAAAACAAAAAAAAAAAAGAAATCTCCTTGTGTGATTTTATTATCTTATTACTGTCTTCCAGAAGTAAAGGCATGGAATAATGAGAGTTCTTGGCTGCTTTGGGCAAACTTTGTAGTATTTGAAAGTGTACAGGGAGCCGGGCGTGGTGGCGCATGCCTTTAATCCCAGCACTTGGGAGGCAGAGGCAGGCGGATTTCTGAGTTCTAGGCCAGCCTGGTCTACAAAGTGAGTTCCAGGACAGCCGGGGCTATACAGAGAAACCCTGTCTCAAAAAACCAAAAAAAAAGAAAAAAATGTACAGGGTGCAAAAGTGATTAACCTAAGAGCTGAGGAGTGTGCACATTTGCCATTTCAGTTGGACGTGGTTGTGTAAGATTGTAAGCCCAGCTCTTAGTACAGGGAGGTGTGAGATCAGGAGTTCAAGTCTAGCCATCCTGAGACACAGAGTATTTGAAGCCAGTTTGGGTTGCATGAGATCGTGTCCATAACTAACTAACTAGCTAACTAACCAACTAACTAGTTAACAGAGAAAAATGATATTTCTGAATGGAGCAGGGGTTGGGGAGGTTGTCTGCTTGTGAGCTGATAGTGGGAGAGATGGGTAGGAGTTGGTGTAAAGACTAGATGGAGGGCTGGGGAGATGGATCAGTGAGGAAAGGGTCTTGTACTGGCTGGTTTTGAGTGTCAACTTGACACAGGCTGGAGTTATCACAAAGAAAGGAGCTTCAGTTGGGAAAGTGCCTCCATGATATCCAGCTGTGGGGCATTTTCTCAATTAGTGATCAAGGGGGAAAGGCCCCTTGTGGGTGGTGCCATCTCTGGGCTGGTAGTCTTGGGTTCCATAAGAGAGCAGGCTGAGCAAGCCAGGGGAAGCAAGCCAGTAAAGAACATATCTCCATGGCCTCTGCATCAGCTCCTGCTTTCTGACCTGCTTGAGTTCAGGTCCTGACTTCCTTGGTGATGAACAGCAATGTGGAAGTGTAAGCCTAGCCTAAATTCCAAGCTTTAGATTCAGTGAGGGACCCTATCTTAAGGGATAAGGCAGGGAGCAGCAGAGGGGGACACCTGACCCTCTTCTCTAGGTGGACACACACACACACACACACACACACACACACACACACACCTGTAAAGATGTGGTTTGGGGATAATGAGACAGACTTAAGAGGGAAAGACCCCTTACCCAGCTTTTAAAAAAGAAGTCTCCATGGGACAGTGACTAGACGAAGAGCAAAGCTGACGGGAGAGGAGCTGCTGAAGGAGGACATTGACCTACTTTGCCCATAAGTAACAGAGTTTGCATGTGCAGATCCACGAGTTCCAGGCCAGCCAGGGCCACACACTGAGCCATTGTTCTGAGAAGTGTGTGCCCTTTCATCAAGCGAGCCATCTGGTGGAGGCAGTGGTTTTCTGGTGTCAATCTGAACTTCCACAATAAAATTAAGGACAGACAGGAGTCTTTGCTTTCCCCTTCTTCCTGTCGTGGCTCTTTGTCCTTTGGCCTCTTGACTCCCCAGCTCCAAAACTAACATTCGGTCAACCCTAGAGGCAAGAGGAGCAAGGGATTTGTAAAAGTTTGTCCAGCAGCAGGAGTGGCCGTGAGAAGGAGAGGTTCAGAATGTCTGCAAGGGCTGGGAGGTGACTCAGCGCTTGCCACGCAACCATGAAGACCATACTTGGCATCCCCAGAACCCACATAAATGTCCAGACAGCATGGTGACCTCCCCTGTAATGCCAGAACACAGAAAGCAGAGAAGGAATCCCAGAGCAAACTGCCTAGCGAGAAGAGCACTCTGCCACAGTGAGTAAGATGGGAGTGAGTAAGACATCAGGACTCCACACATGCACACACATACACACACATGCACATGTACACACATGCATGCACACGCATACACACATGTATGAGTGTTCGTGTACACATACACACATGCTGGCTCCCCATCTCAGGACACTGTAGACTCACCCTGAGCCGTGTAAAGCTATGTGTCTTCCTTTTGGATTTCTGAGCCAAGTACTGGAGGCAGCCCATTGGATAGGGCACATCCTCACTTGCCTGGCTCAGTTCTCTGCAGAGCATGGTGAGGGAGGGACCATGTTCCCTCCCTAAGGGAGAAATAATTGTTCTTGGGGATTTTTGCTTGCCGTCGTTAGTACACCTCCAGTAAGTGGAATAACTCGGCCTGCAGAGGACACACTTCTTGACCAAAGTATATAAAATACACACCAATACATATTGGTGTGTATGTATGTAGTTTGTATGTCTAGAGTTGTATTTGGTGTTCCTGTTCTCTGGCCCACAGCTGGAAGTTCATTCACCGGAACCAGTCAAAGAGAAGGGGTAAAAACCTCTGCTTTGACTTTGAAGTTTTCCATTGCTTTGGGGTGAGGAGATAGTCTGATGTGGCTGTTGGGATTCATCATGCCCTTGGCTGGGCATCTTGGTATCAGTTGATGAGTATCTGTGGGGCAATTTCCTCTTTGTATTAAGTAAGCACCAGAGGGGCCCATGTGGCCTTGGAGGCGTGTGTGTGTGTGTGTGTGTGTGTGTGTGTGTGTGTGTGTGTGTGTTTTCCCATGGAGTCTGAAGTCTAAATTGGTGCCAGCTTTGGATCTTGTGGTTAAGGTTCCAATCCCTTTTGCCAGTTGGGGAAGGGGTGTTTTGCATTTTGGTGCAGGGTACCCCGAATCCTTGTTCCTGGACTGAAGGATGGTTCTTCTCTGACCAAGAAGAAACCTTTCCCCAAGTCACACTCAAAGGGCGCTATTGTCGTTGACATTGTGACTTTGAGTTTTTGCTAGACAGGACACGCAGCAACAGGGAAAGGTGCCCAGGGAGTCAGAAGCCTGGGAGAGAAGCAGAAGGGGAGAAAACACGTGGGTTCACTCGTGTACGGCCACATGTATTGACAGCAGCCCTGAGCTCCAGCATCATGGCTGCCCCAGTAGTGTTCAATCCCAGAACATTAAAAGCAAGACAAGCCAGATCACACTCTGGAAACACGTTTTCATTTACTGATTTTTTTTAAAAGAATTACTTGATTTTTAATTATGTGTATATGTGTGTTCCAGTGTGTGAGTGTAGGTTTGTTTGTGAGCTGCCTTATGTGGGTGCTGGGAGCTGGACTTGAGTCCCCTGCAAGAGTAGGAGCTTGATTTTTAACTGCTGAGACACCTCTCTGCCTCCTTAACCCGAGTCTTAGCAATCAGGCCACGGTGCCCTGAACTTCTTAGAAAGGGTTAGCACAATGCTGCACTGAAGAAGCTAATAGGAGAAGTCCTTAGGCAGTCTCCAGGAAGCTGGGAGAGGCCTTTGAGTATATGTGTACAAGTGACGAGGGTGGGGACAGAAAATGTGGACAAAGAGCTAGAATGTTCTTGCCTCTAGGGGACCTCCTCCTCCATCAGGGAGCTAAGACCGTTGTCTTCTTACAAGACATTGACAGGTGCTTTTGCTCCAATACCCATCCCTACAGCCTTCCCCTTCCACTGAAATTTAGGAGATAAGCCAGCCACACCACTTGCTTCCTCCCTGGAAGAGTGTTTGCCTTCAGTCTTCTAATGGCAGACTGCATCTGAGCCATCCTCTCTGAAGGGACCAAAGGGACAGCTGTTGCTTCCCTATGCCTGTCGCAGAGCACGCCATACCTCATGAAGTCTTTCACTGGGGTGGTCCAGTCCATTTTCTGTGTATGAATTATCTTAATCTAAATTCTGTTTCTATAACTAAATGCTGGAGGTAGGGCTACTTTATATATCTATATCTCTCTATCTATCTCGATAGATAGATAGATAGATAGATAGATAGATAGATAGATAGATTTATTCTGATATTTTTCTGGAGGCTGATGGAATACAGGGTTGAGGAATTCATGATGTCCTTAAAGTTAGAGTCCCGGAGTGTCACCTGGCGTCACCTGGTGAAATAGAGCAGGTCTGACAAACACAGCACACTTTCACGCTAACTCTGATTCATTGATAACTTCACTGTATCCACTCCTGAGAATGAGCTAATCCATACATAGGTCCCGTCCAGCACGTGGTGAGGACCTTTGGGTGGGACATACTTTACTCTTTGAAATGATCTCGTCTGGATTAGTCACCTTTTTCACTGCTGTGACTAAACACCTGGAAAAAAAAAAAAACAGCTGTGAGGCAGGAAGGGTTGGTCCCCAGCGTTCAGGTGTCTCAGTCAGGGTTTCTATTGCTTTACAAAGCACCATGACCAAAATCAACTTGGGGAGGAAAGGGTTTATCTTATCTTCCGGGTTTTTTGGGGTTTTTTTTTTTTTTTTTTTTTTTTTTGGTTTTTCGAGACAGGGTTTCTCTATGTAGCCTTGGCTGTCCTGGAACTCACTCTGTAGACCAGGCTGGCCTCGAACTCAGAAATCCGCCTGCCTCTGCCTCCCGAGTGCTGGGATTAAAGGCGTGCGCCACCACGCCCGGCTTATCTTCCGTTTTTAATCCATCATCCAGGAAAGTCAGGCAGGAGCTGATGCAGAGGCCATGGAGGGATGCTGCTTACTGACTTGCTCCTCACAGGCTTGCTCAGCCTGCTTTCCTATAGCACCCAGGACCACCAGCTCAAGGGATGGCTCCACCCACAGTGGGCAGGGCCCTCTCACATCAATCACCAACCCAAGAAAATGCCTCACAGGCCAATCTTAATGGAGACATTTTCAGGGTTTTTTTTTTGTTTTGTTTTGTTTTTTCTGTTGAAGGTTCCTCTTCCAAAGTGGCTCTAGCTTGTGTCAAATTGGCATAAAACCATCGGGCACACAGGCTGAGAGGACACAGTCTGTCATGGTGGTAGAGATACAATTCGGGTGTTTGTCTAGTTTTCTACCTTGTCTCCTTTTATAGTCTGCAAGGGACAGCCCTTCCCCAGCCCATGGGATAGTCTGCCCACACCCAGTCCAGGACTTCTCCACTAGAAATGTCCTCCCAAACTCAACCCAGAGAGCACCTGGGTGGTGCGCTGGCCGTTTCTCAGTCTAATCAAGCCAGCATCTGAGCTAGCCATTGCATTCTCTATTTCCTGAGCCTTTCCTCGTGACTCTGGACGCCTGGTGCTCAATGCCTCTTTTCTTCTTCTTCTTCTTCTTCTTCTTCTTCTTCTTCTTCTTCTTCTTCTTCTTCTTCTTCTTCTTCTTCTTCTTCTTCTTCTTCTTTTGGTTTTTCGAGACAGGGTTTCTCTGTGTAGCCCTGGCTGTCCTGGAACTCACTTTGTAGACCAGGCTGGCCTCGAACTCAGAAATCCGCCTGCCTCTGCCTCCCGAGTGCTGGGATTAAAGGCGTCCACCACCACGCCCTGCTTCAATGCCTCTTCTTAAATGCAAGGCTAATTCGAATTCCATCAGCAGTGAACAGCCCTGCCTCTCATCACCCCTGTCAGTCCTGGGAATGGCGGTTTGTTGTCATTTGAAGATCTGAGGGGGCTGGTGAGATGGCTCAGCGGGTAAGAGCACCCTACTGCTCTTCCAAAGGTGATGAGTTCAAATCCCAGCAACCATATGGTGGATTACAACCACCCATAATGAGATATGACGCCCTACTCTGGTGCATCTGAAGTCAGCTACAGAGTACTTATGAATAATAGTAATAAAAGAATCCTTGGACCGGAGAGAGCAAGCGGGACCGACTGGAGAGAGCAAGCGGGACCAACCGGAGAGAGCTAGCGGGGCTGGCCAGAGCGAGTGGAGCCGACCGACCGGAGCGAGCAGGGCCGACCGGAGCGAGCAGGGCCGACCAGAGTGAAGGGGGCGACCAGAGTGAGCGGGGCCAGCCGAGTGAGCAGGGCTGGCCGGAGCGAGCGGGCAGACCAGAGTGAGCAAGGTTGACCGGAACGAGGCAAAAAAAAAAAAAAAAAAAAAAGAGCTGAACCTAGGGCCCCGCTGTGGAGAGCTGTGCAGTGCGGCGCCTTTAAGATGGTACTGGTTTCCACCTTCTGCTAGCCTGATAGCGAGTGCTCTCAGGGATAAACAAGTCCTTATTTGGTGAAGGCTGATGATCTGGCTTGCTTCTGTATATGTGGACCTATCTGCTGTCGCCACGTGGCTTACTGGGGTAGGTTGGCCTAGGACTATTTAGCCTGTGGGCTGGCTTTCCCCAGGGTCAGAAGATTGTTCAAGGTTCCTGAATAAACTGCTTAAGGAAGAGCTCAAGGGTCATGTCCTTCTTGCTGGTTGAGACGGACGCGACGCTCTACCACTGAGCCATATTCTCACCTGTTGAGTATTGTGTTGAACACCGTTTTTGGTGTCACAGCATGAACATTCCGAAGGATGGGTGCCCTCTCCTGGGTATGTGCACGCTGACATCTGATGGATGTCAGTCAATGTTCTAGCGCCCTCCCACAACCACTACAGTAGAACACAAAACTCATTTCCATTTGATAGGCTATTTCCATCTTCACCTTATCGATCTCTCCCAAGTTGACTACTTCCTGTGGGTTGGGACCATTTGTATTTCATTTCCCTGGCATTTATTTTCACTTAGGTCTCGCTGTTTGTTTACACATAAGATTAATAACGTTTGTTAACAATTAAACTTTTACCAGTTTTCCGCCTTTTTGCTGTGCTCCCTGATGTACCCAAAGTTCTGTCTTCACCCACACCCCTTTGTCACATGCTGGGATGAGGGATATGCTGGCTGTGGACATGCCTAGGGCTGAGCTCTAGGTTGTGGTCCTCAGTTCCAGGATGCCACTAGACGGGTTGTTGATGACCTGCTGCACATTGTGGTGATGTAGAGATGAAGGCTGAAGGTCATTGGGTATGTACATGAGGCGCGTGACGCTGCCCTTCTCCATGATCCCCTACTGCCACTAATAGGTGGCTCTTCTGGAAATGGTAGCCTCTAGGGCCGTAGAAACCAAGGCTGTTGTCAAGAGGAAGGGCCAGCCAGTCTGGCCACATCTGTCTACTTTGACTGATTAAGCCCAAGAGGGAGCAAAGATGGAGCAAGTGGGACCACGGCTTCTAAAGGCCATGTGACCTGGTTCGGCTCTGACTCTCTGTGGCAACAGCCCCATGATGTGGGCCAGTGATATTCTATCGACTGGGCCTTTTCCTCTCCGATTAACAGATGGCCTTCCCACTGAGCTGCCTGGGGTGAGGCTGGCTACAGGGTGGAGGCTGGTAAACCGCCCTCAGCTGCACTTGCTGAGTGGAAGCTGGGGGCCTCCGGGATCAGGAACACTCGGAGTCCTGTTCTCTTAGCCAGTTCCGTGTAACCTAGGTGTGTCTGCAGCACTGGGAATGCAGCTTGGTGGCAGAGGTCTTGTCTGGCATGGGTGAGGCCTTAAGTCCTCAAAATGATGATGATGAAGAGGAGGAAGAGGAGGAGGAAGATGATGATGGTGGTGGTGACAGTATTGTGTAAACTGCACTACAGGGATTGTGTGTGTCTATGTGGAGGGTGAACATGTGTGTGCCTGTGTGTAAAGGCTAGGAAACAATGTCGGGTGTCATTCCTCAGGTATCACCCACCCTTTGTAAGGTCGCATCTCTCACTAGATGCCCTTCCCTTCTGGCCTGCAGACACACTGAGTGTGTGCGCTTTCATCCCTAAGCTATTGCCTTTGTGATGGCTCCTGCCTGCTCTGCCCTTCCCTAGCCCTGACTGGGTTGGGTCACTCTCCTTCACTTGGGTCTTCCCGGTTGCACCCTCAGAAAGACTCCCATCAGCCATTGCGGCTCACGTTGTCTTACCCCTGAGCATCACAGGAGTTAAATCGTCAATGATAAAAGTAGCCACTGGAGCTAATATTACAGAATGCCAGGTTCATGCCAGGCAGCTCTATGAAGCTCGGCATGTGTGGATCCAGTTGGTCATGTATCTCTCTTTGGGAAGATTATTATTTGGGCTTTTATTTGTTTTTTGATAATATTTTTTTCCTCTGTCATGTGTATGAGTGTTTCACTTGCACGTAAATTAGCCTGTGCACTTTGTGGGTACCTGGTGCCCTCAGAGGTCAGAAGAGGGCATCAGATCCCCTGGAACTGGAGTTATGAATGGTTGTAAGCTGCCAAGTGGGTGTCAAGGCCAGCCTAGTCTACAAAGTGAGTTCCAGGACAGCCAGAGCTATACAGAGAAAGCCTGTCTCGAAAAACCAAAACCAAAACCAAAAAAAAAAAAAAAGAGTAAAGTTGTATAATTTGCAGGGAAAAACCTCTCTGGTTTTGTTCAGTTTGTCTGCTCAGCCCTGGCCCTGGTACACAGGCCTCTGTGGCCCCTTCCATCCATCCAGTGCAATATTACTTCTGAATTCTGTATGTGTGTACAGGGTTCTGTGTCACAAGCTCATTTTCATCCAAGTATGAATTATACTTCCTCTGTGTTCTCCCCAGCCCCTCTATCCTCTCCTCTCGCCCCACAACCTGGAATCCATTTGTCCCTCCCTCAAGACACTTGCTTCTGCTTTCATGGTATGTCAAGTATTTGTGCGTGACTTTATGTATCCATTTGCTAGGAGCCACAATGAGAGAAAACATCTCCTGTTTTGTCTTTTGGGGACTGGCGGGGTTTGCTTTCTGAGATTGTCTCCAGTTGTCCTTTTTCCTGCAAATGATACAACTTTACTCTTTTTTTTTTTGGTTTTGGTTTTTCGAGACAGGGTTTCTCTGTATAGCCCTGGCTGTCCTGGAACTCACTTTGTAGACCAGGCTGGCCTTGAACTCAGAAATCCCCCTGCCTCTGCCTCCGGAGTGCTGAGATTAAAGGCGTGCGCCACCAAGCCCAGCTAACTTTACTCTTTTGTATGGCTGAAATGTTTCATTGTTTATAGATACACCACACTTTCCTTTTGGCCTCTCTTTTTTTTTTTTAGATTTCTCTATGTCTGTGTTAGGGTGTGTGCATGTGAGTGCAGTTGCTCACAGAGGCCAGAAGAGGGCGCCAGGCTGCAGCTGCAATCACTGCACGGCAGTTGTGAGGCACAGAACTCGGGTTGCTGGCAAGAGCAGTGCACAGCTCTTAGCTGCTGATCCACTTCTCCAGCCCAGTACACAACATTTCCTTTATTCACTCTTCCATCTGTAATCTAACTACTGTGAATACTTCTGCAGTAGAGATTGACAGGAACACGTTTAAGCACTAACTATGGGTCCAGTCTTGGGCTATTATACAAAGCTGAGTGAGTCACCTCCTTGCATACAGAGGACTCTTGTGTTAAAAGCAGAGAAACATCCCGAACTCTGCTAATTGGTACCTCATCGTCCCAGCGCAGTGGAAAGGCAGACTGTGACAGAAAAGACTTCACACGGGATATAGATCTTAAACTTGAGTTAGGGGCTGCCCGAGTCCATCATTCACTTCTTCCCATCCTGCAGATACTAAGTCCCTACCTTAGCCTTACCTTCTCTCTGAGTTGCAAGACCCCGCTGCCTCAGACATGTCACGTGATCAGAACACCTTGACAACATCCTGTCCCAAAGGATGCTCCACTGCGCTGCCTTGTCTTGGCAACGCAGCCCCTTCCCACCTCCCAACCCGCCCCGCAGGCTGCCTTCTACCTGTCTAATTCTGTTCTGTCTTAGGGGGCTGAACGTGACTGGCATCTTCGGGAGGTTTCTCCTGCCTTGAGCTTGGGAGCATTTGATTGGCTGATTCTCTACTGGGGTCCGCCTCCCCCCCCCCCTTGTCAAAAGGAGGAGATTCTTGCTCCGTCTTCTCAGAAGACCGTGTGGACCTGTGGCAGCCACTGTCTGTATTTACTGATGGAAGTTGGGGAGCAGCCATTGTGATTGTAATGAGGCGCACCCATAACCTTGGCGTGCAGTGGATAGAGGCAGGAGGATGGGAAGCTCAAGGCTAGCCTGTGCTACGTGAGACCCAATATGAGGGAGGGGTAGGAAATGGTGGTGATTGAGGGAAGCTCACATCTCTTTTATTAGCTCTTCTAGAGCCTTTCAGTACTGCTGCCGTGGTACCATCCCGGGTAGGATGTGTGTCCATTCAGTCTGTTCTCAGGAGGGTCATAGTCTCACTGGGTCCTGAGAGGGTGAAGCGCTCCTGAATCTTCTTCCACCATTCACAGCTTAGTGGAGGCCTATGTAGGGTGGGGTAGGGGTGGCTTGCACCATCTGGCCTCAGCAACACAGAGAGAGCTGTATCTGGCCAGTGGGGGCATGAGGACCAGCTAGGGGAACAGCCGTAGCTTGGATTCTGTGATGTCTCTGCGCTTCACCTCACCTCTGGCAGTGAGTGACCATCTCCATCCCTGCCTCTGGCTCTTCCATCTGGCCCTTCAGGCCTGTGGTTATTAAGGGCTTCCTGCTGCCAAGTCTGTGGGTGCCACACTGTATGTTGTTGGTTTCTTGGCCCATTCATTGAGTCAGTTTCATTTAAAACCCTTTGGGGTGTTTTTTGTAGGACTTGGCTGCCTCTCTTTCTTTGGAAATAATGTCTTTTGAATGCAGGGGTCAGGAGTTCACCGTACGCTCCTATCTTTGCAATCCCGTCCGCTCTGTCGAGGCAGTCACTTCTAACTCCCGATTACCCCTTCTGTCATCCACCTCCTCGATAATACGCTTTCATTTTCCTCAGAGCTCAGAAATGATCAGCTGGCTTCCTGTTATGATAGATGACAACGTGGCTCACTCACACCCCACAGCCCCACGCCGATACCTCATTATTTATAGCACCTCCGTTTCATTGCCTTTCTGAGAAAGAGTCTTGCTATTGTCTTTCATGACAGCATCTCCTGAGTCCATGTTTGGTAAGATGACTATACTACCAAACCCAGGTGATAACCCAGGTGCTTTCCACTCTCCACCTTCTGCTGTGTGTATGTATGTATGTATGTATGTATGTATGTATGTATGCATGTATGTATATGTGTGCATTATGTATGTATGTTCTGGGTACGTGTGTGTGTGTATGTGTGTATGTATGTACTATGTATGTGTGTGTGTGTGTATGTGTGCATGTGTGTATATATGTGTATGTATGTATGTATTTGGTATGTATGTGTATGTGTGTATGTATGCATATGTGTAGGTATATATGTGCATATGTATGTGTGCATATGCATGTATGTGTTTTGTTATGTATGTATATGGATGTATAGATACACATGTATATGTATGTGTGTATGTATTGTGCATATATGTATGTGTAGATATATGGATGTGCATGCATGTGTCTATGTAGTATATATGTGTGTGTGCATACACATGTATTATATGTGTGTTTGTATATGATATGCATGTATGTGTGTATGGATGGATGGATATATGGTTATATGGATGCATGTGTGTATGTGTATATGTATTTATGTATTTTAGACGAGGTATTACATTTAGCCCTGGCTGCCTGGAGTTTGCTTGGAAGACCCAGCTGTTCTCAAAGTCACAGAGATCTGCTGGGACTAAAGGTGTTTGCCACCACTCCAGGCTTATCTACTGTCTTCTAAGGTATAAGACTAACACTGAGGAAAGGCATTGTCAGACTTTCATCCTTCCACTGTTGGCAGTACCGTGACGAAAGAAACTCAGGGGAAGAAGGGATTTATTTAGCTTATACTTCAGGTCACAGGTCATCACTGAAGGAAGTTGAGGCAGGAACTTATAAGCAGGCCTGCTTGCTATTCCATACAGAATTAACTCTGGCTCCAAATTCAACGCCAAAGCCAAAGAAGTCCCATGGGGGCTATGGGTGATACTTCTTGCTGGCTAGCCGGTGCCTGCCTAGCTTTCTTACACAATCCAAAGCTGCCTGCCTATGTCACCCAGTGGCTGGCAGACATGCCCTTGGGCCAATCTGATTGGAACAGTCCCTCCGTAGAGACTCTCAGGTGATTTCTAGGTTGAGTCAAGTTGGTAGTTAAAACCAAATAAGACAGGAGATGTAACATCCAAATTATGTTAGGACAGCAGGCATGGTGGCTTATACCTGGAGCCCAGGTAGGAGGATCACCATTATGGGTGGGGGAGAATAGCCCTTCTTTTAAACTGTTGAGGGAGAAGTTGGCTCCAAAGGTGAAGCACGGTATCAGCCTCCCTCTGTGCATACGAGCATGGCCCTGAGAACCACTTAAGAAATTCTGCT
>LR753367.1:434369-581638 GCA_902729485.2 Mus minutoides | reverse complement strand
CTCTTCCGAAGGTGATGAGTTCAAATCCCAGCAACCACATGGTGGCTTACAACCACCCGTAACAAGATCTGACGCCCTCCTCTGGTGCGTCTGAAGTCAGCTACAGCATACTTATGAAGAATAATAAGAAATGAATCCTTGGACCGGAGAGACCAACCGGAGCAAGCCAGGCTGTCCGGAGTGAGCGGAGCCGAACGGGAACGGCTGGAGCAAGCGGGGACGCTGGAGCTAGCAGGGCCGGAGCGAGTGGGTCCGAACGGGGACGGCCGGAACAAGCGGGGCCAAACCGGAGCAAGCGGAGCCGATCGGAGCGAGCGGGGCTGGCTGGAGCGAGCGGGGGTCGTATGGGGGCGGCCGGGAGCAAGTGGGGCTGGCCGGAGCGAGCGGGGTCGAGCAGAGCAAGCGGGGTTGACCGGAACAAGGGGAGAAAAAAAAAAAAAGAAATTCTGCTGGAACAAATTCACTACCAGGCAGCTGCCCTCTCCCACTATCCGGGCTAATTATCTGTCAACGACACAAACTGAGGAAGCCTCAGATAGAAAATGCCTCTATATAATCCAGATGTAGGTAGTCCTGGGGCCATTTTCTTTTCTTTTCTTTTCTTTTCTTTTCTTTTCTTTTCTTTTTTTTTTTTTTTTTTTTGGTTTATTGAGGCAGGGTTTCTCTGTGTAGCCCTGCGTGTCCTGAAACTCACTCTGTAGACCAGGCTGGCCTTGAACTCAGAAATCCACCTGCCTCTGCCTCCCAAGTGCTAGGATTGAAGGCATGAGCCACCACGCCCAGCTGGGCATTTTCTTAATAAGTGGTTGATTGGGGAGAGCCAAGCCTGGATTGATGGTCCTGAGTTCTATAAGAAAGTGGCTGAGCCGGGGCAGTGGTGGTCTTGACAGCACACACCCAAATCCCAGTAGTGGGAGCAGAGGCAGGTGGATCTCTGAATCCGAAGCCAACCTGGTCTACAGAGCAAGTTCCAGGACAGCCAGGACTACATAGAGCATCCCTGTCTCAAAAACCAAAAAGACAAAGGAGAGGGGGAGGAAGAGAAGAAGAGGAAGAGGAAGAAGAAGAGGAGGAGGAGGAAGAGGAAGAGAAAGCAAGTCAAGAGAACCACGAGGAACAAGCCAGTAAGCAGCACCCTTCATGACCTCAGCATCAGCTCCTGCCTCCAATTTCCCACCCTATTTGGGTTCCTTCCTTGGCTTTCCTGAACAGGCTATATGGTTCAAGATGTGATGGCCAAAGAAATGTTTTGCTTTGGGTCATGGTGTTTCAGCAGTAGTAAATCTGACCCTGACTAAGATACTGTGCGCCTTCTCTCAAATTAGCAAAGCTATTTGGGCAGCAGCCATGGCTTGCACCTGTCCACACTGGGGGAGCTGGCCTGTGCCCAGATCAGGACATCTGCTCCACTCATCTTCGTAGATCCAGCTTCC
This sequence comes from Mus minutoides, assembly GCA_902729485.2. Lineage (NCBI taxonomy): Eukaryota > Metazoa > Chordata > Mammalia > Rodentia > Muridae > Mus > Mus minutoides. The sequence goes on along the minus strand of LR753367.1, from coordinate 580,205 downwards.
GGCTCTGGAGGCGGGAAAAACCTCTCCAATTAATAGCAGGATGAAGGCAGGAGTCTGTAACTCCAATTTCAAGGGCCACATGCTCTCTTCTGACTGTTGATGGCACCAGGCACACTTGAGTTACACAGGAGCTGAGGATGTAGCTCAGTTGAGAAAGCGCTTGCCGAGCAAGCAGGAAGCCAAGGGTTCCCCAGTACCACTTCGTCTCTAATCTCAACACTCTGTAGGTGGAGACAGGAAGATCAGATATTCAAGGTCATCCTTGGTTACTTATCAAGTTGAAGCCAGCCTGGGCTACATGAGACACTGCCTCGAATAAATGGAAAATAATGATAGGCTAAGGAGGAGTGACTTGCTTGAGGTTATTTCCACGCTATTCTTCGGGGACCTTTCCTAGACCTGTGAACTTAGCTGGCTACGTGGCTGCCAGGGTTGACTGACTGTAGATCCCCTGTCCACTACAGCAAAGCAGAAGATACCCAGTTCTGTAATGATAACCAAATCTACAACTACAATAAACCTGAATTTTATTGCCTAGACCTTTCTTGGGTCCTTATTTACACACTCCAGGATCTTGGTTCCTCATTTACATACTCCAGGTTTTTACTCCTCATTTGCATACTCCAGGTTCTTGGTTCCTCTCTTGTATACTCCAGGTTCTGATTCCTCATTTGCATAATCCAGGTTCCTATTCCTCACTTATATACACCAGGTCTTTATTCCTTATTTACATACTCCAGGTCCTTATTTAATACTCCAGGTTCCTATTCCTCATTTGCATACTCCGGGTTCCTATTCCTCATTTGCATACTCCAGGGTCCTATTCCTCATTTGCATACTCCAGGTTGTTTTTTGGTCTCCCATGTATATATTCCAGGTTCTTGGCTCCTCATTATATACTCCTGATATTTGGTTCCTCATTTGCATATTCCAGATACTTGGTTCCTCATTTGCATGTTCCAGATCTTTGGTTCCTCATTTGCATACTTTTGGTTCTTGGTTCCTCATTTGGATACTCCAGATTTTTGGTTTCTCATGTACATACTCCAGGTTCTAATGCCTCATTTCCATAGTCCAGATTCTTGGTTCCTCATTTGCATCGTCCAGATTCTTGGTTCCTCATTTGCATACTCCAGGTGAGTTGGTGCCTCTTCAGCTTCGGCTGTTTTCCTCTGATGGTCTGCTTGTGGGTGTGTTAGTTTTTGTTGAATGCTGGTTGTGTGTGGGGGCCAGATAACACCCTTACACTGCCATTCCTGAGAACTGCCCACTGTGTTTTTGAGATTAGGTCTCTCATTGGCCTTGATCTTACCAAGTTGGCTACAGCCTGACTAGGAAAGCCCCTGCCTGTCTTTGCCTCCCCATCACTTGGCTTGCTTCCTTTTTTTTTTTTTTTTTTTGCTTCCTCACGTGGGTTCCAGGCTTCCAACTCAGATTTTCCTGTTGCAGGGCAACATCTTACTTACTGACAGAGTCATTTCCTCTGCCCTGACAGCTTCATTTTTGAGGCCTGAGCTTTCTGTACAGCCGTCTCAATCTCCGGCAGACCCGTGGCATTGCCCAATGCTGAGACCTCTTTACTGGCTGTCTGCTTGGGAAAATGGCCTCCATGACCACCTGGCGCTGGACGTTCCTGGGGTCTGTGCCAGTGTCTCCTTGTCCTGTTAGAGAGATGGCTCTGCGGCTTCTTGGTCTTGGGTGCTGCAGTGGCACTGTGTCCTGAGAGACCAGGACCTTTCTGCCTTCTCCCCACCCTCACACCACAAATTAGCTCAGCCTTCAAGACCCAGCATCGGGCTCCTCAGGCATGGTTCTGTCATTGTCATGGACCTGGTAATTCAGTTGAGAAGGGCTGACCTGTTCAATACCTGCTGCCAACCAGAGTTCCCCATTTGAGACGCACGCACGCACGCACGCATCTCCAGAGCTGGAAAAATGACTGAATGGTTAAGAACTATGCTTGGTGTCCTTCCAGAGGACCCAGATTTGGTTTCCAGCATCATATTGAATCTCATAACTGTCCATCACTCCAGCTCCTGGGGATCTGACCCCTCTTCTGGACCCTTCAGGCACCTACACTCAGATGAATACACATATACTTACATACAGGTACACATAATTAAAAAAAATTTTTTTATGTCTTTTAAAATGTCTCTAAACAGCCGGGTGTGGTGGCGCACGCCTTTGATCCCAGCACTCGGGAGGCAGAGGCAGGCGGATTTCTGAGTTCAAGGACAGCCTGGTATACAGAGTGAGTTCCAAGACAGCCAGGTCTACACAGAGAAACCCTGTCTCGAAAAACAAACAAACAAACAAACAAAAACAAAAACAAAAGTCTCTAAACATGGCCAGATGTCTTGCAAAGGATAAAATCACTCCAGATGAAGAACCACTACCTTATACCACTACTCTCTTTCACGGTTGCTCTGCCCGACCCCACTCACCGCGCACCCGCCATGCTCAGAGCCACGACTACATTAGCTGTGCCCACTGGCGAGCACCCGCTCTCAGAGCTTCTCATGCTGCCTTCTCGGTGGTGGCTCAACTAGCCTGTTCATCAAGGTCTCTCTTTCCACCTCCATGCGTGCGCACCCTTTGGATATGTGTAATGAAACTCAGAACGCATCTGGAAACTGGATCTCTTTTCCCACTGTGTGGACAGAAGTCCTGGGATCAAACTCAGGTTCTGGGATTGGTGACTTTTTACCCACCGAGCCACCTCACGACCCTCTAATATCCCATCCCCCTTTGAAACAGTCCTTATCTTAGTCAGGGTTTCTATTCCTGCACAAACATCATGACCAAGAAGCAAGTTGGGGAGGAAAGGGTTTATTCGGCTTACACTTCCATACAGCTGTTCATCACCAAAGGAGGTCATGACTGGAACTCAAGCAGGTCAGGAAGCAGGAGCTGATACAGAGGCCATGGAGGGATGTTCTTTACTGGCTTGCTCAGCCTGCTCTCTTATAGAACCCAAGACTGCCAGCCCAGAGATGGTCCCACCCACAAGGGGCCTTTCCCTGTTGATCACTAACTGAGAAAATACCCCACAGCTGGATCTCATGGAGGCATTTCCCCAACTGAAGCTCCTTTCTCTGTGATAACTCCAGCTGTGTCAAGTTGACACAAAACTAGCCGGTACAGTCCTCCAAGAGTCTTTGGAGTCACTCCTTGCTTCTCTCCTCTGCTGTCACTGCTCCACACCATCCTCCTGGCTGGCTCCCTCCCCACCCTCTTCCAGCATCCTTACCTTTTATGGGTCTTTGTCTGATGTCATATTTTCACAGAGGCACCACACTATCCCTTTCCATGCCTCTCTCTCCCTACATGCTATGTATTTTAATTATAATAATATTATGATTACATTATGTAGCTCCCTGTCTCTTGTGGGCCCTCTGACCCTAAATTAAACCAAACATGAATCAAAATAAGCTGTGATAAATTTGTCTTTCCTCAACACATACTGATCTTAGCGTTAACATCCTTCCCTGAAAGATGCAGCCAATAGCCCTTTACTGAGTGTTTGCGTTTGGTTGGGTCATCTGGAAGATGATTTAAAGTAGATGCAGGGTTCTGTGCAGGAAACACATCAGGGACTTAATTCTGGTCCCCAGTGGGATCCTGAAACCAGTCTCTCCCATGACACCGTTGAAAAAAAATATTGTTGTATTATTTCATTTTTATCTGTTAAAATGGAATTTCCAGGGCTGACAAGATAGCTCAGTAGATAAAGGTGTTTGCCACCAAACCGGAGTCTTCCCAAGTGCCCCACAACTGGGAAAGAACTGGATCCCCCTGCCTGTCCTCTGTCGTCCACACATTAACTGTAGCACACATGCTCCAGCACACACACACACACACACACACACACACACACACTCGCACACTCACACACTCGCACATAATAAATAAAATTTAGGTTTTTTTTTTTTTTTGGAGAGGGTTGGGGTTCGGTTGGTTGGTTTTGTTTTGGGACAGAATTAGTTTACACAGCCCTGGCTGCCCTGGAACTCACGATGTAAAGTGGTCTAGCCTTAAACTCACAGAGATCCACCTGCTTCTTCCTCCTGAGTGCTGGGACTAGATTGTTAAACCATGAGAACTTATTTTGAGAACTTTCTGGTAACAGACGTACTTGCACGGTTCTCCCGCATGAACTCTGGGTGACAGAGTGACATCATGATGTCAGAAGCGTTGGACACGCAAACGAGGAAAAAAAACGCTGCCTGAAGATGTTTACAGAGATGCTCAGAACAGGCGCCCCATTTGCTCAGCGTCCCTTCAGCCAGAGCTGCAGTTCTGACTTTAACTCTAATTTGTACTTGCCCTGCCCTGGTCGACATTTTAATTTCCTATTATGTGCATGTGCTTGTCTAAGAGTAGTTTTTTAGTTAATATTTAATTAGCATGAGAGGTCAGGCCCGCTGCGATAGTGGTGCCCCGGGAAGGGCTGTGTTTAATGAGCTTTGTGCTTTATGTTCCTTACCAAGGGAGCTTTTAATTCCTCTCCCCTTACTCCAGCCACACCCCTTCCCTTTGCCTCTTTCTGCTGTTCTCTCCCATCTCAGCTCCTCATCCCTGCCTCTGTGCTCCATGAGGACTGTGATAACCCTCCCCCCCCACCCCACCCCCGCCCTCTAGCATTCTCTGGGTCTTCAGAGGCCTTCGCAGATGCCACTGGCAACCTGGCCAACTCTGCTGGCTGCTGCCATATGGTTACAGAGGCAGAGATGTCATCCAGTGCTCAGTGGAGGCTTGTGAGACTTCAGAAGTTCTGCCCCAGGACAGACAGCCCAGGAAAGGACAAAACGCGTGAGCCCCATGTGCCCCAGAAGGGATAGCCTGGGACAGGAGACGGGGAGACAGCAGGAGAGTGCAGGGAGGGACTCTCCTGTCCTTATCACCAAGAGCAGTGGGAGGACTGAGGAGGGCAAGGGGGCAGGGGGGCGGGAGGGATACACAGAAAGGGGAGAGTGGAGGAGGGAAAGGTTGCAAAGAGGAAGGGAGGGGACCAAATGGGGTGGGGGAGAGTAAAGGAGAGAAAGAACAAGGGAAGGAGTGGGAGATGATAATATGGGAGCTAGAAGAGAAAAAGAGTTTGAGGGAAGGGAGGGAGGGAGGGAGGGGAGAGAGGAAGCCAAGATTGAGCAGGCCACGAGTGAGCTGTCTGCCTGTCACTTGAAGACTCCTGATGGGAACAGTCTCCCCTCCTCTGCTTCCTGCCCTGCCTCTTTGTTCTTTGTATCATGATTCGTGTGACTGTGTGAATAGAGGTGCCTCGCTCTGCAGTTATTTTTACAAGGTCTCCTCTCTGCTCCAGATGACTCAAGAGTTGAGATCTGAGGAGCACCAGAGAGGGGCTGAGCCCTGGGCAATGTGCAAGGCGGGAGGTGGGGTGCCCAGCTCCTGGACCACGTCTCTTTCTGTGTCCACTGGAGGGAGGTGAGGTGGACGCCTCCTCCCCTGCCTCCTCTCCTACCTTCCAGGGCTTTCTTTCTTTCTTTCTTTCTTTCTTTCTTTCTTTCTTTCTTTCTTTCTTTCTTTCTTTCTTTCTTTCTGTTTTTTTTTTTTCGAGACAGGGTTTCTCTGTATAGCCCTGGCTGTCCTGGAACTCACTCTGTAGACCAGGCTGGCCTCGAACTCAGAAATCCGCCTGCCTCTGCCTCCCGAGTGCTGCCATCTTTTCCTCGGCTTCTTTCTCCTTCAGCAGAGCCTCTTGTGCCTGCTTCACAATCAGGATAGAAGCAGACACTGCCCCCCCACACACACACCGCCCCAGGTCCGCACTGCAAGATGTGGGAAGACAAGAGAGGCCTGCATCCCCAGAAGTCTTGGTTAGTGGCGCCCACGCCTGTCCCCACCGACCACGTGCAGAACTATCTGCCATTCCATGCTTCTTCCACACACAACTGGCACCAAGACTTGGGTGGGGGGTGTGGAACGGGTAAAGTTGAAGAGCTAAGTTGGGGAAGGACTTGGGCTAGGGTGAGTCCCAAGTCTGTTCCAGAATGTTCCACAGAACATTCAGGTTCCCCGACTTCCCTAACCTGGACCAGAAGTCATTATCATCTTCTGCTTTGGTCATCATGTCCACTATGGGGGAGTGGGAGATTGGGTGGTTCCTCTCTCTCTCTCTCTCTCTCTCTCTCTCTCTCTCTCTCTCTCTCTCTCCTCTCTCCTCTCTCTCCTCCCCCTTCCTCCTCCCCTCCCCCTCCTCCTCCCTCTCCCTCTCTCTGTGCATGAGTAGAAACCAGAGGTCAGCCCCTACTCTCACTCTCACGGTGTAGTTGTGGTCTCCCACTTGCCCGTATGCCCGGGCTGATTGGTCTGCCAGTCCTATGTCCACTGAGGGACCTTCCCTCCAGCAGTGTGCCCCTCCCCCAGGTTTTACACTGGTGCTGGGGCTCCGTGAACCCTCCCCCCCAAATCTTAGTAACTGGTGGTAGTAAATACTGCTTCCTCACTGTTTCTGAACCGTCCCCAGCGAACTCTTCAGGAACAGATGCAAGCAGCCCTTCTGAGAGAACCACCTAGCCACCTCTGGAAGAAGGATAATGGGGTGTTCCCACACGTGTGGCTCTTCTCAGATAGCCATGGGGAGAGTGCCAATGTGGGGCTGGCAAGATAGCTCAAGAGTCAAAAGCAAACACTGCTTTTTTTTTTTTTTAATTTTTCCTTTTTTTCCCAAAGAGTCTGTTCTTTTTTTCAAGACAGTATTTCTTTAAGCAGTCCTGGCTGTTCTGGATCTCGCTCTGTAGTCCAGGCTGACCTTGAACTCAGAGATCTGCCTGCCTCTACCCCCCTACCCCCGAGTGTTAATGTCCAAGGCAGGCACCATCACTGCCTGGCTTCACAGACTGCTCTTAAGAGGACCTGAGTTCAGTTCCCAGCACTCACATGGAGGCTCATAAGAGATCTCACCTCCTCTCTGGCCTCCACAGACAATCGCACACATGAAACATTTGATCACACAGTCATACACGTTAAATAACAAAAATAAGTCTTTTAAAAAAATAAAGCAGCCAGGCGTGGTGGCACACACCTTTAATCCCAGCACTCGGAAGGCAGAGGCAGGCAGATTTCTGAGTTCCAGGCCAGCCTGGTCTACAAAGTGAGTTCCAGTACAGCCAGGGCTATACAGAGAAACCCTGTCTCGAAAAACCAAAAATAAATAAATAAGCCTGTTTGCTTCGATGGTAGCTTCAGGGTTTGGAATGTGAAGAGAAGGGGGAGTATTTTAGTCTCCACCTCCTGTTTTTGGTTTTTGCTGACGTTTTCATGATTCTCCCAGGGTGAGTCTTACACACGGCTCTGTTGACATTTTAAGCAAGTTAATTTGCCATTGTGGGGTTGGTCTGGGCATTCCCCGCGCTTAGCATCACCCCTAGCCCTAACCATAGATGTTAGCAGACATCAGAAAGGTCTCCAGGTTTTTCTACAGCTGTGGAGTGTCTTTAACGGCGGAAGCAACCAACGAGCTGAGATTTTCTTCAGTGGGCGATTGTTTGCTTGTTTGTTTTAAGTATTATGGGTAAAAAAAAAAAAAAATCAAAGAACTCTTTATCTAGGATTCATAGACCAAGTCTACGCCCTAGTTTTCCACATCTGAAAAAAATCACACTTTAAAATTCCCTGTTCTGTAAATCTTTATTTAGCAAAGATATTATAGAAAATGAATTACTGCACCTTCTCAAAAGGAAAAAAGAAGCCAGACGTGGTGGCGCACGCCTTTAATCCCAGCACTTGGGAGGCAGAGGCAGGCAGATTTCTGAGTTCCAGGCCAGCCTGGTCTACAAAGTGAGTTCCAGGAAAGCCAGGGCTACACAGAGAAACCCTATCTCGAAAAACAAAAAACAAAAAAAGAATCCTAGGGATCCCGCAGGACCCCACAGAGCTAACCAGCCAGACTCTCAAGGTGAGGCGAGATGCTTCATGTAGTTTTCTGAACTTTATGTAACATCAAATTAACTGATGGCCATGGGTTGAGGGTGTGGCTCAGTTGGTAGAGCACTTGCCTAGTGCATGTAAGGCCCTGGGTCTTATCCCAGCACCACATAAACCAGGTATGATGGCACACACCTGGACTTCCAGCATCCACTGGACACCAAGAGAATAATCAGAAGTTTAAGTTTATTCTTGGCTGTGTAGTGAATTAGGGACCAGCCTAAGCTACATGAGACCCTGTTTCATCATGTTCAGTATGTTTGCACATTGTATACCCTTACCTCAGTACAGTCCAGGCACTGTCATCCCTCCCAAAGGATGACAGAGAAAACAATCACTCTCATCCTGCCTCCAGCCCTGGAAGACACTGAGCTGCCTTCTAGTTCTCTGGACTTACTTGTTCTTGGTGGTATTTTTGCTTTTGATTTATTTCCTTGGTATAATATACTCAAGGTTCACCATGTGTTAGCATTTGTTGGGACTCAATTCCTTTTTATGAGTAAGTAATATTCCACCATATGCACGAATGCCTCTGTCTGTCCATTCTCCACCCGACACATTGGGCGCATGTCTACCTCTTCGGCTGTTGTGCCAGATGGTGACTTAAGAACGCACGTGCCCTTCAGTTCTTTCTGGTTATTTGCCTGGGACTAGAATTCTCCCATCTTCCTATACCCACCTGGTGAGGATCATTGAGTGGGAACAATACTTGCTCTTGGCTCATTCTGAGAAAACCAGATCAAGGGTCACCCTATGAGGGAGGTACCCCAGTCCAAGTCCCTGAAGCCAGTTTCTACAAAATGTCTCTAGAGGCCTGTCTTCCCTGGGGATGTCCTGACTACCTTTGAACTTTCTTGTTTTGAAGAGGAGGAAGAGGAGGAGAGGGGAAGGAGAAAGGAAGAAAAGAAGGAGGAGCAAGAGAAGAAGAAGGGAAGGAAGGGAGGGAGGAAGGAAGGAAGGAAGGAAGGAAGGAAGGAAGGAAGGAAGGAAGGAAGGAAGAAAGGAAAAATAAGTGAATTTTGACATTCTGCTGCTGCCCAGGATATCTAGAGCTCTTTTAAAGAAAAGCTGGAGGTGTTGTCTGTCTGTCTGTCTGTCTGTCTGTCTGTCTGTTGATTGAGACAGGTGTCTCTGCATAGCCCTGGCCTGGAACTCACTGTGCAGCCCAGGCTGGGTGCAAACTCCCAGAGATCCACCTGCCTTTGCTTCCCCAGGATTAAAGGTGTGAGCCAACACGCCTGGAGAAGGTAGAGACTTTTGCTCCGGGTACTTCCATGTGCTTCAGGAACACACGTGGCACCTGTGTGGGGGTCAGAAGACAGCAACTTTTGGGCATCAGTTCTCTCCTTCTACCTCGATGTAGGTCCCAGACATTGAAATTAGGTCAGTGGGCTTATGTGACTAAGACATAAGAAGACGCTCTTCCTTAAGGCAGTCTCAATGTTGGCCACATTCTTCAAACATCTGGCCAGATAAAGGGACCTGCCCTGCCCATATCTCCTGATAGCCTCATGGTGAAGTTCTCACATCCATTGTATGAAAAGGCATCTTTTTCTCAGCCTCTGTGGGGAGGAGTGGGGCATCCAGAGAAAGGAAGAGCTATTTGGAGAACATCAATGAGTTTCTCCATATCTAATGTGCTCTGGCTCCTCTTTAAAATTCTATCTTGGGGTTGGCAAGATGGCTCAGTGGGTGAAGGCACTTGCAGCCAAGTCTGAACCGCTGAGCTCCATCCTTGGGCCCACCTGATGAAAGAGAACCAACTTCTTCCTGCATGTTGCCCTCTGACCCTGAAACCTCCATAAATACAGGCACATAATGATAGATGAGAGAGAGAGAGAGAGAGAGAGAGAGAGAGAGAGAGAGAGAGAGAGAGGTGAAGAAAGTGCAGTCTCCTTCTGTCATCTCCACAGAGGGGAATCTGTCTGACAAATGACTGGTAGCTTGGGCATGGATATAACGTCACAACAAAGGCATTTGCAGGAAGGAAGATTTCGTGGGACTCCAGTTCAAGGATGCAGGCATCATGGCAGGGGAAAGTTATGGTGGCTTGAGCAAGAACTGTCTGACCATGTTGCATCTGCGTTAAGGACTGACAGCTTTGAATGTGTGCTTACATAGTCTTAGACCCCTGACCATGCCTGATTCTGCTCTCCTCCTCCTCCTCTTCTTCCTCTTCCTCCCCCTCCTCTTCTTCCTCCTCCTCTTCCTCCTTCTCTTCCTCCTCCTCCTCTTCCTCTTCTTCCTTTTTCCCCTTCTTCTCTTTCTCCTATCCTCTTTCTCCTCCTCCTTCTCCTCCTCCTCATCTCCCTTCCCCTCCCCCTCCTCCTCCTCCTCATATCCCTCCCCCCTCCTCTTTTCCACTTCTTTCTCTTTTTTTCTTCCTCCCCCAGCCCACCCCTCCTTCCTGTTCTCCAATCTGTGCCAATTTCTAGCTTACTGTGGGCGGCAAGAAGAGAATTCTTCACACTTCATTGGGTCCAGCTTCCTGTCTGGGAAGTCCAGTAGGCTATATCCTGTGTCCCTCCCTTCCGAGGCAGACCCCACCCCTGCCTGTTCCTTCCATTTCGGCTGCCATCTGGCTGAAGGGAGCAGCCTCTCTGACTTGGGCTTCCAAGGAGCCCATTTGAAAGGCTTCATTTCTGTATAATACTGTGGTTCCTTCAAGGCTCAGTCTTGGGGCAAGCAAGATAGTACAAGAGATGAAACCCCTTGCCTCCAGGCCTGACAACCCAGGACCCACACCGTGGAAGGAAAGAACCAATTCCCCAAAGATGCCTTCTCCTTCGCAGAAGCATCATCTTACACAGTCATACACACACATAGACAGATACACAGACACACACACACCACACAGAGACATACACAGAGACACACACACACCACACAGATGCACTCTATACACACAAACATACCAATCAGTGCTATAGGGGGGAAAAACACATTTTAAACTTCACTTTTCATCCCTCCATGATTCTAACAGCCATGTGGTAGTAAACCAACATGTATTACCTTCCTTGTGCAGGAGGGAAACGGAGGCTCAGGCAGAGGACAAGCATGTGTAGGACAAATAGATCTGGCTTTGTTGGCAGCCTGTTGTTGACCATGAGTCCTTGGAAAGACACGCTTCCATCCAGAGTGTCTTTGACGGTCACATGGGAAGCAGTCCATACCCATGAGAAGGGCTGGCAGTGGGCAGAGGAAGGGCTGCGTGCATCGTGCCCAGACTCAGCCATTCAGTTTTGTGGACTTTAGCAAATCACCAAGCCTTGGTTTCCTAGTGACCTCCAGGAATGTGTAAGATTTTGTAGTGTATGTGGTGTGTGTGTGTGTATGTGTGTGTGTGTGAGCGTGTGATCTTATCTGTTGTATTTTTTTCATCTGTTGCTTTGAGACTGGGCAGCTCACTATCCCGGGGCTTGTCTGGTAGGCTAGACTGTCCCCAGGTCCCTTCCTGCCCTCACCTTCCCATCACTGTAGTGACAGGGATGTCCCACGTCACACTTGAATTTCCCCCATGGGTTCTGAGGCTCTAGCTTGTTCCTTCTGCTAACACAGCAGTGCCTTATTGGTTGGGCCACCTCTCCATTGCTTCTGAAAGGTGGACATCCTGCCACCATGCCTGCCCTGGATTAAGCCCACCAGATATGACCATTTCCCCTCCTCCCCCAGGATCCCTAATTGTTAGTGATGGGTCTGGGCTAGAACTAGTGTCCAGGGTCCCTGGGTGGAGTCCCCAGGTGACAGCTATACCATTCTGGGATCCAGTACAGAAACTGTGAACCCTTGAAGACAGATCAAGAAACCATGAGTCATTGGGACTGTCGGTCAATCACAGTGACCAAGCTCTGGCCTTGCACAGCTGTCCAAGTCCCTGACTGGGCAGTCTCTGAGGATTCCTCTTGATTTTCCCATAGAGGGAGGTCATGGCCGAGTGGTCTCAAGTGACTCCAGTGCTTGCTGCCTGGCTTAATACAAGTGGGTCAGCGAGTGAGTGCTTGGATGAATTAAGCTAGTTACTCTTCCCTTGATTCCAGGCAATCATTCCATCTTAGTAAGAAAGGGCAAGTATAGATTGTAATTATCTGGTGTGTGTGTGTGTGTGTGTGTGTGTGTGTGTGTGTGTGTGTGTGTACGCCAATGCCAGGTGTCTTTCTTCCCGAGTCTTTCTTCCATCACTCTCTGACTTAATTTTTGAGACATGACCTCTCACGGAGCTGGAAGGTTATAGACTCCGCTAGATGGCTGGCCCAGCACCGAGTGCAGACCCAGGGCCACTGTGCCTGTCTTTCTCTTCGGTTCTGAGGAATCAAACTCCAGGCCTCTTGTGTGAGCAGCAGGCATTTTATCACGTCTCCCCGGCCTGTAACTGCCTATTTATGTCTCTCTGTGAAGAGCTCCAGAGAGAACCAGATGGGCACCAGGAGCCTGAAGTACAGGAGATGACAGCTGAGTTGCTGGTCTGAGCTCATGGCTTACTCAGGAGACAAGCCTTTGCAAGGACTCATGGTCCGTGGAGGAGCCTGGGGCGAGGGCTGTGACGAGACTCCCAGCTCCCCAGAACTCAGTCTTTTCCCCCTCTGGCTTCTCTCTGCTCCCGTGAGGTCCGCTGTTCAGTTGCCAGTAGCTGTATTAAGATTTTGTACACAAACACCTCTTCCCCAGAACCTTCTCTTTGCCGACGTTCAGGGCTAATGATGTACCATCTCCGGAACGGTACAGACATTGCTTCGGCAAACTTCCGTTGCCATAGGAAATGTTTACGTCGAGCCTTCTTGATAGAATTTCATGAGCAGCCAACTCCAAAATTGCAGATCATTTAGGTTAAAAGCGGGACTTAGGGGAGGGTGTGTGTTTGCATTAGAAAGAAAGCGAGCTTTGAAAGGGGGAGTTTTCTTCTTCAGGGCTAACTGCTTCTAAAGCCACTAGAGCTCTGAGCACTTTCTCTTGACTGTTCCTTAGTTCAACTGAAAACCCTGTCCAGGGGCTGGTGAGATGGCTCAGCAGGTAAGAGCACCCAACTGCTCTTCCGAAGGTGATAAGTTCAAATCCCAGCAACCACATGGTGGCTCACAGCCATCAGTAACAAGATCTGGCTCCCTCTTCTGGAATGTCTGAGGACAGCTACAGTGTACTTACATATAATAAAATAAAATAAATCTTTAAAAAAAAAAAAAAAGAAAACCCTGTCCAGTCATCAAAGCAGTAGGGAGGTTTGATGATGATGATGGTGGTGGTGATTATGATGATGATGTTAAACCTGGCTGTCATTAACAAAGAGTTTCCCTATGTATAATGTATATATAACATATATTATATATTAATATATTTTATGATATGTATACATATATTTTCTGATGTATGCATACATATTAATATTTTTCTGATATATATAATTATAAATTATATATATAATAATTTAAATTAAGATGGCTTGTTGAGTAAAGGTGCTCCCTGAGCCCCACATAGTGGAAGGAGAGAGCAAGTTCTGCAAGCTGTCCTCTGATTGCCTCACGGTCACCATGATGCTTAACCCCTGGTGAACATGTGCACGCGCTTACATGCACATATGCACAAATACAGTAAATAAATCTGGTTTTAAATTTTCTTAAGATGTGTGTACTTTAAATTTGTGTGTCCTGCCTGTGTGATTTTGTGTTTTCCTACATACCTATACTCACGGAGCCAGAGCTGGGTATCCAGTCTCTTGGGACTTACCTTGCTAACAGTTGTGAGCTGCTGCCATGTGAGTGCTAGGAACTGAGTCTGCCCATGTGGGTGCTAGGAACTGAGTCTGCACCCTCTGCCTGAGCAGCCAGAGCTCCTGATTGGTTTGTTGGGTTTTTTTTTTTTTTACCCCCTCCATTGTTTTTCTGAGGCCGTGGCTCGGTGGTTAAAGAGCTTGCCGCACAAGCATGAGGATCAGTTTGAATCCCAGAACTCACGTAAGTGCTGGGAGGCCTGGCAACCTGCTTATAATTCCAATGCAGAGATGGGGGTCCGTGTAACAGCTGGTCCTTAACGTTGAGTTCTGAGCTCGACTGAAAACCCCATCCTGTCAGTAAAGGGGGAGCAACCAAGGAAGACTCCCACAGCGGGTCTTGTGCTTCCACGCGTGTGTACACACACAGGCGTGGGAGATGCCACGGGGAGCAAACACTGTGGCCCTCAGAGATGTATTTTCTATTCATGTTAATCAAGGTCTCTTTGTTCTCATTCAGAGAGGATTCTTGAGCCAGATTGGCAGGGGAAGGTGGCACTGGGAGTTCCCGGCCAATTGGTTCCTCTTTCTGGAGAGAGACCCTTTGAACACACTTTCCGTAGTCCAGGGGGTCACTTTGAAGCCGCTTTTTATTTCTAGCCCCTCCAACTCCTCTGAACCAAGACCCCAGCCAGACACCTGGGAAGGTGAAGCCCTAGGGTGCAAGTGTCTGTGCAGACGTGCTCCCCAGTGGTGCTCCAGGAATGGGACTTCACCAGGACGAGTGTCCCTGTCTCAGTCTATGAGGGAATCCCAGAAACTGAGAGTAGACACTTCAGGAACCACCACATCCACCTGACAATAATCAGCTAAAAATAAAAATAAAAAAGCATTGACTTTGGGTATCTTTCAATTTCTCTAGCAGCAAATTTGTCTTAGATATCCGGACAGTATTTGTCAATTTCTTAGAAAGTAAGATGCAAAACAAACCAGACCTTTGTTACAAATGGCTTGAGAAATACCATATCACAGTACCTATACCTGTCTGTACAGACAGTTGGAGCAGTACTATGACATAGTACCTATAGCTGCACATACAGTTACCTATAGCTAGGCACAGGCAAAGGAGGAGTGCTGTGCTGTAGCACCACATCTCCCTTTTAAATCTCTATTTTGGGGGAAACCTCATCTACGCCATCTTAGTAGCCTCTTCCTCAGGATCCTTGCAGACACATTGGACAGCTAGGGAAGGTCTTGGAGTGTGCGCCTGTCCACTGGCTCCCCCAGTGCCTAAGAGGGGCAATCAAAGTTTCGGGAACTCTTTGCGCTTTGGAACAGTGAGCTCCGCCGGGTGACGGTGGTCTTAGGTATAAGTGATGCGAGAGTGACCCTCCCTTCTCTTGTTCCCTCAGACCCGGGTCTCTTCTTCCCACCTGCCAAGCAGCATGTGAGCAGCATGACTGGCCAGCTGCAGGAGAAGCCCCCAGAGCCAGGACCGCAACACAGCCACCCGCTGCCAAGGTCAAGGTGAGCCTGCTTACTTGCTTGCTTCGAGGAAGCCACTTCTAGAAGACGCTTCATTTAAAAAAAAAAACTGTATGTGCTATTTAGGGTCCTCCTGCTGTGCTGGAAGAACAGGAGGTGTTGGGGAAAGGATGCACTTTAAAAAAAAACTCATGCCCAGACAGGCCCACACCTTTAATCCCAACTCATGGGAGACAGGAAGATCTTTTATGAGTTCAAAGCTAGCCCAGTCTACATAGTACGTTCCAGGCTGGCCAAGGTTACACATGGTAAAAGCCTGGCTGAAAAGCATACTAACCAACAGAAACACTCACGTTGGGACTGGAGAGAGGTTTAGTTGGTAGCACACTTGTTGAAATACCTAGAACCTGAGTTAAAGGCCAGGAATAGTGCTATGCTCCCAGCGTCCCAGCCATGGAAGGTTAGGGCTTAGAGACAGGCAGATCCCTTACTCAGGAGCTAGTTTGGCATACTGGGGGGAAGTTCCAGCCCAGTGAGAAATAAAGGGTGGAAGACATCTGACAAATGACACCCAAGGTTGTCTCTGACCGTATACATGCCGCACATGCACATCCAGCTGGTCTCATGCACACACACACACACACACACACACACAGAGAGAGAGAGAGAGAGAGAGAGAGAGAGAGAGAGAGAGAGAGAGAGAGAGAGGAAGTATGTTAGCCTAACAAGGCAAGCTGTCCTCATTCTGGTGACTGAACGGCCAGGGCAGGGCAGAAAAGGACTCGGGTATTCTGAACCCAGGTCTGGGTCTTTTAGGGGATTTTGAATGAGTGAATCTCTCATGGGGCTGGAGGATGACTGCCATCGGATAAGCTTACAAAGAGCTCATTAGGTTTTGAGCACCTCCCAGCAGCTGCCAGACATCTGTAACTCCAGTTCCAGAAAACCCTGAACCCTCCTTTGGCCTCCCCAGCACTGCAGACACATGATGTGCATACATCCCTGCAAGGAAGCACTCACAGAAAAACAAACCTTTACAAATAATCTCTGGGATAGGATGGAATTGCTAAGATTAGTCTGGTCTGGGATTCCCAGCTAATGCTAGACAGACCAGTATCCCTCACAAAGGTCAAAAGGGGCCTTAGATCAGAAATGGCATTGGAGAGAACATTAATTACTTTCCTGTTGTGACAAAGTGTTTGACAGAGGTGAATTCCAGAGGGAAGGATTCCCTTTGCTTTTACAAGTGGTGAAGGACCTGGCCTGTCACGGTGGCAGAGACTGGGCAGGTGGATGTTGCTGGGCACACTGTGTCTGAAGTCAGGAAGCAGAGAGTGGGTTCAGCGCAGGTGTTCATCTCAGGGTCCTCGGCAGATCCCTCCTGGGACCCCAGCCCATGGGACGATCATGTCAGCCATGTTCAGAGTGGGTCATCGTTCCTTAGTTACAGCTTCCTAGATAATCTCAGAGACCCAGAAGTCGGTTTCCATAGTAATTCTAAGTCCTGTCAAGTTGACAGACACTTGGTGGAAGATCCTTCTTAACACTGGGACTGATTCTGCTTCTTGGTAATTTCTGTTAATCTCTCACTCGTCTTCCAGACTCCCCTCAGTCTTTGCCTTTGGAGAATTACCTCATGATGCTACCTTTGGGGGTCAGGAGGTGCATAAATCATTCCTAGACAGTGGCGTCACTCTCTCAGCTTGTCCCTTTGTTCTCTCTATATTGGAAAGGGCGTCATTAATTCCAGGGTCTGATCTGTCCCTTGGCTTCTTCAACTTGTATCAGTCTTAAGAGTCTTTCATTCCTCTCTCTGTTCAAGCTAAGACCGGCTGAGGCCCACATGGTGATACACTGTAGCCTTTGGTTTCGGCACCTGAGAGAGGAGGCAGACAGTGACCAGGCCAATCACAGATACATAGTGAGTACCTGCTCAAAAGAAGGAGGAGAGAAGGGAGAAAAGGGAGGGGTAGGGAGAAGACAGACAGACAGACCTCTAGTGTCTTAGTTAGGGTTTTACTACTGTGAAGAGACACCATGACCAAGGCAACTCTTATAAATGACAATACCTAACTGGGGCTGGCTTACAGGTTCAGAGACTCAGTCCATTATTCTCAAGACAGGAGCATGGCAACAACCAGGCAGGCATAGTGCAGGAGGAGCTGAGAGTTCTACATTTTCATCTGAAGGCTGCTAGCAGAATACTGGCTTCCAGGCAGCTAGGATGAGGGTCTTAAAGCCCACACACCTACTCCAACAAGGCCACACCCACTCCAGCAGAGCCACACCTTCTAATAGTGCCACTCCCTGAGCTGAGCATATACAAACCATCACACCTAGATTAGCCAAGGCTGCCTCTGTTCTTAAACAAGTAGATTGGTTAATAACTCTCAGAGAGAGTTTGCCATGTGTATTGAGCTATTCTTGTGGAGTCCCTTGTGTTTTATCTCATTGATTTTTTTTCTTTTCTTTTCTTTTTTTAAGATTTATTTATTTATTTATTTATTTATTTATTTATTTATTATATGTAAGTACACTGTAGCTGTCTTCAGACACTCCAGAAGAGGGCATCAGATTTTGTTACGGATGGTTGTAAGCCACCATGTGGTTGCTGGGATTTGAACTCGGGACCTTCGGAAGAGCAGTCGGCGCTCTTAACCACTGAGCCATCTCGCCAGCCCGTATGCCTTCTTTAATTATTGCATTTAGTTTTATCTACATGATAATACAATAAGGTTGACTTTTGGGTTGGATTTCGTTGGCTTGTTTGTGTTTGAGACAGGGTCTCTCTATGTAACCTAGAACTCACCATATAGACCAGACTGGCCTTGAACTCTCAGATATACTTTGGCCTCTGCCTCCCAAATGCTGGGACTAAGGGAGTGCACCGCCACATGAGGCATGTTGGTTTTCTGTACTATTCAGGTCATCTGTACTATATCCTTTCCTGGTTCTGGATGGTGAATTTGTTAATTATTGGGAGAGATGTGAGCTTGAACCCATCTCATTGGAGTTCTCCCGTCTCACAAGCATGAAGCGCCAGGGTCAATCCTCCGCACTTCTACAAGCTCCCGGAAAGAGAGAGGAAAACGTGTTAAAAATTTCTCATTGGGTTCGTCAATCACGCCTCACGATGTCAGACATTTTTACTTTCTTTTAAAGCACCACTCTTTGGTCAGTGTCTGTCTTGTTGGGTAGATTAGCACAATTCTGTCATCCAAGCACTGGGAAGCTGAAGCAGGAGGATTCTGAGTTCAAGGCCTCCCTGAGATACTGATTGAGATTCTGACTCTTAAAAGCCATTAGAAAAAAAAAAAAAAGATTTACTGGCAAAGCTTATTGGTGGGTTGCGGTTACCTGCGCCCTGTGAACATGGTTGTGACTTTTCTGTTCTGCACTCTGAGATGGCTTCCCCCTTTGTTCCACTCTCAATCTTAATTAAAATTTATGTATTCTGAGCCTGTTTTCAGTGGTTGCTCTGGATCTTTTAACAGCTATATTCAAGTCTAAACATAAACGTTTCCCTTCTCCCAAACACTACAGAATCACAGACTGACTTAATGGCCATTGTTACCTCTCCCAACCTTCATACTATAGTTTTCTTGTGTTTTTCCTTGACCCTGTTTTTTTCCCTAAAATCAGACACTCTTTTATAGTCTTGATACAGATTTTTCTTTTATTCTTTCTCAAATCTTCTGGAATCATTTCTCATCTCCCTGATTTGTGAAGTTTGTAGGTGACAACTCCTGGGATTTTGTGTGTTTAAAGGTTTTAACTTTTTTTTGTTTTTGTGTTTGTTTTTTTCGAGACAGGGTTTCTCTGTATAGCCCTGGCTGTCCTGGAACTCACTCTGTAGACCAGGCTGGCCTCAAACTCAGAAATCCGCCTGCCTCTGCCTCCCAAGTGCTGGAAATAAAGGCGTGCGCCACCACTGCCTGGCTGGTTTTAACTTTCTTTGTTGGTTTGTATGATCAATTACTTTTCTTGTGGTCATCAAAACATCTCACAAAAGCAGGTTTGGGGGTTTCATTTTGGCTCACAGTTTGAAAAGCCCATCATGGCAGAAGTCACAGTCCATGAGATTGAAGCAAATGGTCACAGTGACCCAAAGTCAGAAAGCAGAGGGTTGAGTGCTGATGGCCAGGACTCCAGCCCAGAGGCTGATACCGCCTATGCTTACAAATTTAAATTGGATTTTCCCACCTCAATTAGCCTAATCTATGTAATCCCTCACAGACAGCCCAGGGGCTTATTTCCAAGGTCCCTAAACCCTGTCAATTTAACAGCCAAGGTTGGGGACCACAGTGTGGGAAGTGCTTTATCTTGTTTGGTTTTGAAAGGTGCACCCAGGCCTTTGGCACTCACTGTTGTTGTTGTTGTTGTTGTTGTTGTTGTTGTTGTTGTTTTAGACAGGGTCTCACTGTAGTGTTTGCTAGCCTTGAACTCGTGGAGATACTTTCTGCCTCTACTCTAGGCCTGTGTCCCTTAATTGTCTCAATTAGAAATGTTGAGTAGAGTTAACAGTTGTGACAGGGGAACTCAGAACGTGGCCCCCCGCCCCCCCATCTTGTCTTAGCTTAACAGGGGCAGGCCTGGTTAGGGTGAGCAGAACATCTACTGTTCTATCCCGTCAGAAAGTCCCCCACGTACCGTAAGAGGATGTTTGAGCAGAAACTTCCAACTTTTCACAGAAGAGTGAACCAAGGCCCAGAGAAGCCATTATGACAGCCTAGTCTGGTAGGACTAGAAAGGATTACGTCCCACTCCAGTCTCTCTTCCCCCACCTTTCCTGTCCCCAAGATCACCAGTAACCAATTTGGACACTGATAGTCACAAAGAATATCCGTTTGTGTCTGGGTGCTGGGTGTAGCAGGATGGCTTGGTGAGATTTGTTCGAGCTTATTTTATCTCTTATGAGACAGGAAGTGGGCTCTGCATATTTGGTGGCCCCGATTCTTCAGTGATCACCAGCAAACCTTCCTGCTTCGTTCCCAGAGTCAGGTGACCAGTGCATCTCCGTTAGACCCTGACTTGCTCTCCTCACTCTTGCCCCTTTCCTGGGCAGCTTCTTCTGCAGCTACCCCACCCATCCTTTCTACTTCCCTCTGGTTAGCCCTTTGTGGAGGACAGCTGTGGAGCACCTGGGTTGATTGGAAGACAGCTGAGGAGCATCTGGGTTGGGTGGAGGACAGCTGTAGAGCACCTGGGTTGGGTGGAGGACAGCTGTGGAGCACCTGGGTTGGGTGGAGGACAGCTGTGGAGCACCTGGGTTGGGTGGAGGACAGCTGTGGAGCACTTAGGTCAGGTGGGGGGTGACCATGGAGCACCCAGGTTGAGTGGAGAACAGCTGTGGAGCACCTGGGTTGGATGTGGGATGCCTGTGGGGCAGGAGAAAGAGCTAAGTGTGACCCAGCTACAGTATTTCTTGTCCCCTAAGGACAGCAGACACAGCTGTTCCAGGACTGGGGTGAATTGTGGAGAGCTTGTAACCCGGGTCCTGGATGTCATTGTAAGCACTTGACAAAGCTGTCTGGCCAAAAGCAATTTAGGGGTTAAGAAGGTTAATTTCAGCTTACAGGTTACAGTCCACCATTAAGGAAAATCAAGGCAAGAACTCAAGCAAGAGCTTGAAGCTAGAACACTGTGTGCTGGCTCACTCATGCACCGTGTATAGCTAGCTAGCTTTCTTACACCGCCCTGGACCAACACTCCAGGGAATGTTGGCACCCACAGTGGGTTGGACCCTCCTACATCAACTGATGATCCAGATAATTCCCTACAGACAGGATTCCAGGCCAGTCTGATGTAGGCAGTTCTTGCCTAGAGGCTTCTCCTCAGCTGACTCTAGGCTGTGTCGGGTTGGCAGGGAGAGTTAAGGAGAACAGTTCTCAACTGGATGCTGGGAGACCAGAACACTTTGTAGCCAGCGCTTCTGTTCAGTGATGCTTTCAAGTGGACAGAGCTGGTTTATGGAAAGCAAGTGGAGGTGGGAATCTGGTGTGAAGGAATCCCAGCCTCACTACTGATTACAGTCTCTGAACTAGAGCATGATAGATAGATAGATAGATAGATAGATAGATAGATAGATAGATAGATAGATGAAGAAACAAACAAACTAAAATGGGCATGACTGTACTCTTGTGGACCAGGCCATCTGGTGGCAGAAGCAGGAAGATCTCTTCAGATTAGAAATTCAGGGCCTGTCTGTGGAACATGGTGAGGTCCCATTTCAAAGCCAAATAGCTGCCGGGCGGTGGTGGCGCACGCCTTTAATCCCAGCACTCGGGAGTCAGAGGCAGGTGGATTTCTGAGTTCGAAGCCAGCCTGGTCTACAAAGTGAGTTCCAGGACAGCCAGAGCTACGCAGAGAAACCCTGCCTCAAAAAAACCAAAAAAAAAAAAAAAAAAAAAAAAAAAAAAAAAAAAAAAAAAAAAAAAAAAAAAAAAAAAAAAAACCAAATAGCTGGACATGGTGGTTCACACTTATTATCCTAACACTTGGAAATTTGATGCAGAGAGATCACTATGAGGTTGAGGGCAGCCTGGGCTACAGATGGTATTTCAGGCCAGGCCGGTCTACAGAGTGACATCTTTTCTCAAGAATAAAAATAAAAATAAATCAACTTATCAGTGGGAAGACACAGCACATGGCTAGCCATTGCTGGCAGCAGGTATCGGCCCCCTTGGGTTCTTGAAATGAGCCTGAGATATCCCCACCCCTCTGTACACACTCCGTGTGTCCTATTCTGTCATGAGGTGCTGGAGCCTCTCGCTGTGGTCTGTTCCCTTATGGAGCCTTAGGTGAAGGGTGGTCTGGCTGCCCATAACCATGGTCCTCTGGCCAGGGAAGAAGGATCTCCAATATCCATTCACCTCCATTCCGTGTGTGCATCAGTTTCTCATGGATGATACCATGGGGTGATGGGCGCACCACAGGAAGAGCAAGAGCTCTTTGGACTCCCTTCCACTGTTACATGGTCTCCAGGGAATCAAGCTCAAGTTGCCGGATTTATGTGGCAGACACCTTTACCCACCAACCCGTCTTCCCACCTCCGCCTTCAGCTGTCTTCGCCTCTGCTTGGTGGTTTTCTGCACTACCAGGTTTATCTCAGGCCACTTCCTGATTTGATAACGATCAGGTACCCACTTTTGCCTCAGCGACTGCTACTTTTAGTGACTCTGGGCTCTGTGTGGTGGATGTGTGGCATCTAAAAGGCATAACCAAAGAGTTGCCTAAAGAACCAAATAGCTTCATAAGACCCAGACACTTAGAAAGGAATCTGAGGGAGAGAGTGCTGTGCCTGTGAGGGGTCAGGGAAGGCTTCCTGGAGGAGGAAGACTTGCACTGAGTCGGTGGCTCCAATAGGTGAGATGGCAGCAGAGGGAGTCTACAACGTTTGGTTTCTACAACGTTTGGTTGTAGAAATGGTGGAGTCTAGTCTTAGAGACCAATGACTATTCTCATAGGCAGTACGAGCCAGCTAGTGGCTTCCATGCCCACAGATGGCCTCCATGGCCCCTCCCGAAGGTTCCACTGGCTGTTAGCATATCCAAAGTCCTACGAAGTCCTACAGTGTGCCCCCAGGCTCCTGAGTGTGTCTAGCCATCCAGGAACATCATCAACCTGTGTGCTTCTGCCTTAAGTTTTCCCAGAACCTGGTTCACCAAGCTCAGGGATTGGCATCTTTCTCAAAACTCGAGACTGTAAGGACCAAACTCTATTCAAACTACCTTGTCTTGCTTGGTTGTTTGGGGAGGGAGGGGGTTGCTAGGCAACCTGGGCAAGGAGGTGGATGGGATTAGGGAAGGGTTTTTCTCTTCCCCTACAGTTAGGAGATGGTGTCCTGATGTTCTCAATCAAAAGAGTGGCTAGGCCCATACGCCTGGGGCTAGAGGCCCAACCCCACCAGTAAACCTCAGAGTCTATTAACAGCCCCTCTGCCGGGTGAGTCACCCTTCCTGCCCCTCCTTACCTCTCCTTACTCAGGGCTCTGAGGCTAGACTGATCCTTCCATCCAGCTGGCTTGGCCCAGGGCAAGCTCAATGAGAAGATTAACTATTTCCCACTGGTGAATTCCCTGAGGCAGCTGAGCCCTGGCTGAAGCAAGGGCTTGTCCTGGATACACCCATGGAGATAATTCCAGAACCAGGAAGCAGGGCGCAGCACATCCAGGGCCGTCTGAGGAGCCTGGGGTGCCAGAGGCACTGGGTATGAAGCCAGGAGGTGTCCTGGGTTGAGGGCCCCTGTGCTGTCAGGGTTACACAAGAGCTGACAGAAACATGCTCCCAAATGAGTCTTTAAGTGCTCCTCTGGAGACTGGCCATCAGCTCAGCACGATGACGGAGTGAATGTCTCTCTCCTAAAACTACCTTAAGTCCCTGACCTGCACTGGTCGTAACATGTGCACCATTCTGAAATGTACTTATTTCTGTGTTTACTTGTTTGTGTGTGGATGTTTGAGGCAGGGTCTCTCAAACTCTGTAGCTGAAACTGGCCTTGAGCCCAAGATGCTCCTCCCCCCATCAGCCACCATGGTCAGCTATGTATTTTTACATGTGTGTGCATGTGTGCATGCCTGTGTGTTTGTGTGTGCACGCACGTGTGCTTGTGCATGTGGAAGCCAACCGACAACCTCAGGTGTCTTCCTTGTCTTTTAAGACATCCTCCCATTGGCCTGGAACTCCCAGAATAGGCTAGCCTGGCTGGCCAGTGAACTCCAGGAATCTTCCCTGTCTCCACTGCCCAGAGTTGGGTACAGTGCCCAAGGAGGCCAGAAGAGACGGGGTTAGGACCCTGGAGTGGAGTTACAGGTCATTGTGAACCATCATGTGAGTGCTGGAAACCAAACGCAGGTTGTCTGGAAGAGCAGCCAAGTGCTTTTAACTAACTCCTGAGTCTTCTCTTCAGCCTTCCAATAGGCTGCTCTTTGGGGATCCTTTCAGGTACCAGTATAGAGGAGGATCTACTGTTTCAAGCCCTGGTCAGGATTTTTGGGGTGTCCTGGGGAGCACCTAGAGAAACTCCTCACACTGAGTTCCCTCTTGAAGCTCAGAGTCCTGCGTTCTGCAGAAGCAGAGACTGGGGTTTAGGACAGGAAGTCACTTGCCCAACAGGGTCCCAGAGCTGGTCCTTCTCTGTTTGGTCCAGCTTATCTTTATGTGAGGTTTGCATTTCCTGAATCTTCGGCAGCTGGGTGGGGGTGGGGAGCAGGGTAGGGGAAGTGGGCTTAAAGGAGCTCTGTCTGAGACTGTTTAAATTTCCGGTGACGAGGAGATATTAAATATTATTTACAGTAGTCTGTGAGCCTGGAATCCAGCAGACATGGGGGGTTGGGGGGGAGACTCGATTTGAATCCAGAAGACCAAGAGTGGAGAGGAAAGGATGGCCACTTGAGGGCTAGTCAGAGGCAGCAAGACATGTTCAGGGATGACACAGAAATAAATGGGAGTTTGTGTTCTCTCGCCTCCCCGGGACTCCATGGAGATCCACCCATTAGTGCTTGAACCTCTGGACTTCTACCTCCCTGGGGCTCCCGTCACTCGGCTTGGAATGAGTTTGCATCCATGGAAACCGTGGGTGGCCAGGTCCCTCGTGTTGTTCTTGCAGAGCTCGTTCTGACGTCTCAGAGGCTGGTATGAGGTCTGAAGGCATTCCCTGGTTTGGGGGGGAAGGTCCGTCAGAGCAGATGAATGGGAACTGAGGCCGCTTCGGGTCCTCCTCTCTGGGATAGTGTGTGCCTAGCTGCTCAGAGTGACCGTCATTCAATGGGAGGAAAAGTTGTAACCCAAAGTAATGCATTGGTGACCATGCTGCCAGTATCCTGAGAGTGTGGCCTTCTTGACACAGGAAACGACAGGCAGGGAACATGGGTGGGCTGGGGGTCACTCCAGGTGCCTGGCTTGCATGCTCTTAGGCTTCTCATTAATAGATATTATTATAATTTTTGTTGTTTTAAATTTTAAAAATAGTTTTACATGTATGAGTGTTTTTGTCTGCCTGTATGTTTATGCACAATATGTAAACAGTGACTGTGGAGGCCAGAAGAGGGAATATGAATGCGTGGAATTGGACTCTGGGTCTCTGGAAGAGCCCCTAGTATGCCCCCTAATATGTATATATGTATGTGTGTGTGTGTGTGTGTGTGTGTGTGTGTGTGTGTGTGTATACATATATGTGTGTATACTGAAATATATATACACATCCATATATACATATACATATATACATATATATACATATACATATATGTGTGTACTGAAATATATATATATATATATATATATATATATATATATATATATATAATCCTACTATGTAGTACAGAGAGGCTTTGAATATGAAATCTTCCTGCCTTGGCATCCTACAGACATGGCTGTGTGTCATCTGGCATTGACACCATGATTTTTCTTTTCCTGGACCTCAGAGAACAGAGTCGCATCTTGAACAGTCTCAGGTTTGGAGTTGGAGCTTGTGTAGTCAGGCAGTCTTAGAGTCCAGGGTACTGGGGAAGGGGAAGGAGCCTCCTGTGCTTCACAGGAGGCACATGTGACCTCGAGGATGTAGGGAAATAAGAAAGAGGGACCCGTTTAGTTACATCATATGGATGTGTCACCGGTAGCCCCCTGGAAGCCTGGGGTCTGGTGGCCTGAGGTCTGTACACAGTTAGGAGAGCGTTGCAGCTGCAGATGGGGGTGGCCTAAACTGCATCTGGCCTGGGTTCTGACACACCTTTGTTACCACTAATACCAGGTTAGAGAGTCTGTCTGGCCTGGCCCATAGCCACGTTCAGCTCCACCTACACACTTGCATACACATGCACACGTGTGTCAGCAGGAACCCCAGGCAGCTGCCTATGAAACCAGGCAGTGGTGTGAGTTTTAGACTCTTTGGTGACTGCTCAGCCTGTCAGGGGGAACTGAGCCTTCTTCCCTTGAGGTTTTAGATCTGTGCTGTGGAAGTACCCTTTTCCTTGGTGCCTGGGGGGGGGGGGCAGAGTAAGAGTCATTGCTTCTTCCTGGAAGAGGATTCCAGCCTGTTGAGGCTTCTCTCTTTCCTCTTAAATCCACTTCACTCTGCTAACTGAAACAGGGAAGGCTGAAGGTTACCCAGGAAACAAATAACCAAACCCAACGAGTCACGGCTGAGTCACTGGGCCAGATCTGAACTGTATCCATGCTAACTGTATCCACTCTAAACATCAGAAGGCTCACCCCATCCAACACTGTACCCATCCGCAGTGGAGCGTGGCCCCGTAGTTGCATTGGAAAGGGTAGTCATTACTGTCCCTCTTTGCAGATACCAGAATTGAGGGCAGTGGCTCAGCAGCTAAGAGCCCTGCCTGCTCGTGCACGGGACCCAGGTTAAAGTTCTCATCACCCGCACGGTGGCTCACAAGCAACCTGAAATTGCAGTTTCGAGAGATCTGATGCCCTCTTCTGGCCTCCAAAGGCTTTAGGCCTGTGTATGGTGCAAGCAAACACGTGTGAGCATAAAATAGAAATAGATTTTCTATGAGGGGAGGAAAAAACATCAGAAAGGAGGATCTGAGGAGATGCTCGGCCAGTGAAGTGTTCGTCATGTGAGGACGTGAGTTCAAGACCTGACCCTCAAGTAAAAGGCCAGGCATGGTGGCTTATATCCCGATGCTGATAAAAGCAGAGATGAGAGCTTCCCTGGGGATATCCTGGGCAAATCAGGTAGCTCAGGTCTCAAAGAACCAAGTAGATGGAGCCTAAAGGTAGCCAACCTACCCACGCACATCAAAACAAATGCCCCCGAGCCAAGCCGTGTAGACCTTTGGAGCTTCCTCACCTGTCTGGTACAAAGTTGGGACTCAAACAGTGACCTTCTGACTCCAGATGCTGACTTTGTGAGGAAGGCTCTCTGCCTATGGTGAGATGTTCGAGATGAAGGACTTTTAGCCTTTTAAGTATCATCCATTCATTCATTCATTCATTCATTCATCCATCCATCCATTCATTCATTCATTCATTCATTATTAGTGTAAAGTACATCATGTTCCCTCTTATTTTACATGAGTTTATGTGCATGCAGTGCCTGCGGGGGACCAGAAGAGGGAGTCAGAGCCCCTGAAGTTATATCTCGTGGTGAGGTGCCAGATCTGGGGATGCAGAATCAGACTCCCATCCTTCACCAACTCGGGAAGCTTAAAATAGCACCATATTCTTTCTTCCACTTCCGATCTTACATCGACATGCTGGAGAGGTGGATCCCGAGACATCTCTGTACTTCAGTGTAAATTAGCTCAGGTTGGCCCTTCGGAGGTCAAAGTTGAGGATTCCAAGGATCCAGCAATAGGGAAGTAGCCTCAGACTCAGATCTGCAGTGTGGAGCAGTGCTCCGTGCGGAGTAATTGTGGAAGCCCTATTCTTTGGCAACAGAGCTTTGGGGGAGCCTGGCCGTTTGACATCCATTCAGTGACCTGAAGAAGATCTTACCCTGGAGTAGGGTCATAACTCGGTTCTGGGCACTTAACCAACACTGCTTAAAACCAGGTGTGATGGTGCACACTTGGTATCCCAGCACTTGATAGAGTTAAAACCATGGAGAGCAGCATGGTTGAGGGCTGTAAGAAGCACTCAGACACCTCCCCCCCCCTTGTCAGAGTGGATGCAGGATCAGGAGTTCAAGGTCATCCTAGGCTGGATGTCGAGTTGGAGGCCAGCTTGGCTTACAGGAGGCCCTGTCTCCAAACACAAAGATCAAGAAACACTAGAAAGTCATTCCTGAGTGTTAATCTCTGCTCTCTGAGATATAGTAGTTCTGACTGGCAGGATCTAGTGGCAACGAGTCATGTAACATAGGTCCTTGCTTTGTGCAGCACTTTCTGGAATGTTTCTGTCGGCCTTGAAACGCGCATGCCTCTCACAGAAGTCCTCACCGTCTCTCTTAGAGACTCCACATAGAGTCAGAGGCTATGGAGCTGTGACCCAGGGAGACTTGTCTTCCTCAAGTTCCACTGGTATCAGATAAACCTGGTGGTTACTGCTTAGACCTCCTGGTCCCCCACCTTAAGCTCTATCCCCTGGGACCACAGAAGAAACAGCTATGAGCTTTTTTATTCTATGGTTCAAAACATTTTAATGGGGAAACAAAAAGGGCAGAGAAGGAAAATTAATTTTGTTTAACCACTCGCTTTTTTTTCTTCCTCTCCCTACTGTTATAGGTAGGATTACCAATTGTGTGTGTGTGTGTGTGTGTGTGTGTGTGTGTGTGTGTGAGACTGCAGTGCCCTAGAAGGCTGAAGGAGGGTGTGTCAGAGTTTGAACTAGAGTCAAAGGCAGTTGTGAGCTGTCTAATGCAGCCACTGGGAACAGAACTTGGGTCCTCTGGAAGAGCATTGGCCACAGCGCCATCTCTCCAGCCCCATATCACCACTGTTTTAATTTTTAACCGGCATTCTGGGTAATGGAACATAATATTTAGACATGACGAGCTGACAGCTGACGGGTGTGTTGTCAACACACTACAAATCCTGAGGTGTTGGGAGGCGTCGTGTGCACAGGCGTGAACACTTGGATGATCGAGGGTGGTTGGGGAGGTCTCTGGTGGGCCTCGGTGGAACCACGCATGTCCTGTGGCAGTCAAGCCATGGGGGTGAGTGGCCTTTCAGAAGAGGATGAAAGTCCACTTCCATTGTACACAGAGCGGGTGCCATCGGCCAGATGTCGCTCTGTGAGTAGAGGTTTGCTGCTGACCCTTCAGAACAGAAGGAATGAGACAGTCATTAGATGGGGTGCCAATCTGAGGGAGGAGGCAGGTGGAGGACCGGTGTAGACTGGTGTCCTAAGTGTGCTGTAGGACAGTGTGCTGGAACCAAGCTTGTTCTCTGAGCATATCCTCTCTTCTCTCTCTCTCTCTCTCTCTCTCTCTCTCTCTCTCTGTCTCCCTCCTTCCCTCCCCCCTCTCTCTTTTCTCCCTCCCACTCCCAAGACAGTCTTACGGAGGTTTCTCTGTGTAAGCTTAGCTGACCTGGCGCTCTGTAGACCAGGCTGGCCTTGAACTCACAGATCCGCCTGCCCCTGCCTCCCGAGTGCTGAGATTAAAAGTGTGCACCCCGACACGCAGTCTGGCCATTCTTTTTAGATAGTTTATGTGCTGTGGGGGATGGAGGTCAGAGGACAAGGGTTAGGAGCTGATTCTCCTTGCACTGTGCATGCGTCCCCCGGTGGAGCTCAGCTGCAGGATGGTGACAGGCGTCTTTACTCCCTGCCTGCCTCTGACCCCGTTGTCCAGCTGCCTCTGAGATGGAGTCCGTCAAAGGTATCAGAATGAGCTGAGATTCTGAGGCGTTATCCATGTGAGCCTACCAGCCGGCCCCGCCCCCATGTGCTCATCACCAAGTCCTGACAGGTTCCCTGCACATCCCTCTCTCATTCCTTCAACAGGATTATAAAAGAAAAGCCCCACCCCCCACCCCCGAGTCTGACATAGTTGACCTCATGGACTTACTGAGCTTGTGGCCAGCCTGGGCTATAGGAGTCTCTCTCTACTGAAAGCAAGCAAAACACTTTTTAAGACGTGAAGGTCAGTAACACTGGCTTTCATCCCTCGTGGCTCGTGGTTGTAGATCCGAGGGAACTCCCAGGGGTGCCTAAGAGGGGGTGTGTGTCTCAGAATGGTAATCTTGGGGAGCCATCAGGGTTAGTGAGGTAATAAAATAAAACACCTCAGTGTTCTGGGAAGGCCTTAGCATTGTGTCGGGCAATGGGTCAGTGTCTGGGACAGGTTAGATGTCATTCGTGTCCCCACTCGCCAGTAGGTCCAGCTCATGGACACACTAGTGATTCTCTTGTTATTCCGACTACCACCCCCCCATCCTCTTCTGACTGCCCCCCCACCTTCACCCCACAACTGACCTCCACAAGGTACTGGGTTATACCCCAGGTTGCCAAAGGCTCTCCCACAGCCCACCGAAGCTCAATCCTAGGCATCTGCTCTCTGACAATACATTTGGTTCTTTTGCTTCCTGATCTTTTAACTGCACACATGGGGATATGTTGGACAAACTTGGTCACTGTGTTCCATAAACATTGGCTGAGTCAGCTTTGAGCCAAACCCGCTTGGGGTGCTGTGGAACAGGGAGGAAGAGATGTCAAAACAGAAGCATTACGATGCAGTTTTGCTTCCCTGGAACTTAAAAGCTAGTATTGGTTAAAAAATAGAACGGCCACATTTCCCACACCAAGGGGCGGGGGCGGGGGACTTGCATGGCCTGCACCACAGCCAGTGAGGGGTCAGGTCTTGCCCCCCCACACACACACACCACCGGCACCCCATCCATCACTGCCCTCAATGGGCGGCTCACTTCAGCCTCTGGTCCCCTAGCACTGAGAGATCGGCAAGAGACTTGGGCGGGGAGCTAAGGGCGCAGGGATGCACAGGATGGCTGTCTTGAGCAAGTCCAGACAGGCTCGAGGGGGGACATCTCAGGGCATGAAAGGAAGGATTACCAGAGTGAGCGGCAGGCAGTAAGCTCAGAAAGCAAGATGCCCGCTACACTCCTGAGGCCCTTCCCCTGCAGACCTGGACAGCCAGCTCTGTGATTCCTCCCACTGTCCACACACCAGAATTCACCAGACTGGGCCTTCCCGGTCAGCTTCCTTTCTGCAGCGCGGGATCTTTAAAGGGATTTGTTGTCACGGTCGCTTTTCTCAATGCTTTGACTCGGGGTCTGGAGGGATTCCGTCCACCGTGGCGGAGAAGGACTGGGAAGGCCTAGATCTTCTAACCAAAAGGTCCCATTCTTCCCCCAAAACAGCACCCTCATCTGGGCACCAAGTGGCCGAATGCAGGAACCCACGGGGGATATTTCACATTCAAACTATAACTGGTAAACAGCCACCTGCAGTCTCTCTTAATCATGACATACTGTGATTTGGAACACACTTAGAATAAGGTCCCCTGTTTTTTCACTGGGCCCATGACTTGGCCCTGCCCACACCCGATTCATTCCTTCATCTCTTATACCTCGTGTCCCTTCCCCTACCTCCCACAGCGTGGCAGGGGCCTTGAGACCCTGCACAGTGTGTTGGGGTTTCTGGGGCTTCTCCAGGATCCTTACATCGGGACTTCCCTCAGTGACTGGGTCACCGGGGGCAACTGTGTAACTGAGTCAAATCTGGGAGCTTCGTTCTGAGCTCTGGGGCCTTCTGTGCAGGTCCGTCAAGGCCCTTACTCCAAGAGAGTACCCAGAATCCTGGGGCCCAAAGGTTTGTGGGACACACGCTCTCCTTGGGTATGTGGCTCGCCCAGTGACAGTGTGCACGGTGACCATGCCAGCCGCATCCTTCTCTGTGGACCCCTGCAGAGGAAGCTGGGCTGTGGGGCCGACGTGGAGCTTTATTGACTTCCTGAGCTGCTCCCCGGGATGTCTGGCGTGCGACTTACATCCTAGGAGTGGAGCCGCTGGGAACTTAACTTGTGTTTTCTTAGCTTAACAATTCACTCTGAGACTGTAAGTGGGCCTTGTCCCCCGTACCCGCCCCCATCTTAATCCTCCAGAGTCCCTGAGGCCTTGCTGGAACAGCGAGGTGGATGTCTCCTCTCATCTTTCCACCCCACCCTGCACGTGGCAGCCCCTACAGTGGGGAATCGTCGTCCTGGCTGTGGGCCCAGGACTGATTCAGGTCGTGTGCCTCGAGGACAATAGTGTGATATTTCCCAAGAGCCCTGGCTCCACACTACTCTTCCCTTCAGAGATCCTGGGTCCCTAATGGCAAGGACCAACCCATTGCCCCACCCCCTAGCCCTGGCTAGAATAACTTGACTCTCCCAGGAAATTCGAGGCCTATACTGTGGCCTCTATTCTGGAAGGTCAGGATTGCTAGGGAGGCCCCTCCTATGTAGGGGCCACCTCCTCCTTGACTTTCCTAAGGGGCTTTTGTAAGCATCCCAGCCTACAGACTGCAGGGTCAAAGGCACATCTGTAATAGCAGAGTGTCCGCACACCGGCCCCTAGATGGTTTGTGTGAAACAATGTGAAATGTAGAGATGTCAGCCTCCAAACCATCCGGTCTCCGGCCCATTTGACTTGTGGGCCTCGCAAGACCTGTTCTTCTCTCCTGAAACAAAGCGTTGCCTGTGTTGGTTCTGTGCCTTTGCACCCCTAAACAACTGCCAGGTTCATGCTGCGACTGCAAACACCAACTGCCTGGAGAACATGAGTTTTAGTTTCCACACATCAATATGAATCGTATTCGCAGTCCTTCTAAGAAACTTTTGCATCGATCATTTGTAGAAACTCTATGTAGAAATAGCGATTGCCATCCCAAGAGAACACACAGGCTCCACGCTCTACCTCAGTGTCCCTTGAGCAACCTCACATCCACTCGGTGCCTGTGGCCCTAATCAGCCTTCCTGGTACTGGCCACATGCAGAAGTGTGTGACTTGTGAACACACAGAGGTCAGGGTCCAGCCTTGGGTGTCTGTGGACTCCAAGTGTTTTTTTTTTTTTTTTCGAGACAGGGTTTCTCTGTATAGCCCTGGCTGTCCTGGAACTCACTTTGTAGACCAGGCTGGCCTGGAACTCAGAAATCTGCCTGCCTCTGCCTCCCGAGTGCTGGGATTAAAGGCGTGCGCCACCACGCCCGGCTTCCAAGTGTATTTTTGAGACAGGGTCTCGCACTGAGCCTGGGTCTCACTGTTTCAACTAGACTAGCTTCAGTAAGGCCCACAGATATTCTGATCTCTGTACTCCCACCTCAGCATTGGGGCTGCAGGCCTCAGCCACCATAGAGAGCTTTTATGTGGGTGCTAGGGCCCTTCATATCTGTACAGTAAGGACTTCCCCCAGTGAGCGTCTCTCTAACCCACTGGTTTGAGATTTGACTAAAAAGAGTTCATTTCCTCCTGGCTAGCCTTGAACCCAATGTATAGCCAAGGGTGGCCTCAAACCCTTGGTCCCTGCCTCCCAAGTACTAGGATTATAGACACTACAGTTAGCAAGTGTCAACAACCCTGGTGAGGAGCTGTCCCTAGACCAGAGGGAAAATTGCTTTGACAGGGAGGACCAGGAGTCTCCATACCCCAAGGGAGCCAGGGAGCAGCACCCAGTCTACTTTGCAGGTTTCCAGGAGGAGGGTCAGGCTCCTGGCAGATTCCTGGAACTTCAGAGGTGCAATGATGTCACCGCACTAGAGGATAGAGGAATCAATGTCCCTCAGAAGGACTGGAAAATCCTCCAGTGGCTGAGAGTCATCCCCAACCCCTGGGAGGGGAAATGCAGGGTCAGGAAGGAAGACACTTGTGCCAGATTTCCATGTGCTGGGGAAGGTTTAGGCGCTAAGCACCATTATTGGCAGAGCATCTCTATAATCGGGTTACTGGATTGTAAACTGCCCTCCAGCACTGTTCAGGAGACTAATCAGAAAGCATTTAGGACAGTGACATCCTCTGCTCGGAAGGGGAGCAGAAGCCCCACACTGTAGCTGCCGCCTCCTGAAGGGAGAGGGAGGGAGGAGGGGGAGGAACCCCAGAGGGATCTGAGTTAAGCATCCTTGAAAGCCAGCAGGAAGATTTGCCTAGAGCATAAGCCAAGGCCTTTGGGGAAACTGTATAAAGTCTCTAAACGGAGACCCTGGCTGGAACAAGGAAAGGCCCTCCTGGAATTTCTTCCTCAAACAATAGATCCTGGTTTGGCAGGAATCGGGTATTAGCCTTTCTGAATTGTCAGCTTGCAAGTTCTACAGAGACCTCAGCCGAAGTCAACTTCTTCTACACTTGTGCCTGTCTGTCTCTTTGGTTCAAATGCTGCCTCCAAGACAGCAGTCTTTCTCCATACAAATTGTACCGCCATCTCTTGGTGTCCCAAGCTTGGGGGGGGGGGGCATCAGGAAGGACTTTAATGCGGGAGTCACTGTGACTGGGGTCACCACATCTATTCCTGTACAGTCACTTAACTGAGGAGGTGTGTGTGTGTGTGTGTGTGTGTGTGTGTGTGTGTGTGTGTGTGGATATGGCAGCCAGAGGACAACACTACATATCCTGCTCTATGGCTGTCCACTTTTATTCCTTTGAGGCAGAGTCTCTCCCTGAGCCTGGAGCATTGCTGGCAAGTCGTCCTGTTCTCCTTTCTCCACCCCTATACACGGTATTATGTGGGTAGCCACACCAGCAAATTACATGGGTGCTGGGATCCAAACCCAAGTCCTCATCCTTGACTTGGCTGTGTTAGAACATGCTGACATCCACCCAGTCCATAGCCGTTCTCATGATAGCACAGTTCTAACAGGCCGCACAATACCCAGTGTGGTTAGTAACTGGTCCTCTCTGTGTAGGTGTGCTAGCTCCTACAAGGCCTCTGCAGAGTCTTACTCTAACTTATAGCACTCCATGAATCCAGTGTCTTGGGGCCCTAGACACGTTTCTTGGCCCGTGTCAGAGGCCAGAACCTTGGGGGTGAATTGACCCACCATAGGTGTCATTTGCCTGGCTCTGTATTTCAGCTCTGCAGATGTACACGGAGCGTGTGTGAGGACCCGGTCACAGGGACACAAGATTGCCGCTTGGCGACTGGCACGGGAGCAGTGGGTTGTCTGTCCCAGGTTCTTGTAGCAGGAAAGACAGGCTCACCCGTGTATCGGGGTGCGGAGGTGGAACTGAGTTCTAAGTGGTCACTTAGTGTATCTGACTCATTCTGGGGTGCCTGAATGAGGGAATAACTGTGAAGGCAGCGGTGTCTCTGGTGTGTTTAAAATGCTTCTGGCGCCAATTACCTGGGAGGCTATGCACACCACGGGCAAAGCTGTTACCTCATTAGCAAAATATTAAGGCAACAAAAGCAATACAAACCACAACATAAAGGGTAATTAAACAAGGGAAAGAATACGGTAGCATCCTCTGTCCTCCCCGTGTCGGCAGATTGACAAGCCCATGTGATAAAAGTGGCTTCTGGGTGTTCAGTGATATGTGTAAAGTGGCAAGCAGCCTGGCAGGATGCTGACCGGGTCCCTGACATGCTGCCACGTGTGTTAGTTGTGCTATGGGCAGCTGTCCTTAGGATGCGTAAGGGCCTGCTTATTCCAGGAAGGGTGTGGGCCGCTGGGGCCAGACAGGAGGAGGTCCTCCTAAACTCTCTCTTTCTGAATTTTTTTTGCTGTGGCTTTTCACTCTGTTTTCACGTATCCCTTTGGGAATCTTTTTGTACCTTTCTTCGTAGCTTTTAGCCTTTGAGTTTTGAACCATGTGTGAGTAGATGGTTGGACAAATACACAAGTTATATGCGAAGTGGCTGACTGGCCTGTGGTGTCGCCGTGGCCTCCCTGTGCTGTGTGGGGAAGTCCATTGTCCTCTCTTAGTTGAGCGAATGGTACATGGCACCTGTAAGCCAGGTGCTGTTCCAGTCTCAGAGGGCACACACATGTCTGGGTCTCGGTTTCTCCGTCTGTATTATGGGGAAACGATATGATCCCTAAGACTGGGTGTGACCTTCCTACAGGAGACGGATGCCCTAGGAAGGCTCAGTGGGACACAGACCGGCAGCCACCATGGAAGAGGCAAAGGATAAGGAGGTTGTCTTAACTTTCCACTTTCCAAGGTCTCATTGCTGTGAACACGCACCATGACCAAGACAAAGTTTTAAAGGACAACATTTAACTGGGGCTGGCTTACAGGAGAGGTTCAGTCCATGATCATCAGGGTGGAAAATGTGGCAGAGTCCATACAGGCATAGCACGTGAAGAGCTGAGAGTTCTACATCTTGTTCCAAAAGCAACCAGGAGAAGACTGGCATCCTTGGGCAACCAGGAGGAAGCACTCTTCCGCAGTGGGTGGAGCCTGAGCACCCAGGAAGAGACCTCCTAATGGTGCCACTCACTATGGGCCAAGCATATCCAAACCAAGACAGAGTTCAAGATCCCTAGCTTCATAGCAAGTTTGAGGCCAGCCTGAGCTACCCGATACTCTGAAAAGTCTGTAGACAGCGAGAGCCTGCCCAGACCTTCTGAGCTTTGGGTCTGCGTAGGGAGAGCACAGCTGGTACTGATATATAAAAGAACAGAGACTCGCTTCCTCTAGCTCAGAATGCAGAGCCATCCTTCTCTGTCCTAGCGCTCAGGAAGGACTTCACACAGCCACAGGAGTGCCATGGCCTAGCTTTCATCCCATGCAGGATGTGTGGTGGTGTCACGTGTCCTGGTGTTTGCCTGTATGTATACTATCTGTGTACTGTATGTGTACTGTCTGCATGCCTGGTTCCCCGAGAGATGAGAAGACGATGTTGGATCCCCCGGAACTAGAGTTGCAGACAGTTTCGTGCTGTCACGTGGGTGCTATGAACAGAACCCATGTCCTATGCAAAAGCAGCAAGTGCCCTTAACCAGTCACCAGTTTCTCTTTCTTTTTTAAAAGATTTATTTAGGGGCTGGTGAGATGGCTCAGCAGGTAAGAGCACCCGACTGCTCTTCCAAAGGTGATAAGTTCAAATCCCAGCATCCACATGGTGGCTCACAACCATCCGTAACGAGATCTGGCGCCCTCTTCTGGAGTGTCTGAAGACAGCTACAGTGTACTTACATATAATAAATAAAATAAAATCTTAAAAAAAAAAAAGATTTATTTATTTATATTACGTAGATGGCTGCTGACTTCGTGCATACTAGAAGAGGCCATCGGATCCCATTACAGATGGTTTTGAGCCACTGTGACCCTGTGACATCGTCACACCACACATACACACACACACACACACACACACACACACACACACACACACAGCACATATTGCATACCATAAATTAAGGTTTTATTTTTAATTATGTGTGCATTTATGTGTGTGGTTGCTGGGAATTTAACTCAGGGCCTCTGGAAGAGCAGTCAGTGCTCTTAACCACTGAGCCATCTCTCCAGCCCTCCCTCTCTCTTTTTTTTTAAATTACATTTTATTTATTAATGTGCTTGTGTGCACGTGCTCCTGCGGGAGTCATAACGCAGCTCAGAGAGTCAGTTTTTGCATTCCACCATGCTGATCGTGGGGATGGAACTCAGGTTGGCAGGCTTGGCGGCAAGCACCTTCGTGCTCTGAGCCCTTTCACCTGCCCTATTGGGAGAGTTCCTGATGAGGATGCGATGTCCTAGTATGAACCCCTCACCTGATTATGTGGCTTCATTCTGACGTTTCTTTCTCTGCAACGTTCTTCTGGGTCCCCCTTCCCCACTCTGCGTCCTGCTTGTCCACGGAAAGTTCAGTCTATTGTAACATCCATTCAGCCTCTCCTGTCTTAATTCTGGGAGGCCAGATCATTGTCACATGGTTTCTCTTCTTCGTTGGCGAGATCTAAAACAAGAGGATGGTTTTCTGTGGATAAACAAGAAAGGGGCCAATGGAAGCTATGGAGGTGAGGCGGGCTGAGCTCTCTTAGAAAGGGTTAGGCTGAGCTAAGATTTCAGAGATAACAAAGACGAGGCTAGAGAAAAGGGGAGAGAGAAGAGTTTTCTGGTTGTGAGGAGTAGTGTGTGGAAGGGCCCTGTGGAAATAGTGTGGAAATGGGGCAGGATGTGCAGAGCCTGGCCATCTTGTTAGCAGTTGTGATTTTGAACTAGGAGTATAAAGGTGTCTGTTTACATTGCGGGATGGGGATATGGATCGGTAACATTTTTTTTCCTTGTTCCGGTCAACCCTGCTCCCTCTGGTTGGCCCCACTCTCTCTAGCCGCCCCCGTATGGCCCCGCTCGCTCGCTCCGGTCGGTTCCACTTGCTCTCTCCGGTCCAAGGATTCGTTTATTATTATTATTATTATTATTATTATTATTATTATTATTATTATTATTCATAAGTACGCTGTAGCTAACTTCAGACGCACCAGAGGAGGGCGTCAGATCTCATTACGGGTGGTTGTAAGCCACCATGTGGTTGCTGGGATTTGAACTCATCACCTTCGGAAGAGCAGTCGGGTGCTCTTACCCGCTGAGCCATCTCACCAGTCCCCGGTAACATTTTTTAAAGTCCATTCTGCTGCTATATCTAGATGACAGACCAGAATGGAATCGGGGGTCAGGGGTCTGCAGGCAAGTTGCAGGCTGCTGGAATAGTCCTGAAAACAGATACTGTGTCTTTCCCTGGGATGACAGGCAGGGGTGAAACCAGAGAAATGGGCATGGAATTGTAAAAGTGTTTAGGGGTGGCAGAGGTGGTGCTTAGGGTAAAGGGCTGGGGGTATAAGTCTGATGACTTGAGTTCAAGTCCCCCTGAGTACTCACAAAGGTGGAAGAAACACTCCACAAAGTTGTCTTCCAATCTCTGCATGGACACTGTGACATCGTCACACCACAAACACACACACACACACAGCACATATCACATACCATAAATTAAGGTTTTATTTTTAATTATGTGTGTATTTATGTATGAGTATGTGGGTGGAAGCCAGAGGCATCTGATGCCACTGGGGCTGTAGTTACAGGGGATTGGGATCCACCCGGGGTGAGCGCTGAGAATAGGCTGTGGGTCTTTTACAAGAGATGTAGCCATTCTTGACCATTGAGCCACGTTTTCAACACCAAATAAATCATTGTTTAAAGGGAGTATTAAGAAGGGGGGCTGGGGATGTGGTTCAGACCATAGACTGCTTTTCTTATATATGTGAGGCTCTGGGTTCAATTCCACCACAAGACCGAGTAAACCAGTCATGGTGGCACCAGGGTCAAGGATATTACGGGCAACACAGTGAGTTCAAGGCCAACCTGGGTTACCTGAGAGCCTGTCTCCAAACAACAATAAGAGCAAAGCTGTTCGGAGAAGCTGTGAAGAGTGGAGGTTGCTTAAGGGAAGAGGAGGTGCCTCAGAAGGGATACAGTTTTAGGACAAAATGTAATCAAGGATGAGGTCCAGCTGAGGAGTGGCTTGGCCATTAACAGTGCCTGCTGTTCTTCCAGGAGACCTAAGCGTAGTTCCCTGCATTCGCACTGGGCGGCTCAGTTGTAACTCCAGCACCAGGGGATACAGCAGCCTCTTCCAGCCTCCTCCACGGGAACACACAAAAATACACACACTTCAATAATTTTTTTTTTTTTAAGAAATAATAGAACCTTAGATAGACTTGGGGTTGGAGTCAGGCTGGACTCCCTAGGAATATGTAGTTTGGATGCGGAACGGAAAGTGACCTGGTACATTGGAATGTTGGAAAGGGGCCGCGAGGAGGGATAACAAAGTCTTCATATGGGGCCTGTCTTGATTAGGGCTTCACTGCTGTGAGCAGACACCGTGACCAAGGCAACTCTTGTAAGGACAACATTTCATTGGGGCTGGCTTACAGGTTTCAGTCCATTCTCATCAAGGTGGGAACATGGCAGCCACCAGGCAGGCATGGTGCAGGAGGAGCTGAGAGTTCTACATCTTCGTCTGAAGGCTGCCAGCAGAGTACTGACTTTCAGGCAGCTAGGATGAGGTTCTTAAAGCCCATACTCACAGGGACACACCTACTCCAATAAGGCCTCACCTCCAAATAGTGCCACTCCCTGGCCTAGGCATACTCAAACCACAGCACGTGCCAAGGTCCTGTGGTGGGACAGAGCACGTCAGGGTTGATGAAAAGGACCCTTGGAAGGCTGGCCAGTCTGTGACAGATGAGGTCCTTGAATATGGCAGTGGTAGGCTGAAGTAGGCGGCTGTCCAGGAGCTCTGGCCCTGCAGACTGGGCAGGTCGCACTTGTCTGGGAGAGCTTGAGGGAATGACAGAGTGTCTCCTCATACTGGGAGGCCAGGCTCTGAAGGGCAGAACGTTGCAGGGCTGGTTCTCTTGTCTCTCCCTCTCCGTGCTTACTCTTACGTGCGTTCAGGCCTTCACCTGAATGCAGCTAGGCCAATGTTTTCTGACTGATGCATGGCAGTCCCTGGTCAGAGCTGGATCCCTTGATAAAAGGCAATTTCTGTTTTGAGATAGGTCCCAGCTTCATTTCTGCTGCTGGGATAAGATACCCTGACAATAAGCAAGTCATGGGTCCAGGAGAGACGGCTCAGTGGTTAAGAACACCGGCTGCTCTTCTAGAGGACCTGGGTTTGATTCCCAGCACTCATATTGCTGCTCACAACTATCTGTATATAATTCCAGTCCCAAGGGCTTCAATGCCATCTTCTGGCCTCCACGGGCAACACACACACACACACACACACACACACACACACACACACACGCTGCTCAAACATACATGTAGGGAAAGCATAAAATATACATAAAGTAAAAATAAATTGAGCAACTTTGAGAGAAAGGAGCTCATTTTAGTTCACGATTCCAGATTGTCATCCATCACTGTGGGTACGTCACAGCAGCAGGAGCCTGAGGTAGCTGGTCACATTGCATCCACAGTCAAGCAGAAAGGAATGAATGCATAGGTTCTTGCTTGTTCTGGCATGATTGTGCTCCACTTGATTTCTCTATGCTTATGTAGTTCAGGAATGGAGCTGCCCACAGTGGGCTGGGCCTCCTACATCAATTACTTAAGGTAAACCTCTGTAGAGATGCCCACAGCCAACCCAGAGTAGACAGCCCCCTCACTGGTACGATGGGTTGTGTCAAGCTGACAGAACTAACTAACTGTTGCAGTGGGACTGGGCAAGTCGCTCTTGGCTGTCAACTCTTTTTTTTTTTTTTTAAGATTTATTTTATTTTATTATATTATATATAAGTACACTGTAGCTGTCCTCAGACACTCCAGAAGAGGGAGCCAGATCTCGTTACGGATGGTTGTGAGCCACCATGTGGTTGCTGGGATTTGAACTTATCCACCTTCGGAAGAGCAGTCGGGTGCTCTTACCCGCTGAGCCATCTCACCAGCCCCCGGCTGTCAACTCTTAATCAGCTCCCCTGTGGCCTGGGCCATCTTTTGATCAGTGAGGGATGCTGCTTCTGGAACATATCGCCCCTGTTCCTAGCACCCTTGTGCAACTTCTGAGAAGTCGTCAGGGACCGCCCCTCACTTTCCACACCACCTCAAGTTCAGGGTCAACCCCAGATGTTTCTGCTTATTAAAAAAAAAAAAAAAATCTTCCCTAAAATAAGTTTGTAAAACTCCTTCGTCTTCAATTTTTGAGTCAGGATCTTATGTAGCCCAGAAAGGCCTTCACTCCCTTGGGATCCTCCTGGCTCTGAGGGCTGGAATTGCAGGCATGTGTCACCACGCCCAACTTGGCTTTTGTAAAATTCTTCGCCCCCTGGCTCATGTTCAAGTTTACATTTATGGTTTTTATCATGTTTGCCAATGTGATCTCCAGGATATTTATAAATATTGATATTTAAGTGAAACTATGACATCACCCATTACTCATACACACACACACACACACACACACTCAGTCATACACACTCATACTCACACAACACACACAGACACACATACTGTGTCTTCTGTTATTCCTTGAAACTTTATTTATATATCACCTCCCCCAGGAATTCTAAGTGTAATGTATTTTTTAGGTTTGAAGCTTTTTCATTTGGGTCCCCATCATATTTGTGTGTAACAATTTTATATGAAGTTCACATTTCCCAGCTTCTGAATCATGAATCTGTGTTAAACTTTCTTCTGGTTTGAGTTACGGATTATAATTTTTTAATAGTGCACAAATGATCAAACCACAGGTAAATAATAAACAGAAAAAGTAAAATTATATTGAAAAATGTACCTCAGGACAGTGGTACCGAATGACTTTTTAAAAATAAACTCCTCACTGGGCTGGCATGCGGCTCAGTTAGTCATTTGCCTTGGCTGCATCAGGCCCTGGGTTTGATCCCCAACACTGTATAAAGCTGGGGTCCCCACTCCTGTAATCTCGACACTTAGGAGGTAGAGTCAAGAGAGTCAGAAGCTGAAGGCAATCCCCAGCTATACAAGCTCAGGGCCAGCCTGGGCTACATGAAACCGTGGAAAGACAGCTCACTGCTTAAGAGCAGTTTCTGCTCTTCCAGAAAATTAGCTCAGTTCCCAGCACCCAGGGTTGGGGAATGAGAGCACCCAGGGGACCTGACACCTTCTGGCCTCCATAAACACCCACATTCATATGTGTATAAGCAGACGTGCACATATAAAGAAATAATTAAAAAATAATCTAAGAAGATTATTTGTTGCTAGTATGCAAACAGGACCAGCATTTCCCATCTATCCAGACATAAGCACAGAAAACCACTGTTCATACTCAATGGGAAGAACACAGAGTTTTATCTTTAAAAAAAAAAAAAAAAAAAAAGGAAAACCTAGGAGCTGGAGAGAAGGTTCTGTGATCAAGAACACTTGCTGGTCTTCCAGGGGACCCAGGTTCAGTTCCCAGCACCCATATCAGGTGGCTTAAAAGCATCTGTATGTCCTGCTCCAGGGGACCCAGTGCTCCCTGGCCTCAGCAGGCTCTGCACACATATGATGCACACATATGATGCACATAAGCTCACACTACACACACATATGCATAAATTTAAGAATCAGTAATTAAATATTTAAAACAAAACAAAACAACAACAAAAAAACCCCTCTTTGATGTTTAGTGTGTATAGTACCCCATTGTCCTTGTGCATGTGACCACCGAGCTGTTCTGTTAAATACACATTTTCTTAAAGCAAGATCACTCAGTTCTTCGATCTGCTTCTGAATTCTACACCAAAAAATCACACTGTGACCCAGCACCCAAAATTTGCGTTTGATTATTTGTATTAGAACCTCCTTTTACATTCATTTTATTTTTCTGTTATTGTATGAGTGTGTTCGGGTGTTGGTGTGTATGCCGTGGCATGTATGTCAGGGTCGGAAGACAACTTTGTACAGCTGTAGGACTTCTTTGGTGTGTTTTTTTGTTTTTATTTTTGTTTTTTTGGTTTTTCGAGACAGGGTTTCTCTGTGTAGCCCTGGCTGTCCTGGAACTCACTTTGTAGACCAGGCTGGCCTCGAACTCAGAAATCCGCCTGCCTCTGCCTCCCAAGTGCTGGGATTAAAGGCGTGCGCCACCACGCCCGGCTCTGGTGTGTTTTGTTTTGTTTTGTTTTGTTTGTTTTTTGTTTGGTTGGTTTTTTGTTTTGTTTTTTTGTTTTTGGTTTTTTGAGACTGGGTTTCTCTGTATAGCTCTGGTTGTCCTGGAACTCACTTTGTAGACCAGGCTGGCCTTGAACTCAGAAATCCACCTGCCTCTGCCTCCCGAGTGCTGGGATTAAAGGCGTGCGCCACCACGCCAGGCTTGTTTGTTTGTTTTAAGATTTATTTTTGGTCTGTGTGTTCATGTGTTCAAGTACCCTAAGCTAGAAAAGGGCGTCAGATCCCCTGGAGATGGAGTTTATAGGAGGTTGTGATTGTCCCGACTTGGGTGCTGGGAAGTGAACTCAGGGCTTCTACAAGGACAGGAAGTGCTCTTTATTCACAGAGCCATCTCTCCAGCCGCGCAGAACTTAATGAGAAAGGGATTAGAAACAAGAGGGCCAGTGCGATGCCTCAGCAGATACAGGAGCTTGCTGCCAAGCTCAAAGATCCAAGTTCAATCCCCAGAACCTACAGGGTGGGAGGAGAGAGCTGACTGCCACAAGCTGTCCTCTGACTTCCACATGCACTGTGGCACACCAACACTTGAACACTCACGAGTGTATGTGCGTACAGACACACACAATCAATCAACAAGCAAATGCTGAATCCGGTTGGCACCTGCGCTGGAACAAGTGAGAGGTTTGCCTTCCTTTTCATAAAAGAGGAGAGCAGATGGAAAAGGACCGCGTGTGCCTCTCTCATCCCCCTGTTCCAGAAAAGTGCTTCTGTGGGAGTTCAGGAACCTGAGAACTGTTACCTCTTAGAGTCTGGAGTGCATTTGCTGTGCCTGCAAAGCCCTCCTGGACTCCCATATTCTCAGCCCAGTTTGAAAACGGCAGAACTGGAACGGGAGGAGGAAGGCTGGGAGGTGGCTCACTTGCCGCTCAAACACGAGGACCTGAGTTCAGATCCCCAGCACCCATATCAAAAGCTGGGTGTGCCTGTCTGTGGCTATAACCCTGGCATTGTGGGCACCTAACAAAGGGGAGCATGGGAGCTTGATGGATACTAGTCTAGGGTTCATTGAGACATCCTGGAATAAATGGGAACTGATTGTGCAGGATGCCGGGAGTGGTCCTCCGACCTGCACATGCTCACTTGTTCCCCCTGTGGGTACGTGTATACACAGAACACACACGATAGCAGCCTGTGGAGGTTAGAAGTCAGGAGTCAGGTCTCTCCTTCCACCATGTGGGTCCCTGGATTCGAACCGAGGTCACCTGGCATGGCAGCAAGTGCCTTAATCTTCTGAACTGTCGCACCAGCCCTCCCTGTACCTATCTTTTATTAATGACCACAATATTCATAATAATGGCCTGTCAGGAAATATTCAGGGAAATAAATTTTGTCTTTTG
Source organism: Mus minutoides (assembly GCA_902729485.2). Lineage (NCBI taxonomy): Eukaryota > Metazoa > Chordata > Mammalia > Rodentia > Muridae > Mus > Mus minutoides. The sequence continues at coordinate 535,708 of LR753367.1, read as the reverse complement.
CATGCTGTCTTCCAGGTGTGAAGGACTTTCCCCCACCACGGTGGTGTCTGGTCCGTACCTCCGCCCGGGTGAGGATGTAGGCACCTCGGCTCTGCTGATGACCGGTTCAAGCCAACAGGGACCCCTGTCTCCTGCCACCCTCGCAGACATGTCAGCTGTGGAGTAGGGTGGACGCTTTCTCTCATCTTCTCAGGGTTTCAGGATTTTTTTTTTCTTCATTTTTTTCTTTTCTTTTTTTTTCTTGGTTTTTGGTTTTTGTTTTGTGGCTGAACACTCATAAGCAAAGAGGACATCATGGGCGACCAGCAACTGTACAAGACCAATCACGTGGCCCACGGTGGTGAGAACCTCTTCTATCAACAGCCACCCCTTGGTGTCCACAGTGGGCTGGGCCACAGCTATGGGAATACAATCTCCGGGGCTGGGATGGACGCCCCACAGGCCTCACCCATCTCGCCTCACTTCCCTCAAGATACTCGGGATGGTCTCGGCTTACCTATCGGCTCCAAAAACCTTGGCCAGATGGATACCTCCAGGCAGGGAGGATGGGGAAGCCATGCAGGGCCTGGGAACCATGCCCAGCTTCGTAGCAACTTGGCCAACTCAAACATGATGTGGGGGGCTCCCGCCCAGGTGGAGCCCGCTGATGGCTACCAATACACTTATTCCCAGGCCAGCGAGATCCGGACCCAGAAACTCACCAGTGGTGTTTTGCACAAGCTGGACTCTTTCACCCAGGTATTTGCCAACCAAAACCTGCGGATTCAGGTCAACAATATGGCCCAGGTGCTGCACACCCAATCAGCAGTGATGGACGGAGCCTCCGACAGTGCCCTCCGTCAACTGCTGTCTCAGAAGCCTGTGGAGCCCTCAGCATCCGCTATAGCTTCCCGCTACCAGCAGGTGCCCCAGCAGCCTCACCCTGGCTTTACAGGTGGACTGCCCAAACCAGCCCTTCCAGTCGGGCAGCACGCTCCCCAAGGGCACCTGTATTATGACTACCAGCAGCCCCTGGCCCAGATGTCCATGCAAGGAGGACAGCCACTGCAAGCCCCTCAGGTGCTGTCCAGCCATATGCAACAATTGCAGCAGCACCAGTATTACCCACAGCCGCCGCCTCAGCAGCAGCAAGCAGGACTGCAGCGGATCTCTGTGCAGGAGATGCAGCAGCAGCAGCCGCCGCCACCACCGCCGCAGCAGATTCGCCCCTCACCGCCTCAGCAGCAGCAGCAGCTCCAGCTGCAGCAGCAGCGGCAGAGTTCACTGCAGATACCTCAGTATTATCAGCCCCAACCCATGATGCAACACTTGCAAGAGCAGCAGCAGCCATCCATGCACCTGCAGCCCCCTTCGTACCACAGGGACCCTCATCAGTATACCCCGGAGCAGGCACACGCTGTCCAGCTGATCCAGCTGGGCTCCATGCCCCAGTATTACTATCAGGAGCCTCAACAGCCCTATAGCCACCCCCTCTACCCACAGAGCCACCTGTCCCAGCACCAGCAGCGTGAAGACAGTCAGCTGAAGTCGTATTCTAGTGACAGACAGACCCCAGCTCTGCTGAGCTCCCATGGGGACATGGGGCCTTCTGATACAGGAGTGGCAGATGCAGCAAGCTCAGAAATGTCTCGGGTCACGACTACCCTTCCCCACCAACCGCTCCTGTCCCCCAGTGGGATCCACCTCAACAACATGGGGTCTCAGCATCAGCAGCCGTCTCCCAGTGCGATGTGGCCCCAGGTACCTCAAAGTTTCTCCCCATATCCACATGTGCGATGGACTCAGCCAGGCGGGAGTCCCCGCGGTACCCAATTCCGCCTTCAACATTCATCCTTTATGTTCTTTATACATTCCACAAAGGTTAACCTACATGTGCCAGGCACTGCCTGTGACAGACGCTTACAATACAAAGTCAGTTCGGATTCAGGTTTTGGCCCTGGGGATTTGTCACCTCACTAAAGAGATGGCCAGAATATTGTAGTATGTCTGCAACCTTTAATGTTAATGATCAGGACCTAGAGTCAGGGGGCCGGAGGGTTGGTTCAGTTCAAGTGTGGGATGCAAAGTGGAGCTTGGCAGCAAGTGCTCGTAATCCCAGCACTAGGGAGGCAGAGACCAGAGCATCCCTAGGGCTAATCGCAGCCAAGCTTGCTTACGCATAGAGTTCTGGGCTAGTAAGAAACCCTGTCTCAAAAATAACAAGTTGAGCCACCATGATGGCTTAGTGGGGAAAGGCACTTGCTGCCTTGGCTGGAGACCCGAGTTCTGCCCCACCCCAGGACTGAGGAGAAGGGAGATCACTGCCACACATATAGATGGATGGATGGATGGTGGATGGATAGATAGATAGATAGATAGATAGATAGATAGATAGATAGATAAAATGTAATAAAAATATTGATGTGGACAGTGCCTGGGAAACAGTAGCCAAGGCTAGCCTACCCTCTAGCCTTCACTCACATGCCCACATGTGCATATTGAACCACGTGCACTTGCACACATACAAACACACACGCATGTACAGTGTCTATGTCAGAGGCAAGAGGACCACAGAGTGAGGACATCTCATCCCCACTGAAACTCTGCCCTTGCCATATCCCCAAGACACAGACTGTCTTGTGACTTCTGCACAATCACTGTGCACGTGGATGCTCCCCACCCTCAACCCACACCACTTCTACACGCGGCATACATGTGGTCATACATACGAAGTTCTTGTTTGTTTAACTTTGATGCTATCAGGTCTCTTGGAATGATGCTGTACCACCCGCTTCCTGTCTGTCCTTTGTGGAGATGGACCCTGTTAGTGTAGACTAGATACAGATTTCTTAAGAAGGGTCGAAGCGGGGTGCGTCCCAGTAGGCTTGGGGCTGGCGTCAACTGAGTTCAGGGAACAGTGGGAAGAAACCAGATGTGGAACAAAGGCATGAGTAGACATGTCAGGGTAATCGTGGGCAGAGAAAGTTCTGGAAGGGGTAGATCCTGGTGTTTGGACAACTTGAAATTCCTCACTTTAAAAATACATGTTTGTTTGTTTGTTTGTTCTCTCTTCTTGTTTTCTTCCCGTGCCCTCTTTGGCTCAAAATTAGATGCACTTACCTGATGGGAGAGCCCAGCCTGGATCCCCGGAATCAAGGTATGATCAAAGGTTTGGAGTATGTGGGAGTCTGGGGGGGGGGTATCTTGAGTTGTTTAAATAACTTCTTTCTAAATCCAAGGTCAAAGTTTCAAGGAAAGTATAGGGAAAGCAGTAGCGGCTGCGTTTGAGCACGCGACCTGTGTGTAACACGGAGGAAAACACCAGTAAGGCAGACATTGCTGTCAGGCACCTGGCAACTTCAAGTCCTCAGTGGTCCCCAGCTACTGCTGTGCTCGTTTTAGAAATGAGAAAGCTGGGCTCAGAGGGCTGAAGGTACACACAGAGCAAGGCGCCGTAACACTTGGCTGCTGTGTGTTCTGTTCTTTAGCAGTTCAGGCACTTGGGCCCTAATGGGTGCCTTCTGTGTACCAGGCTTAGAGCTGAGCTTTGACCGTGGCACAGTGGACAGTTCAGACTTCACTTCCTTCTCTCAGGGCCGTGGTGGGTGGGTGCTTAAAGCTGTGGATGAGGTAGCCCCAGTGCCTGCCGATCTAGAAGGATGCAGGGGGGGCTGGTGAGATGGCTCGGTGGTTAAGAGCGCCGACTGCTCTTCTGAAGGTCCCGAGTTCAAATCCCAGCAACCACATGGTGGCTCACAACCATCCGTAACAAAATCTGATGCCCTCTTCTGGAGTGTCTGGGGACAGCTACAGTGTACTTACATATAATAAATAAATAAATCTTTAAAAAAGAAGAAGAAGAAGAAGAAGAAGAAGAAGAAGAAGAAGAAGAAGAAGAAGAAGAAGAAGAAGAAGAAGAAGAAGAAGAAGAAGAAGAAGGATGCAGGGCATGTCCTGTACAACACGATTCTAAGAAAGCCCTTTCCTTTCTGCTGGAGAGATGGCCTTGCTGGTTTTACTGTAGACTGGAGTTGGGATCCCAGCGCCCACATGAGGTGGCTCACAGCTGCCTATAACTCTAGTTTCAGGGGATCTGGCGCCCTCTTCCTGTCTCCCCAGGTACCAAGCACATACACAAGCCACATACAGACAAGCAACTGAAATTTAAATTTTATACACACACACACACACACACACACGGATCAGTGAGATGGCTCTCCAGGCAGAGGTGCTAAGCCTGATGGCCTGAATTTGAACTCTGGGATCTATATAACAAAAAGAGAGAGCTGATTCCAAGTTTTCCCCTGACCCCATACACACACACAGAGTTGTGTGTGTGTGTGTGTGTGTGTGTGTGTGTGTGTGTGTGTGTAAAATTTAAATTTCTAATTTTTTAGAGAAAGTAAGCCTTTGCTCCCTCTGAGCCTCAGTTTCTCCATCTGTACATTGGGCTTGATTATCTGGCAGATATGGAAGCCACAAGACAGTGGTAGATTAGATAAACAAAATGGTTTCATTGTAGGTTTGATGGCTTGTGATAAATTCTTGTTTCCCTGTCCTCACGTGTGTCCTTCCCATGTGGCCTTACCCTTCAGCAGCGGCCAAACCAAAGGAGTGTTTGGGGAACCGTTTGATGCCAAGAACAAGCTGACGTGCTCTATCTGCCTGAAGGAGTTCAAAAGCCTGCCCGCCCTGAATGGCCACATGCGGTCCCACGGGGGAATGAGGGCATCCCCCAGCCTCAAACAGGTCAGCAGGAGCCCGCTCCGTCCTTTCCGGGCCATGTGCTGTTTGCTTTGCTTTGCTTTGCTGCTGATGGAGTGAGACAGGGGGACGTGTGCCTTTTGTGGGAGCCAGTCCACTCCCCTTCCCTGGCTTCTTAGACAAGTGTTGAAAGTGCAGTGCTGGAAATCTCTTTAGGGAATCCCATTCTAGAGAAAGGTGCTGAAGGAACTATGTCAATATCTGGGATCTATAAATATGTAAATGCAGAGTATATACACATGCAAGTGTAAAGTAGAGTTGAAATCTAAACTATATCTTTTTGGTTTTTCGAGACAGGGTTTCTCTGTATAGCCCTGGCTGTCCTGGAACTCACTCTGTAGACCAGGCTGTCCTCGAACTTAGAAATCCTCCTGCCTCTGCCTCCCAAATGCTGGGATTAAAGGCGTGCTCCACCACACTCGGCTTTAAACTATACTTTCTAATCTAAGTATATGCAAAGTACTGGAGACCATAACCACGTGGTCTTGGAGATCGGCAGTCAGTGACTAAGAAAACGTATGTAATTCTCAAGCTCTTGGCCAGAATTTTCTGTCCATCCATGCAGTGGTGATTGGCTATAGGTAGGATCCAGTGATCCTGTAATACCCTCAGGATTATCCAGGTGGACAATCATGTAAAAAACCATCTTTGGGTTCGCTTAAAACTCAGAATTTTCTGAAATTTCTTTGAATGTTGAATTTATGAGATTCACTCTCCCATCTCTTTTTCCTAGCTATGCCAGATAAAAGAGGGGTTTATCTTCACTTTAAAATTTTTTTTAAATTTTATTTTATTTTATTTTATGTGCATTGGTGTTTTGCCTGTATGCATGTCTATGTGAGGGTGTCAAGTCACTTGCATAACATAGTTCTGAGTTGCCATGTGGGTACTGGGAATTGAACTTGGATCCTCTGGAAGTGCAGCCTGTGCTTTTAACCATCTCTCCAGCCTGGCTTCACATTTTAAAAACAGAATGTTGGCAGGTGACTCATGACTCATGCCTCTAAAATCCCAGTGCTCAGGAACTATAGACAGGGAGATTACTGTAAGTTGAGACTAGTCTGGTTTACATGGCATGTTCAAGGCTTGCTAAGGCAACATAGCAAGACCCTTGTATCAAAAAAAAAACAGAACAGAAAAATGTATGTCTTCAGCCTGTTGTGGCATTATACACCTGTAATCCCAGCACTCAGGAGGCTGCAGCAGGAGGATTCTGAGTTTTGGCTACCTTTTGAGAATCTGTCTCAAAGAAACAAATATAGCCATAGCATATTTTGCACTTTCAATGGGGTTTCCTAACCTGAGTAAAATTTAGGCTGAAATGATTGTTTCCATTAGACACAAAGTCAACTGAGACCCAAGGAATGGAAATCTACATAAAAATCACGTTTAGTTTTGACTGAATAGCAATCCCTTGCCTTAGCTTCAAAAAGCCACGAAAGCCACCAACTTCTTTTAAAAAAAAATATTTTCATATACAAGTGATATCTTAAATGTAGCTCAGGGACCCAGAGTTACAGGAAGGAAACCACCCAGCTGTGGTTTTCTGCTCCCCACCACTGATGTCCTGGAACCTCTGAGGAAAAGCAAGTTGGTCCCCCTTGGGAGAGCTGCATTCAGCCCAGGATCAAAGCCTTTATTGTCTATGTAGGAGGAAGGAGAGAAGGCCCCACCGCCTCAGCCTCAGCCCCAGCCTCAGCCCCAGCCGCCACTGCCACCTCCGCCTCCGCCGCCACCGCAGCTCCCTCCTGAGGCAGAGCGCCTCACGCCTATGGTCATGCCCGTGTCTGTCCCTGTCAAGCTTCTCCCACCCAAGCCCAGCTCTCAGGGGTTCACCAACAGCGTCGCTGCCACCCCCTCGGCCAGAGACAAACCAGCCAGCTCGATGTCGGACGACGAGATGCCTGTGCTCGTGAGGATGACCCTCTCCCCCCCTCACTCTCCCCAAGGGGCTGCCCCCCCTGCGCCTGCTGTGAGTTGCTGCCCTGCCACACCTGCCTGGGGTGGGGACCATTGCTTTGCTTTCCTGGAGATGAGGACAGCTTTTCCAGAGTCACCGGCCTGAGAGCTACTTGATGTAGTCTCCCTCTCCGGTTCATACCACCTGCAACCACGCCCAACCATTCCATCCTTGTTACTTCTCCAGGCTGATGGTCTGGATCCAGTTCTGAAAACTGATGTGTTCTCATGCCTAAATGTAAATGACAATCCAGTTGGCAGCCATTGATACAGCGGTACCAGTTACTAAGAACGGAAAAGTTTCTCTGCTGATAAACAGCTATTTCCCTGCCCTGGATCTTCCCCTAAAACCTGGGTCTCCCCAAATTCAGCCGCCAAAGACGTAACCCTTGAACTGACTACCCTTCTGGAAAGTAGGCAAATCATCGGCTCAGATGATCTGCCTGGTCAGTAGCGTCAGCGATTGTCACAACCACTTTAATCCCCGGGGTCTCAGATCCATTACAGTTCCTGCACTAAGCCCCATGAGAGCCAGACCCTGCTAATCTCAGGAAAGCAAAGTGATTCATGTTTCTCAGTCCCTGTTAGATTCTCCTTGCCTTCATTACCCTCTCCTCTTCCCTCTGCCTCTTCTGCTCCCTACCCTGGGGAATGAATGACCTCCATGGTTGGCCATCCCAGACCTGTCTCTTCCCACGGAGTAGTTTGTTGGGTCTTCTGCGTCCCGAGACAAGGAGTGCATTCTGGGAGTCTAGGAGCCGTAAGGGCAGGGCTGAAACATTCAGAAAAAAAGAACTGTTTTGGGGTTCTTGTGTGACGTTGAGGCTCAGAAGAAGGGAGCACCTCCGTATTCTGGCCAGAGGGAACTAGCAACAGACGTTGATACACACACACACACACCTTGCATGAGTGTGAAAGGCTCTGCATCTATCCTGGGATTACACACACCCATCTCATTCAAGACAGTGAGAAGAGGCGGGACACAGGAGAAACCTATTCCCTGGAGGTGGCAAGATGGAAAGACAGATGTCTTCTGCCAAAATGGCTTCTCTTACAAGTTTTTCAACTTTATTTTTTTTAATTTATTTATTCTTATTTATATGAGTACACTGTACCTGTCTTCAGACACACACCAGAAGAGTGCATCCCCATTAGAGATGGTTGTGAGCCACCATGTGGATGCTGGGAATTGAACTCAGGACCTCTGGAAGAGCAGACAGTGCTCTCAACCACTGAGCCATATCTCCAGCCCCCAGTTTTCAGCTTTATATACACACAAAAGGTCTACTTTGAATTTTGGATCTTGGCTAGTGACATACAACTACACGATACAACCTTCTCTCCTGGCGCTGAGCTACGTATGGCATTAAGCCACTGATTCCAGTCAGCTACTAGATCAGGAGGAGAAAGACTACACACTGTTTGCCCTGAGTTGCAGAGGTAGGATGCTCTGTGGGTGAGATAAATCAACTGCATTTTAAACTTAATTGCTTTGCTTTACTGCGGGTTATTCCAATTGTAGCTCCACTGTAAATCAGGGTGCACCTGTACACCAGGTTGGTGGGTCCAGCTAGCAATGCAGCGCAGTGGTGTTTTTACTTGGGAAATCATTATGGGAGTTTTGAGTAAGCTGAGAAGGAAGGGATGACCTTGGTTTAATGCAGGGTAGAGAGACACCGTCAGCTGACGGGCAGGCAGGCTGAAGTAGAAGCATGCTCAGGGAATGAGGGAAGAATGGGAATCAAGCCCTTGATGTAAAAACAAGTTTAAAATCCAGAAAAGAGCTTTAAACTCAAATCTCGGCTCTGGAATAAAGCCAACTTGAAATGTCCCTCTCAGAGTCTCCGTTTTCCCGAGTGCTGGACTTACCAGTGGCCTTCTCCCTCCCCTGGGAGCAGGAACTTTATAAAATTTAGTGTTTTGGCTCTGCCCCCTAGAGTCCATAGATTAAACACTTCAGATGTGACCCAAGTGTGTCAGTCTGTGTGGTTTGACCAATTGGGCCTCTGGTCCAGGTAGCTCAGAGAGCCTTGCCTGGGAGATAATAAAAATAAAAATTTAGAGGTAGAAGCACCAGAAAGAGCCTAAAAAGGGCTTTTGAACTCTGTGTTTAGGCTCCCTGGCAAAGTTGAGGTCGCCAAGAACTCCACATCACTTAAGTGACCTCCTCAGTGACCCAGGGACAGGGACTTAAAAGTTTCAAGATTTCCTCAACAGTCAGGGGTGGGGATGGCAAAGACGCCTTTTCGAAACGTTCTCCTCAGCAGCTTCTTGGCTCCTCGGGGGATCTCTACTGAGAAGCGCCCCTGCTTGAACAAAGGAGGGAGGCTGGAGGGCACTGGTCTACGGAGACCCACGTTAGCGCTCCCTCGAGAACCTCCACGGGGAAGCCGGGAGCCCCTCTCCCCCTCCTCCTCCACTTCTTCCTCCCCAAGAGTCTCTCCTAGAGGCTGGGATGGCACCTCGGAAGACCAGGGAGCTGAGGAAGAAGTAGATGGTCGGAGGGGAGAGGCAGAGCCCACACTACCGAAGGCAGGTGGATGAGAGGGGCCCAAAGCTTAGGGGCGCTGGGGCAGGTCACATGGCGTGGAGGCAGCTGGTCATGTGACCATGGAAGTCTTTCCCATCACCCCTTGCTGCTGTCTTCACTCGCCACTCTGGCACTAGAGCTGCTGAGCACTGCAGCTGTGCCTGGGCACCTCAGAGCCTCTCCTCAGGTATCCCGGCTGGCTGTCACACCCAGCTCTCGGCTTTTCTGGGTTGATGCTGACCCCACCCCACCCCACCCCACACCCAAGTCTGTTTCGTCTGGCTTTGGCATACCCTGCTTTTCTCTTTGACGTGCATGTGTGGACTTACGTGTCTCCGTGTGGCAGGTCCCCCAGACGAGGCTGGGTTCCCCCGCCATAACCTAAACTAGCTCTGCTGACAGAAAGCAGGAGGAGATGGGGTTGCTACAGAGGAGCCTCAGAGGGGGCGTGACTGGGGAGCGTCACCAGCTCCATCTCCAGGAGAGCCCGTTAAAACGGCCTTGAGGATTGTGGGCCACTGTGCTCCGGCCTCAAGTAACCCTGTAGAGCCGCGGTGACAGCTCGGGAGAACCTGTGCTAGGCACGAACCTCTTCCTGCCCCCTCAGCCTTGGGCCTTGCATCCCCGAAGAGAGGATTCCGTCCCCTGCTTAGAACATGTGTGATCTATCCCTGCAGGAGCAGTGGGGGAACTAAAGCGCCACTCGGCTGGATTCCACTCAAGACAGATGGAAATGCAGTGATAAGCCAGAGTTTTAATTTATTACTTCTTGCAGACCCACCCTACCCTTCTTAGACCTTCAGGATTTTCTTTGCTAACCAGCCCAAGGCCGATGTGGTGGGAGGGGACGAACAGAAGGGAGGCAGTCTCTCCCCCACCCCCTTAGAATTTCCGGGATCCCTGGCCAAATCTACGGAAAGGGGCCAAGGCAAGGATAGCAGTTCTGTACTTAGAAAAGGGACAAATGACTGGGATGTCCTAGTTTGAATCCCAACTGTTCCTCTCACTCTAGGAAATCCCCCGGAAACATCCACCCGTCGCCGCCAAAGTTGAGGAGCCCCTTAAGACCCTACCAGAGAAGAAGAAGTTCCGGCACCGGCCTGAGCCCCTCTTCATCCCACCACCGCCTTCTTCCTATACTCCCAATCCCACCTCTTACTCGGGGGCCACCCTGTACCAGAGCCAGCTGCGCTCCCCGCGAATCCTCGGGGACCACCTGCTCCTGGACCCCGCCCACGAACTGCCCCCCTACACGCCGCCACCCATGCTGAGCCCCGTGCGCCAGGGCTCCGGGCTCTTCAGCAATGTCCTCATCTCTGGCCACGGCCCTGGAGTGCACCCCCAGCTGCCCCTCACTCCCCTCACGCCCACGCCACGCGTGCTGCTGTGCCGTTCCAGTGAGTCGTCCCTTAACCCTTGGTGTCACCTCTGTCGATTTGGATACTACCCTGAGTGGGTGGGGCGTCTCACTTTCTTCAACTGGCTAGTATACCCCACGGATTTCTGTGAACTACCCATTATGTGTACCACATACCATGCGAGGTGGTCTTAAAGACTCCGCACGCATTTAGTCTGAGGAGAGAAGCGAGTCAGAGAGAGTGTCTTTGGGATAAAGAAAAAAAAAGAAATGTGCACACTAAGACTGCTTTGGATGGTCAAAAAAGATGCTTAAGATAAATATTTAGCCGTTATACACATGGCAGCTATTACTAGCAAGAGTAAATCTTAATATTTACTGTGCTTTAAAAAAAAAATCGGGCTGGTGAAATGGCTCAGCGGGTAAGAGCACCCGACTGCTCTTCCAAAGGTGATAAGTTCAAATCCCAGCATCCACATGGTGGCTCACAACCATCCGTAATGATATCTGGCGCCCTCTTCTGGAGTGTCTGAAGACAGCTACAGTGTATTTACATATAATAAATAAAATAAATCTTTAAAAAAAAATTCATCATGAACCCTGTAGGCCATATGCAAGTGTAGCCCCAACTACTATAGAAGCTGAGGCAGAAGGGATTGGGGGGGGGGGTGTTGAGGACCAGCCTGAGCAGCACAGGAAAAGCCCATCTCCTCAGTAGATATTGAGGGGGCCAAAGGGAGATGAGAGATCTTTGTAGCTAGGTTTCTTTCTGGTTGCCTAGAAACCATGTAGCTTAGCCAGCCAGCTTTAACTCACATTGTGAGAGATGGCTATCCTAAGGCCTGTAATCCCAAGCACTAGGGAGGCTGGGGCTTCAAGCTGGGGGACAGGAAGTTCAAAACCAGATTGAGCTACACATCAAGACCCTGTCAAGGGCCTGAAGGATAGGGAGAGAGAGAGACAGAAAGAAAAAGAACCTCATGAATCCATCTCATCTTCTGGAAATTGATATGAGTTGGGTAGGAGGAGAGCTTTGTTATTTTTGCTGCTTGGCTAATCACTAATCAGCTAACTTCCATCTGTATTCATTTCTTGGGATGTTTTTTTCTTGTTGTCTGGTAAACTCGAGCATTTGTGTTTCAGGCAGCATCGATGGCAGCAATGTGACAGTCACCCCAGGACCTGGAGAGCAGACTGTGGATGTTGAACCGTAAGCATTAACAAATTATTCTTCAGAGCATAAGCTTCAGATAAGGAAAGGCCTGGAGGCTTCTAGAAGGGCAGTCAGTATTTCTATATCCAGTGGCCACTAAGAGGGGAGAGTTGTGAAAACATAGGATTGTGGCTTCCTTCCTACCATTTGCTTCTATCTGCTAGTATTTCAGAGACTTGTGACTAAATGTGAAACCCTAGATTCAAACAGTCTAGCATCCCTACCTCCACAGGCCAGCTTCTAGACTCGTACATGTTCATATCCCCCAGTGGCATTGCGACCTCTCTCTCTCTCTCTTGAAGGTGCTTAACTAGAAGAGAATTCTTCTCAATGTTCTTTTTCCCATGTTCCCTCTGTGATTCTTGGCCAGTCTTCCAAATGGGCTTGTTGAGTATTTGAATCATTTCATGATCAGTGAGAGGTACAGTATCCACACAGACATTGGTGGTGTGACCTCCAGAGGGCACTGGAAACCTCTGATAGGACCATGCCCTGCATATTAGCCATGCAGAGCCGCAACCATCTGTCTGATAACTGAGACAGAGTCTATCAAAGTAGATAGACTATTGAGTGATCTATCGTAGACTATATAGATCCCAACTGACTACCAGGTAGGCATCTGAGGCGGGTAGAAGTGGCTTGGCCTGCTATTTCATCCCGTTACTTAGAATAGTACAAAAGTAGCACTTACAGAATTATTTATTTCTGGATCTTCCCGCTTAATATTTTCCTCCCATATTAGTTTCATCTAAGTATCCCTGCTAATGTTAGTGAGCCGTGAGTAACCGAAAACCACAGAAAGCTGTAGAGAAAGAGACGCTACTTTACTATGGAAGGGAATGGAAAGAGGCCATGAGATGGAGCTTTGCAAAGTCCAGAATCAAAAAGCTTGAGTTGCCACATTCTAGTTTTGATTTTTACTGAGTCGGTTTTTTTGAGGCCTTTGTTGGTGCCTTGAAAGGGAATCATGGTTACAGCCTTGTCAGACCCCAGGTCTTTGTGAGTGTAGATGGTGTAGATGGCATACCCATGTAAACGTAGTCTGGAAGGGATACATACGTTACATTGGTGCCCACACCTAACCCCCTCCCTTCATTCTATGGCTTGCTCTAGCCATGCCCTCGGCAACCCCTCTCTTGGAATTAGCTGTCCTTCCATTCCTGTTTCCGTAGCGAGGCTAAAAGCTGAGAATTCAGACTATTTGCACCCTTGCCCTTCCCCAGGTCCCCAACTGTAACAGGCCTAACTTGAACCCGCCAGTGTTATAAGTGACACTGAACCTTATTAATATTGTAAAGCTTGAGCCTTTTGCTGGGTAGTCTACCGACTACTCTAACCTAACTAATCCTGACACTATATCCCAACACGTGGACAGGTCAATCTCTCTGCTCCACTCTGATCCGACCATTCACCTCTGTGTCTCCTGGATGAAACTCTCATGTCTGATTCCTGCCGGCTACTGGCCGTCAGATCTTTATTATAGCCAATCAGATACAATTCTAGATTGTCTTAGACAAATGAGGAAGAATGAATATTTACAAAATATGGCACCGGTGATAGGACATAAAAATAACAAGACCAAGACCTTGCCAGTATCAAGCCCTCTGCTGGTACAAAATTAACCATTGAATGTGCAGAGACACACCTTCACACAGTCTACCTCAACATCAACATTAAAGCTGTTCTTACCAGTGAAAAGGGCCATGCCTGGACTTGGAGGGCCCTGCTCTGGCATTCTTCTAGCAGAAGAAACTGCTTCTGAACTGACGCTTGTAGTTCCTGACAGTTGCCCCTGGTCTAGGCTGTCACATTGAAGACCATACTGTTTTTCTTTTTTCTTTTTTTTTTTTAAAGATTTATTTTATTTATTATATGTAAGTACACTGTAGCTGTCCCCAGACACTCCAGAAGAGGGCGCCAGATCTCGTTACGGATGGTTGTGAGCCACCATGTGGATGCTGGGACTTGAACTTATCACCTTCGGAAGAGCAGTCGGGTGCTCTTACCCGCTGAGCCATCTCACCAGCCCCTTTTTTTTCCTTTTTTTTTTTAAAGATTTATTTTATTTATTATACATAAGTACACTGTAGCTGTCTTCAGACACTCCAGAAGGGGGAGCCAGATCGGATGGTTGTGAGCTACCATGTGGTTGCTGGGATTTGAACTTATCACCTTCGGAAGAGCAGTCGGGTGCTCTTACCCGCTGAGCCATCTCACCAGCCCCACTGTTTTTCTTTTAAGACGCATCAACATTGGCTTAAGATTCCAAGCAGAGATCCCAGAACTGCAAGACGTCTCCGCCCTGGCTCAGGATACTCACAAGGCCACACTGGTATGGAAGCCGTGGCCTGAGCTGGAAAACCAGGCCCTCCAGCAGCAAGGTACTGGTGCTTGGGAGGAGCTGGGGGGTGAGGCTGGCATCGCTAACAGGAACATCTGGCCCCAGAATGGGTGTGGGCTTTTGTGAGGCTGAACATTTCTGATACAATGACTTCTTATTTTCAACAGTGGAGAATCTTCTGAATTTGTGTTGTTCCAGTGCGCTGCCAGGTGGAGGAACCAATTCAGAATTTGCTTTGCACTCTCTCTTTGAGGCCAAAGGTGACGTGATGGTAAGGAAACTAAGGAAGGTAGGAAAGGGGGCTTTGTGGATGCATGAGCCCAATGCGTAGGACCAGACAGGAAGGGCTCCACTTAGACCCCTGCTGGCATCTCTGACTAAATTATAATGAGGGGTACGTGTATTCTAGGAAATGAGAATTTCACTTCATGCACCATGACGGAGGTGGAAGAAAAGCTTGAGTTAAACAAGAACTGGCCTCCAGGTCCTTCCCGCTGTGGAAGTCAGACAAACTTGGATGCCTCCAGACCTCTTTTCTCTGTCATTAAGTGGTTCTGTTTTCCTACCTTTCACATAGTTCTGAACATTGGGGACCTTCATTAGGGATACTTAGATGTCCCTAAACTAGAACCATGGGGCCATCTTCCCAGAGTCAATGCTGACCATTTATTTATCTGTCTCGTCAGCCTTCACTTCTGGCCAGATAAGTCCATCACCAGCCTCAGTTTCCCTTCTATAGAAGGGCATGGTTCTTCTAGTACTGGAATCAGGTTCCAGCTTTTAGATTTTACAGAAATTCAAAAAAAAAAAAAAAAAAAAAAAAAAAAAAAAAAAAAAAAAAAAAAAAAAAAAAAAAAAAAGAACTTTCGTGCCAATACTTTACCTGTGATATAGAATGCTTGCCTTTGGGATAGTGCCCTTCTGGAACCTTCAGCAACATATGTAAATCACTAGGGAGTATTCCTAAGGTGTTTGTGCTGAGTCAGCAGATGGTAGTGGGACCAGAGATTCTGGATTTTCTTCTCTCTCTCTCTCTCTCTCTCTCTCTCTCCTTTATTTTTATTTTATGTGTATAAATGTTAATTGTGTGCAGTACCCGTGGAGCCAGAAGAGGGCATCAGATCCCCTATAACTGGAGGTACAGGCTTATAAGCCACCTTATAGGGCTGGGAATTGAACCTGCGTCCTCTGGAAAAGCAGGCAATGCTTTAACCTCTGAGTCATCTCTCCAGCTCAGAGGTTCTGGCTTTCTAAGCGGCTCCTTAAAGGTTGCTGAGGCTTCTGACCTGTGGACTTAGAATAGCAAGATTTCTCTGCCTCGCTCAACCCAAACCCATTGGCTCTCCTGCTTTCTTTTCTTTTAAAACCTAGAGGATCCAGATTTGATTCCCAGCAGCTGTGTGGCCATTTCAAACTGGCTGTAACTCCAGTTCCAGGAGATCCAATGCTTTCTTCTGGGCTCCATGAGTGCCAGGCACACAGACATGCATACCAACATAGATTTTGTGCAGTGAACTTTGTATTTGCAGTGCCAGGAGGGAGGCACACACAGGCAAATCCTTGCATTTCATTGATCAGATAGCCTCATCTGCTTGGTGAGCTCTAGGCCACTGAGAGACACTCTCTCCAAACACAAGGTGACCAGCACCTGAAGAATGAGTGACAGCTTGTCAATCTGACCTCCGCATGCCCACACCCACATGAACACATACATGTACGCAAGACGGCTGCAGGAGGCAGATCTGAAGGGTTTACTGGGTGACAGTCTGGAAATACAGCGTGTGGTACACTTATTACTTAATACAGCTGTTTTTATTCAGTGATAACAAGAGCTGTGATTGGCTATAAAGCAGTCACTGACCAACCACTCCTTCATCTCCAAACCCTCCCCCTGAGAATACACCTCCTTTCAGAGAGACCCCGCCCTGTCTCTCGGAAGGAGTGCTCCTTTCACAGCTGCCCTTTATATTTTCTGTGGTGTGACCAGCTAGCTTCAGACATGAGCTCCGGGCTGGCGGAGAAGGTGGGAGTTAAAATGTTGAATTCTGTTGGAGCCAAACTGAAAGGAAATTCCCATTAGCATCATCTGCCCCTGGGTTTCTTCCCCTTTCTGCTGCAGTGTTAGACCTGCTTTCATGGGACTCGCAAATAGACTGACTTCTGCCTGTTCTCTCTGACCTTGCAGGCTACCCTGGAAATGCTGCTGCTGCGGAAGCCAGTCAGGTTAAAATGTCATCCTTTAGCAAATTACCACTACGCCGGTAGGTTGCCAGGATCCCCGGACCCTGTTGCTTCCTAAGAGTGGGCCCCTCGAGTTTGGCTCCGTGTCATTTGTTTGAACAAATAGATAACACTGGGTCTATTAGCCCGACACTGCCAGGCACGTGTCATTGTAAACCCCTGCCCCTGTGAATGTCCCAAGACCTGGGAGATGGCGCACGGTGGCTGTCCACTTGGCAATGGGACCTGTGTATCAGAGGGAAGAGCCACCAAGGCTACAACACTACAACACAGAGCAGCCCACTGTTAGCAGCCTGTGGCTTTGGAGACAGTAAAGGTGGGCTCAGGTCTTCCTCAAGGCCCTTGGCTTTCTATAGGCTTGAATTAGAAAAAGAAAGAAGAGAGGGAAAGGAAAGGAAAGGAAAGGAAAGGAAAGGAAAGGAAAGGAAAGGAAAGGAAAGGAAAGGAAAGGAAAGGAAAGGCTAGGCTATTTCAATGCCAGGAGAAAGACTTCATGTATGCATGTGTTCAGGGTGTGTGTGTGTGTGTGTGTGTGTGTGTGTGTGTGTGTAGTAGTAGTAGTAGTAGTAGTAGTAGTAGTAGTAGAAAACAGCTTTAGATTTAAATGGAGTGTGAAGGAAATAGGTTGAGAAGCCTGAGGGCAGCAAATGGGGCTAAGAATGGAGGTTCTACTAACTGGAAACCCATTCACTCTGTGCCCCCAGTCCTGCCTTGTTTGTCTACTTCAGAATGACTGGATCTCCCATTGCCCCTTGATTTTTTTTAAGATTTTATTTTTAATTACGTCTGTCTGTCTGTCTGTCTGTCTGCCTGCCTGCCTGCCTGCCTGCCTGCCTGTGCGTGCTCAAGAGCACATTGTTACATTGCCCACAGAAACCAGAAATAAGCACCAGGTGCATGAAAGCTGAACTTTGAAGGAAGTTTGGGTCACCTGAGAGGGGTGCTCAAAGCCAAACTCCTGTCCTTTGCAAGCTCAGAATCCACTGTAGACCACTGGGCTGTCTCTCCAGCCACTGCCCCTTGATTTGTATCATTTGAGGGTTTCTTTGGTGCCCTGGGCAGACCTCCCCTAGGTAGATGCTAAATGTATGGTCTTGGGGACCCCTTAACACTCCTTCCAGTCCCTCACCAGACAACCAAACTCAGCCCAAGTGAAGGTTTCTTTACAGGTGTTCCATTTCTCTCTCCCTCTGTCCTCTTCTTCACTTGTGAGTTGGCTTGTGCCACCTGTTGTCACCAAGTAGAAAGCCCTCAAAGTTGTGTATGAGGAATACCCAAGGACACCTACCTGGAGGTCAGTTTCAGCTGACAGCAGTCACACGGAAGAGACAAGCAGGAAATGGATACTTGAGGTTAAAGGCATCATGTAACCAGGGCCCAAGGAGCCAACTTCATCATCTCCCGCTTGCGTGGGTCCAAAGACATGGGAGCTCACCGACCTGATGGGCAAACAGTTTCATTGCTTCTTAATCCCCAGCATCATATGCTGTTCCATTAAACCCTGGCAGGCCCTCCCAACTTCCTGGATCCTCTGCATCCAGGAGAGATCCCAAACTCCTCTGCATAGTGGATGGAGTTTCGTGTGGGCTGAAGGAAGCTTCCAGGCTGTGAGACACTGCTGTGGTTAACCCCAGGTCACACTGCCTCGACCCCAGGTTGTGGTCAGCAGTGAGCCTCTTCATCCAGGACATGATCCTAGTTGTTCCTAGTGTGGTAAACAAGAACTATGTTCTTTTTATGTGCATCAAGGCACAAAAGACCAGAAAGCCATGGGCTAGAGTACCTCCAGCCCCAAGAAAAACAAAACATGAAAATGTTACCAAGAATGTTGAAAGTCTGCTAAGACACATTAAGCTCTTTGGATTGAGTATTCCTAGCTAATCCGTTCCCCTAACTCCTTCCCTCTCAAATACCTTAGGAAAAAGTCTTGCCTTCTGAAGTCATTTCAGCCCTTGGAGACCAGAAGTGGGGGGTTACCAATCAGTTGCCTTCTTCTCCAAGTGATTACAAGCCAAGCCTCCAAGTGTATCCTAATGTTGTGAGCACATGGGGCAGAAGACACTGGTCCCTGACAGTTGCCTATCAAGACATGGGAGACAACTGAGTTGGTTACACCTTATGTCCCAGCCACCATGCCACACTCTGAAACCCCCTGGGGGTTCACTGAATCCTGTCCCATCATAGCCCTGGCCTGCCTCCGTCTTTGTGCCCAGAGCCTTTCTATTACTCCCAGCTGAATGGTCAGCTCAATTTCTCCCTCGTTGGAACACACAGCCTCAAGCTCTCTTTTGGCTTCCAGCCTGAGAACTAGACCCACCTGACTCCTGGAATCTCACTTTAGGCTCCTAGTCTGCTTTGGTCTTCATTGCTGTGATAAAACACAAACCAAAATCATCCAAGGGAAGCAACGAGTTTATTTGACTTCTAGCTTGTAGTCCACCATTGAAGGAAGCCAAGGCAGGAAGCAGAGTCTGAGGCAGACCATGGAAGACCACAGCTGATTGGCTTGCTTACTGGATCCTTCAGCCACCGTTCTTACCTTCAGCCACCGTTCTTACACAGTCCAGGCTCACCAGCCAAGGGATGGCACCATCCCCAAATGCCCAGGCCTTCCACCGTCAATTAGCAGTTAAGAAAACGTCTCACAGACGGAGTCACAGGCCAATCTGATAAAGCCAGCTTTTCAGTTGAGCTTCCCTCTTCCACTGGTATGTCGAAATGTGGGCCAAGTTGACCAAAAACTAACTGGGACACCTAGGGAAAGAAATCCAGGTTTTGCTGTGCCGTGGAGGAAAGACAGCCAGACAGAGGTCCTAGGCAGATAGATACAAGCCTGTGGAAACACTCTACTCCCTTGCTCAGAACCAGGAGGAGAGAGATGCCATGAGGCAAAGGACCAGTGAGCAAGGTGGGCGTCTGGCTCAGCCCTCAAGGCAGCCTGCCTGTGCAGCATCCTCAGAGAACAGCTGTGCGCTGCCTTGCAGTGCTCAGTCCATACGGGACACACTGTCCCTCTCCAGTGGTTCCACTTAAGCACTCACATGGGGCGTGGTGTGTACTGTACATGGAGGAGTCACGGAGCTTGTAGTCAGACAGCTGGAGCTTCCGGTGATTTCTCCACTGAACAGGTCTTTTATGCTGATGTGCGCAGGGGATTGTGGGTGGTAGAGTTAGATCTAGCTTCTTCACAAGGTACAGCGAAAAATCCTGTCGTGTCCCCCCACAACCACAAGCACCCACTGGGGCTTCAAACTCTGCCTTGACTTTTGAAAGACAAATGAGACCTGGGAGAGACACCTTTTCCATAAGGAGAGTCTGGGCTCTTGTCTTGGAAGCTGCCCAAAGTTAATAAGGAGACAGAAGTCTGTGTTTGGCTGGAATTACTTTGCAAAGAACACAGCTGTGGGTGCTTTTATTTTGTCTTATTTTTACTACATAGTAGATTTCTACTATACCTAAGTCAGTACGTTCTCTTGCATCACCTGACATAGCATTTGCAAAATATGTTCAGTGACAAACTCAAAATATAGGCTCAGATTGAGGCTGTCCCTCCTTACTGCACCTAGAAGAAACTTGAGCAGCAGCCCGCATTCCAAGAAAAAAAACCTGACCTTTTCTTGCTATAGATAATTCTGTGTGGCATTGAAAATCTGCCATAAAGGCTCCCGTTTATTTACAGCAAGCATGTCTTTCAGCCCTAACTACAATAACGACATCAATAAAAGGTGGTTTGGTTTTTTTGTTGTTTTTTTTTTTTTAATCCTGAAAGGAAGCCAGAGAGACCCTCTAAAAAAGATACTGTGTCCAAGTTTTCTCTGCCCCAGGAATGTCTGTTTTTAATTGCCTGGATTTGCTGTAGATTGGCCCTAAATTAGCCACCATCCAGAGGGCTGTTTCCCAGCAACCAAAGCTCTGTGCATTTTGCCTCTGGATACTATACTAGTGCCCATTTCATCCAGTTAATTAGGCTCTTTGTCATTAGCCTTAATCGGCTTGTTAGGGCCCCTGCTGATAATAGCCCAATAGCCAGGAATTCCCCAGGTGGAACAAGTAAGTCTGGGGGAATGTCAGCCCACTAACCTCATTTGCCAGCCCGGAGGGTGGCAGAGATCTTACAGAGAGAGGCAGAGCTTTGAGAAACCAAGCAAGGAGTTCCAGCAGGGCCAGGCAGCCTCCTAAGAGGCCACACATCAGAAGGACAATGTGTGTCCCATCGCCTTCGTTGATACAGAATCTGTCTCAAGTGACCTGTAGAGACACAGAGCATCTAGTGAGTACCTATTTATGACCAAACAGTGTTGGTCACAGTGAACTGGCCACCCGTGCCCAAGGGTGAAGAAACTAAGAAGCGGACGTCCGTGCTGTCCCGGAAGGAGGAACTGTCGGGGGCACGTGCACAGCAGAAGATCTCCTGACTAAAATCAACCTTGGTCACAGCCTAGTGAAGCCATCTGGGGAGAGTGCTCAGGTGTCATTTATCTATACCAGGAACTCAGTCTAAAGACCCAAGGATGGAGCTTCAACCCCAATGAGCAGTCCCTGGTCTCTGGAGGCCATGTGTAGTGTGCCAGGCCCTGTTGGGTGCATGCACACGTGAGTACAAGCACTATCCTTTTCACACTTCCTAGAACTGTACAAGAACCATCCTTTCTCTGTCACTAGCCTCAAAGTAGGAGTGACATAGAGAAGAAAGGGAGCCACTGTCCCACTGTTTTCCTGGACAACTGAAGACCTTAGACAGAAAACCTCACTACAAGCAACAGCCTCAAGGCACGCCCCCAAGAAGTGTTTTGTTTTTGTTTTTTTTCCCCTCCTCCTTCAGTATGGGGACCCCTGCCTAAACAGATGGACCAGCAAACCTTGTGGACACTCGAAGTAGTGGATGTCTCAAAAGTAGGCAGAGCTGGGAACTTAGCCCTGCTCTTTGCACTAGCACTGAGAGTGAGCCCAGTGAGGGGTAGTAGTTAAGTGTGGCCCCCATAGAGATGCTGATGGCTTGAGAAGGCTGAGTAACCCTGCTGACATCTCCAGGCGGAGTGGCAACAACTCTGAGAAATGTACAATCTAAAGTTGAAAAGAACATTCACTGATCTGCTTGGGGGTGAGCATTATCACCATCTCCGGATGCTCCATCTGAGGGAATATATATCCAAGAGCCACCCATCCTTGAATTGCAGGGGGACAGCACCATGTCCCCCTTCCCTTATGATCTGCTGTGACGGAGCTTCCCGAGCTGGCTTTCTAACGCTCTTACCTCGTCACTATGTTGATGGACTGCTGAAAGCAACCGTGACTGTTCTTTAATCACTCAGCTAAAATTGCTGGCTGCTTGATCTCTGCCTTCTTTCTCTTTGGCCCTCTCCAGCAGCGGAGAGGAGCTGGCAACCTTCTTCCTCCAAGGCCCAGAATGTTGGTCATAATCTGAGGAATATTATGGGACGGCTATGAAGGCACAGGTGTTACCCACCCACCCACCCTCTGTGCACGCGCAGCTGCTGTGGTTTGCACAGACCATGAATTTGAGGGCTCCAGGTCTTAAGCTACATCCTCTGCTGAGATTGTGCCTATAGATTAGAAGATGCTTCTGTGCAGCATTTTCTTCAAAACTAAGGATATAACCTTGCAAAGCCATGGAAATAAGTGATTTTAAAGTCACCCAGACTATGGTCTATTCAGAGTCTAGAGCCTGAGCTCTTGGCTGGAAGACCCACCAAGGATTTATGCGCAAAGGGTGTTTATTTCAGACACCTGCATTTACATCACTGAGCCACATAACTCCCTCAGCAATCCAGGATTCCTCTGCCCACCCAGAGAGGCTTCTCTTGATTCACAGATTTTAATTTTTTTTTTTTAGATATGCTTGAATAGAAAATGCTTTTCCACAGGGCTACACAGAGAAACCCTGTCTCAAAAAAAAAAAAAAAAAAGAAAAGAAAAGAAAATGCTTTTCCGATTGCCTATGCTTATGTCCTGTCAGTTGGCCAGAGTACAATGGGAAACTTGGACCTGCCCCTAGCTAGGAGTAAAGATGCTGTGGGGGGTCGGGCCTGGTGGCGCACCCTTGGAGGCGGGAGCAAATAGGTGTCTGTGAGTAAGAGGCCAGCCAAGGCCACACCATGAGACAAACCAAGCAAAGCCACAGCTTAAAGAAATCTGGGAAGGGAGATGGACTGTCACTGGCCAGCCACGTGCCATCCAGGAATCAGAGATGTTGAGAATTTTGAAGACAGAAGAGCATTGTGACTATGTACGCACTGCAGTGGCTGAACCTGCCCTAGTGTACCCAGAGCTAAGAGCCGTATGCTTTCTATTGCTACAATGAAATGTTCAAGTTTGGGTATTTCATAGAGAAAATAGATGTATTTTGTCTACAGGTATTTTTTTTTTTAAGTCCATGGTTAGGTGCCCTATGGGGAGGGGCATTATGACAGCATAGCAGGTGGTACAGGGGCTGTGAATGCCTTCCCGCAAGCCCTCCCCTCTCAGAGGACCACTCCTCCTCAACACCAGCATACCATGGACTAGAAGCACACAGTTAAACATCTCCAAACCACAGCAAGCCTCCCTCCTTCCCTCCCACCACGTAGGCTTTGTTTCTTGCTCCACATAGGCCAGTCCATTTTGAATCCAATATCCTCCATAGTCTACTCTCCTAGTAAGGAAAAACTATGAATCCAGTTTGATCGTCAAGTCAGAAATAGTACGGCAGGACCACCGTGCCTCTGTCCCGTCAGGCTGCAGATCTGCTAACTGCCCACACTCTTCAGTCAGATGTGCTTCCCCTTCCCTGAAGCCTAAAACTGAAGCATGCTAGAGGGACACCCCCCCACCCCACCCCCGTGCATCCTCATCTATAAAGTGGGACAATAGTGACACCAGCCTTACAGAGTTGTTGTTAGTAAAGCCTGGTGACTAGTAAGTGTAAAATACTTAACATCTGAGATGTAGCAAATATTCTTAAATGGCAGCTTCCTTTAGATGGTGTGTGTGTGTGTGTGTGTGTGTGTGTGTGTGTGTGTGTGTGTGCGTGTGTGTGCGCGCGCGCGCGCGCGCACGCGCGCGCGCGCACTTAGTGCAAATGCAGAGATCAGAAAGAACAGAGTATCTTCCTCTGTTGTTCTCCACCTTATCATTTGGGACAGCATCTCTCAATGAACCTGACGCTTGGTTCGTGGCAGCATGGCAGGTGCCACCATCTTCACAGACTGATTATAATAGGGAAACATCACCTTTAAAACTCCAGTGTGATATTTTTTTTCTACCTCACAACCTTTCTGGCTGCCCTGGCCCTACACTGAGTGCAGGGATCCTTCTGTGTCCCACTAACATCCTCATTTACCATCATGGTTGTAGCTGTCACCTGGACAACCATGGCCTTTGACCTTTGCAATGGAGACTGAACCTAGTCACACCCTGATAAGCGGTAACTATGTGAGCACTTACCTTTATGGATATAACAATTGTGCAAAAGCTATAGATAGGCCGCACCAGTGAGCACTTACGCCCCGCCTCCATCAAGCTTTTGTATGGGATTTTTTTTTAAGATTTATTTTATTTATTATATTTAAGTACACTGTAGCTGTCTTCAGACACTCCAGAAGAGGGCACCAGATCTTGTTACGGATGGTTGTGAGCCACCAAGTGGTTGCTGGGATTTGAACTCGGAACCTTTGGAAGAGCAGTCAGTGCTCTTAACCTCTGAGCCATCTCTCCAGCCCCCTGTATGGGATTTTTAATCTTCACAAAAATCTAATGTGGGGACAGCTCCAGTTACTGCCATTTACTGATTGCAAAACTGAGGTCTTGGGTTTAGTGACTTGCTGAGCTCTGAGCCAGTCAGGGCTGCTGGCTGCTGCGGTTCAGAGGCTGCTGTCTTGTTATTCTAAGCAAGGCTTCACCCAGGCTGGCACTGGACTAGGTCCTCCTGCACACAGCACCGTCTAGACTAGCTTTGTATTCAAACAAGGGTTTCCATTGTTCTTGTTTTGAGACAGGATTTCATGTTGCACAGGTTAATTTTAAATGTAGCCCAGGCTGAGGTTGAACTCCTGAATCTCCTAACTCTGCTTCCTGAGCGCTGAGATAATGGGTCGGCAACACCTCTGTGCCACAGTTTTGGTTTTTTTCTGGGGGGAGGGGGTTTGGAGGAGGAGCGTGAAAGCGTGATTTGTCCCTAACAGAAGTTCCCTTTTGTTCCAGGTTCTGACAAGTGGACATCCCTAGAAAGAAAACTGTTTAATAAAGCACTGGCCACTTACAGCAAAGACTTTATTTTTGTACAGAAGATGGTAAGCCTCTCTTCCCACTGCTTATTTGAAAGGAACTTTGAGATTCTGGACATCACGATAGTGAGATATTTACCTGCTTCTATTTCCCCCCCGGTACTGGTATTCAAACCCTGTGCTGTCATTCCTGACCAGCCTGACTTACTAGAGGTTTCACAAACCTTGGGGACCAAGCTCCCAAAACACGAGCCCTCTGGGACCAAGCCACACTAAAACTGTGGCGCTCTGCCTCCGCCTTATTCCTTAAAGCCCCTGCACTTGGCTCCCACGGCCAGCTGTGTGCACCATTTCCCAGCCAATACAGTTTACTAACCAGGGGCACATGGGTAGGGTCTCACATCCCAGGGATGGCTCCAGTGTAGCAACTCGAAGTGGCAGGTGGATGTTGAAGAAGACAGCAGACACTTCTGGTGGCACCCTCCTTTTCTCATTCCCCACCCTGTCATCTCCATCTCCGGGTGACTGAACTCCACCTGCACGTAGACGCCTATGAACTAATCAAAGCAATGCTTCATTCCAACATACATGTTCAGATTGAGCGTCCCATGCTTCATTCCAGCATACATGTCCAGATTGAGCGTCCCTGATGCAAAGACCTAAGGTCCGGAGTGCTCGGAGGGGTTTAGAGCAACGGAAAGTTTCAAGTGAGAGACTGCAGCCAGGAAGGGTTGTGCAGTTTCTAAATCCAATCCTGACCCTTCTTGTCCCACACATATGTGATGTTTTAGTAACAAGTGTTTATGGAGGAGTGGAGATCAGAGGATAATGTCTAAGAGTGTCTCAAGGATCAAACTCAGGCTTGGCAGCCTACACCTTTACCCACTGAACCAGCTCAAGTACCCCAGGATGGCCCCCCTACTCAGTAGGTAACCAAGGATGATTTCCGGTTCTCCTACAGGCATGGCGCTGCCATCACACCTGAACTGAAGCGCCTTGGGTAAAAGTTACCTTTGGCATCACAGGGCAGAGCTTGTACCCCACATTAGGGACGCTCTTGCACCTACAGTGCTTACACCTCTGTCTTACACATCACACACACACACCTGTTGCTGAGGTCCTGTTCACAAATTGGTTTGGGTTGACTTTGAGACAGGGTCTCACCTGGCCCAGGCTAGCCTAGAACTGGCTGTAGAGCTGAGCCTGAACTTCCTCTTCTGATCCCTTGCCCACACTTACCAAGTGCTGGGATCACGGTGTGCATCGAACCTAGATTCTAAGTAGGTTGTGAGCGTCAGCAATACAAAGAGCTGAGCCCTCCGACACTTTAAATGAAAGAACATCTGTTATGGTCTACAAAACTCCCAGCTGGAGAAAAGGTTATCATGTCACAAAACAGTGTTCAGGGTGTGCTTGCTGCCTCTCCTGAGCAAAAGTATCAGAAAGAAGAGCAGACTGTTGCCTGTTGGTGCCTGAATAAAGAATTTCTACAATGAGTCTTAAGATAAATGAGTAGTAGGGGGGCCTGTTAGATGGCTCAGTGGGTAAAGGAGCTTGCTGCCAAGCCCAGCGATCTGAGTTCAATCCCCAAGGTCCACTTGGTGAAAGATTCCAAAGTCTGCCCGCCATCGGGTGCTAGAGCTAATCGTGGGTGCACTTTTTTGGCAGGTGAAGTCCAAGACAGTGGCTCAGTGCGTGGAGTACTACTACACTTGGAAGAAGATAATGCGACTAGGCCGGAAACACCGGACACGCCTGGCGGAAATCATTGACGACTGCATGGTGAGCAGTGTTACTCAGTCAGCCCCTCTGACTCCCTCTGACCCCTCCGTCCTGCCTGTACTCTGCTCCCAGACTAGGAAGTAGCTAGTGTGTTTTGGCTTTACCGGGTATCTGCTGGGAAAGGTGACAGAGCTTCCCTGCGCACTTGTGAAACTTAGAACTTGATTCCCTGCTGTTGGCAGAAGGAAAGCGTTCCCAGGCTCAGGCTGAAGCCCTTCCTTTAGAAAAAGCTGTAATGGCTTTGGGTTTGTAGGCAGCCAGGAGCCAGAGTTAAACCAGGGTGGTCTGTCCCGCAGACTAGGGTCCTGTCTCATAGGAATGTATTTTCACCCACTCCACCTTCCTTTCCTGGGCCGTGCATGTCATGGATGTCATTGGCCTGAGAACATAACATGTGTGTGTGGGGGGGGGGGTCTCTGTGACCACCATGACCAGCAGAGTAACAGTCCACAGGAGGTGAGAGGGTAGCACGGTTCTACACAACTCAGTAGAAAATGATGGTTTAAATTTCAGAAGTCTGGCCAAAGTAGTTTTTCACAGCACAATTTGGTGAAATTTTTCTTGGTGACAATTAACTCGGTCCCACGAGCACAATAAAGCTTAAGACATAGCCGGGCGTGGTGGCGCACGCCTTTAGTCCCAGCACTCGGGAGGCAGAGGCAGGCAGATTTCTGAGTTCGAGGCCAGCCTAGTCTACAAAGTGAGTTCCAGGACAGCCAGGGTTATACAGAGAAACCCTGTCTCGAAAAACCAAAAAAAAAAAAAAAAAAAAAAAGCTTAAGACATGACTGCATAGAAGCCCTTTGTAAAGTGCATGTGACATCGTCCATAAAATGGGTTCTGTGCCTTGGCAAGTCATGATGAAGATGGGGGTAGATCTGGTGTGGTCTTTGCCACCCAGATAGATAGCACAGAGGTCACCAGGCTACTAGCCACATCTGCTCCCAGCCTTCATGGCAGGTAACAGGTTATAGATCCCGTCCTTCGTAAGGACAACCCTCTGTTCTTTGCCCTAGTGCCTATCTGGGAGCACAAGGGCCTCCACGTCTGCCTCCCACAATAACCTATCTCAGAAAGATAGAGGAGGTCTGGGATTGTGTGGCATTCCCTCTAAAGCGTGGCCATGAGGCACTGTGGCCTGTAGGGAGTGTTACAAGGAATTCTTACCGTTGAGGAGCTGCTGCGCGGGTGTGGATGGTTCCAGTCCTTACATCACCATCCACTCCTGGTGTTGATCTTCTTGATTACCAGACAACGCAGAGTCATCTCATATTCTAGACCTGAGACTTGATAACTCGCTGGTCATTCCAGTTCTTAGCTAGTGACAAGGAAGGTCAAAAGGCCTAGGTCATTTTTGGTTACATAATTCATGGCTAGCTGGGATACATGAAAACTTACCTCAAAAAAAAAAAACCTAAATAAATAAAAATAAAATTTTTAGTAAAGGCCTAGGGCTACAGAGATGGCTCAGTACTTAGAGCCCATCCTGCTCTTCCAGAGAACCTGAGTTTGGTTTCTAACATCCTGGGGCAGCTCCAGCCCCAGGGAATCAGTGCCCTCTCCTAAATTCCTACCATACCTGCTTTCCCAATGTGAACGAATTTGCAGCCAGGCAGTGGTAGCACACACCTTTAATCCCAGCACTGGGGAGTTCAAGGCCAGCCTGGTCTATAGAGCAAGTTCCAGTTTAGCCAGAGCTACACAGAAAAACCCTGTCTTGGGGAGGGGGGGAACAAAACAAAACAAAAAACACTAAATGAATAAATACAGTAAGTAAGTAAGTAAATATATAAATCTTTAAAAACTGAAAGTATAAAATATGAAAGGAAGAAAGAACAAAAGAGAACAATCTGGCCTACTGTGGTTCTGTCAACTGCAAGTATTTAATCCCCACAATATGCATATCAATATATGAGCTGAAAGACTGTTTAGTGGCTGAGAGCACTGTCTGCTCTTGCAGAGGATCTGGGTTTGGTTCCCACAACACCATGATGGCTCACAGGTGTCTGTATCTCCAATCCAAATTGATCCAGCGCCCTCTTCTGGCTGCTTCAAGCATCAGGCACAAACTATAGTGCACATACATATATACATACATACAAGCAAAACATCCATGCCCATGACAGAATTTTTTAGCAGTTTTTTTTTGAGGGGGGAGTGAAGGATACATTTATTGGGGATAAGGAAACACACACATGCAGCAGACACAGAAAGGCCCCTTGCAAGACAGAGGAGGAACTAGAGAAGCCAAAAAATTTTTTTAAAATATCCCAATTTTCTTTTCTTAATGTTTAAATGGCAGTATATATGGATGTCAACAGTCAAGATGCTAAATGCTGTCTGTCTTCTCTGACCTTACCACTCACAGGATAGATTCTAATTTGGATGTGTGTAGAATTCCACATACAATGGAAACTTGACTGTGAATTCCAAGAGTGTTTGAAAACAGTGTGAATGAGAACCAGAAAGTCTTAGAGTCAGAGCATACCCAGCCTCATGGGCTATGGCCCAGGCAGGAGGCTTGCCCGGGGTCACCGAGCCATGCTGTCCACATGAATAGAATAGACAGTAATTGAGGAATCCCAGGAAATGCTGCCCTGAAGCCTGGACCTCGCTCCCTGCTGACCCGTAAAGTGGGACAGATGGTGATTGGAAAAATCTCTTTTGTTTCTGGAATGTTCTGGCCCATGTCAGTGCTGTGTTTCAGGAAAAGACAAAAATGAGCTCTTGTGGATTAAGGAGGTTGCTCAGTGGTTAGAGTGCTTGCTTTGAGAGCAGGAGACCAGGGTTTGTATCATGTGAACATAGCTACATAGCCATAATTTTCGTGTTTGGAAGGCTCAGAGGTGTGGGATCCTGGAGCAAGCTGACTAGCCAAACTAGTCATGCCTTTGAGCTCTGGGATCAATTGAGAAACCCTGCCTCAGTGAATATGGTGGAGTGTGTTAGAAGAGGACTCCACACGGCAACCTCAGGCCTCCACACACATGTGCACATATGCACACAGATGCACATGAAGGGAAAGTCGGATGATGTGGTCGGCTAAGAGGGAGACATTTCTTGGGTTCCGGTGTAACAAGGGCCTAGGGACAATGCTCAGGGTAATGGGCATATGTAGATGACACTCAGGCAATATTTGTAGAATGAGCGAACATTTTTCTGAGATAGCGATCACTGGTTCATAGTAGCAGCCCTGTGTGAATGCCAGAAGGAGATGGATGGAACACAGAGGTGCTGGTCAGGCATTGCCATACGAGGTAGAAGCACCATCTTGGCCACTGTACGTCAATAGAGGGAAGGCCGAGCCAGAGTGCTGCCTGGGAGAAAAGCAGAGAAGGTGCCACGCCTGCAGGCTCGTTGACAAGGAGCCAACGTTGGGGTGGGTTATAACATCCACACCCTTTTCCCTTGTATGTGCGGGGATAGTGTACGGCTTGTGTGCAAAGATGACTCAGGCCCATTAAAATAGTCTTTAAGACCCGAGTCTTAGCTCCGGCTTCCTTTGAGGTTCTCTGAGCACAGTCAATAGTCCGAGCACCAACTGCCAAGTAGAAACAGAAACCTAGCCGGTCGGTCGTGGCACACGCCTTTAATCCCAGCACTTTGGAGGCAGAGGCAGGTGGATTTCTGAGTTCGAGGCCAGCCTGGTCTACAGAGTGAGTTCCAGGACAGCCAGGGCTATACAGAGAAACCCTGTCTCGAAAAACCAAAAACAACAACAACAAAAAGAAACAGAAACCTGAGAGGAGAGGAAAGCTGCAGCAGGCCCAACCCTTGCACATGGTCCTCACCCTCAGGCTTGGGTCAGGTGAGGGGCCAGCAAGATGGCTCAGCAGGGAAAGGTGCTTGCTGTCAAATCTGTCATTCTGAGTTCTGTCACTGGGGCCACGAGATGAAAGCAGAGAACCCACTCCTAAAAGTTGTCCTCTGACCTCAACATGTGGTATGGGGTGGGTACACGCACATACACACACACACACACACACACACACACACACACACAAATAAATGTAATTAGAAAAAAAAAGACAAGTATTTTCCCCAGAGGAAGTACAAGGGGGCTCACTGGGGAGGGAAAGCCGCAGGGACCTAGGTCCTGCAGATGGTCAGGGGTGGGCACAGCATGCTCGCTTGCTCAGCAGGATAGTGTTGGGTCCAGCCTGAGCCACCTCTGACCCTCTTTCACTGGATCCAGTGTTAATTAGTGAGGGGTGACTGTCCAGGGATCCCCGGGGAACTGCCTGTCACCCCACCTCTGTGGCTCTGGAATGCAGCCTTCTCAGCCATATGCCTCCATGCCAGACCTTTTGAGTGGTTTCTGGGACTTGAACTCAGATCCTCATTCTGCAAAGCAAGCATTTTACCAATGGGGCCAACTCTCCAACTCCTCAGTTCAATCTCCTGGTCAGGAAAATGACCTGTCTGGCTGGCTTTACGGTTTCTTTAAAACAGACATCTGTACAAAGTTCTGGGAGAATGACGTGTCCTGTGGGGGGGGCCAAGGAGAAGAGGTGCCCGATGAATAGCACACATGTAACACCTTTCCTCATTGCTATCAAGAGCAACCCTGACACTTGGATGTATGTCTCTGGAGATCTGGGTTGGATGTCTGTATTCCAGTCTCCCTGTTTGTGGCAGCCTTGTCTTCTGCAAGGAGCTTATGGTAGGGACAATTCAGGTTCCTGCACTGTGTTCAGTTTCGTTCCTTGGGCTGGGGAGATGCCTCAGTGGTTGAGAGCATTTGCTGCTCTTCCAGAGGAACTGGGTTTTATTCCCAGCACCCACATTGGGATGCTCACAACTGCCTGTAACTACAGGGGGTCTTCTGGCTTCTGCAGGCGGGGCATGCAGGTAGCATACTCTCTCTCTCTCTCTCTCTCTCTCTCTCTCTCTCTCTCTCTCACACACACACACATACACAATTATATCTATATACAATATAGATATAATAATTATATATAATCGTGTGTGCGTGTGTGCATGTGCACGTGTATGTGTTTGTGTATCTCCTCCTCCCTGCCCTGTGTCTGCCGAGTTCCCATGTGAAGTTGTTCTAAATGTTTCCGTTGGCAGTGCATCATAAAATTGCCGGCGTGTGGGTACAGAGTGCTACCTGTTGGGGTTTGATCTCCTATCTTTGTATCTCCGAGTTACTTCACCTTGATGATAAATGGCTTAGGAACTTGTACAGATTGCCAATTGAAATAAAAACCCATTCGAAGTCCTGAGACGTGGGTAGCCGCCACGCAGTAGAGTTCAATCTGTAATGTTGTGGCTACGAATATGAGATATGTCTTCAGCGTTCTTAAGCCAATAGAGATGGCATTGTGAGGAAATCGTAATTATCATTAAGTACCGTGGAACAAGTGCCACCGTTACAAAGCTTTATTATGTAGCATGTCTTATAAATGCCCAAGTGGAGGCCATCTCCACTTAAGGGTTGAGACTACAGTCCCAGTTCTTTTAAAGAGGGCATGCACTGTTTCGCCTGAGACTCTGGATTTGAAAGGGGATGGGTAACAGGAGGAATGCAACCTATGTAAAACCAACCCATGTATTCCGCACTAACAAGGGGCCTTTTTCTAGAAACTACTCCACCATAGGTGTTGGGCCTGTGCAGGCCCACTAACTGTGTAATCATTACTAATTGATCTTAATTAACCGGCTGGAAACTGGCCATCTCTTAGCTTGCTACCACCACCTCTTGACCCTGCATCTACACGGGCATCATACCTGTGTGTTACATCACATTACCTGTGAACAGCACCGAAGAGGGGAAAGTTTTAACTGCCTTGTGTCGGCTGGTATTGTCTGTAATTCTCCTACAACTCACCCCTAAATCAAAACTGGACAGTGGCCACTATGGTATGGTTATGATCCCAGCTTTCGAGAGGTGGAGACATGGGATTGCCATGAGTTACAGTCCAGCTTGGAATACATAGTGAGTTTTAGGGCAATCTGGACTATGGTGTGAAACTTTGTCTTAAGGGATAGGGGCAGGAGAGGCTGTAGACACGGCTCATCAGTTAAGAGCACTTACTGCTCTTGCTGAAGACCAAGGTTTGGTACTAAATGCCCACATTAAGCAGCTCATAACTATAACTATCTGTAACTCCAGCTCCAGGGAATGCGATGCCCTCTGCCCTCCTTGGGCACTGGCTTGCATATGGTGCACATAAACTCATGCAGACTCAAAAACCATACAAATAAATAAAAATAAATGAGTTTTAAAGTCAATTTAATCCATGAATTCTTTCCCAGCCAATCCACACCACCTTGCTCAAATAACTTGCTATTGGAAGCCTTAGTCTATGCATATGAGTGTTTTGCCTGCATCTGTGTATATGCCTATAGAGTTCAGATGTCTTGAAACTGGAGTGGTTATGAGCCACCGTGTGGGTGCTGAGAACTGATCCTGTGGCTTCTGCAAGGACAGCGAACACTCGTAACTGCTGAGCCATCTCTCTATTTTATTATATATGTGTTGTGGGTCTGAATGTGTATTGTATATATGCACCACGTTTATGCAGGTTCTTATGGAGACCACAAGAGGACACCATATACTCTCAAACTAGATTGATATTGGTTGAGAGCTGCCTAATAGGTGTGCTGAGAACTGAACATTGGTCATCTGAAGAACAGTATTCACTCTTAACTGCTGAGCCATCTCTCCAGCCTTTATTTTTTTTTTTATGTGTGTATGTGTCTTTATATGTATATGTCATGTGTGTGCAGTACCCAGGGAAACCAGAAGAGGGCATCAGATCCCCTGGAGCTGGGGTCACTGGTGATTGTGACCTCCTAGATGTGGGTGCTGGGAATGTAACTTAGGTCCTCTGAAAGAGCAACCAGGGTTCTTTATTGATGATGCACCACTCTAGTCCCTCTACCTTATTTCTTGAGGCAGGATCTCTTCAGTGAGACTGGAGCTTAACTTCTAGACTAGTCTGGTTGGCCCACAACCTCCCAGCACTGGAGGCACCCACCCACTCCTGGGGGACGAGGGACTGGGACTTCAGGTCCTCATGCTTGTCCAGCAAGTGCTTTACCCACTGTTGTTCTCCCCTCCCCCCATCCCCAGGCAGAGGATCTCTACGGCTTTCCCCTCTGCCTTAGCAAGTCTTTCTATAAGGGGTCATGGGACGACCCAAGTGCATAGGAAGATTTCTTGACCTCAAGATCCTAAAGTGTCCAGAGACCAGCCCCCGCAGACTCTGTCACCCATCATGGGAAGAGTAACAGGGCTCCAGTTTAATGTCCCATGACCTCCTGGCTTGTGATTTCTGTCCACCACGAAGTTGCCTTTTGGGAATATCACCCTCTCACTTTTACTAACAACAGACCAGCGAAGAGGAAGAGGAGGCCGAGGAGGAAGAAGAGGACCCAGAAGAAGATAGGAAATCCATAAAAGAAGAGGAGAGTGAAGTGCCCAAGTCACCAGAGCCACCGCCCGCCCCTGCCCTGGCTCCCACTGAGGGGCCACCCATGCAGGCTGCTGGCCAACAACCATCAGGCAACTTCATTTGTGAAATGCCCAACTGTGGGGCTGTAAGTATCCGTGTTGTCCCCGGCTCTGGGAGACATGAGGGTCATGCAGCTGTGCCTAGTTCTAAGAGCAGTGGACTTCGGGCAGAATAGCCTGCCACATAGCTACCAGTTTCTTACTCGCTTGCCCAAGAGA
Source organism: Mus minutoides (assembly GCA_902729485.2). Lineage (NCBI taxonomy): Eukaryota > Metazoa > Chordata > Mammalia > Rodentia > Muridae > Mus > Mus minutoides. Next base: position 501,639 of record LR753367.1, on the reverse strand, counting down.
GAGTGGCTATATGTCCTCTGCTAAGTGTAATACTGCATGCTGGGGAATTTAGGAGGGCCCTAAAGCCAAGCCAAGCATGGCTTGTCATGCCCAGCACTCTAGGGGCTGTGGTAGGGGAATTGAGACCTTGAGACCAGCCTGTGGTACATAGTGAGACTCTGCCTCCAGAAAGTGTGTGATTGACAGCTCTGCATGAGAGCAGGCCTCCAAAAGGCACACACTGTCTACTATACTGTCTCCCGGTACTCCGCAGGTCCTTGGACTGTGTGGCACTCAAGGCCAGATTATACCTTGTCTACACGCATTTAAATTCAGTAGAAGAGAGCCGGGCGTGGTGACGCACGCCTTTAATCCCAGAACTCGGGAGGCAGAGGCAGGCAGATTTCTGAGTTCGAGGCCAGCCTGGTCTACAAAGTGAGTTCCAGGACAGCCAGGGCTAGACAGAGAAACCCTGTCTCAAAAAACCAAAAAAAAAAAAAAAAAAAAAAAAAAAAAAAAAAAATTCACTAGAAGATTCCACCAGGGTTTCCCTTTTATAACACAGTGACTTGCCAGAACCACCTCCAGTTTTATCTCTCTGGAAGGTTTGGCTTTTCATATTCTATGAAAGTGTTACTACTTCTAATTCAAATGTCACATTAGTGACATCTGAGCAAGTTGTTTCCAAGCAACTAAAGTTTGACTCTGCAGCCTGAGGGGACAAAACTTCACTAAGCAACTTTATGATGTGACCAGGATGAGGGAGAGTCTGGGAGACCCCTCCACCTCCTCCTGAACCAAGAAGAGCCTGTTGTAATGTGGTGACCAAGCCAGCTCAGTCAGTCAGCAGGTTCTCCAGGGCAGGAGTGAGGATTAGAAAGAAAGAAGACAATTAGATGACACTGTAGCATGACCCCAGCCAGTTCTGAGGCTGAAGTGGGTTTATGGTTTTTTTCCAGTCTGCTTTTATACCACTTTAAGTACATGCAAAATAATATCAGTTTTGGGTCAGATAACAAGCAAGGCAATAAACAAAATCCCGTAAATACCTTTCTAGGGGCTCGTCAGGATGACCACACAGGCCTCAGCTGAGCCTGCTCTGAGCTTTGCATTAGCTCAAACATAAACGTTCTTAATCTGGGCCTATTTCCTGAGTTGATTCCTGCCTTGACCTTACTTCTTTTGTCCTGGTCGGATGTCAGATTCCTGCCAAGAAATTTCAAAAAGTGGCCCCCAAATGCGCTCCACATTTCCCCCTTTTTTTTATTTCAGAAACAAGACTATGCCTGTCTTAGGTCATTCTGACAAGAATACCTTCCTTACCCATCGTGGAATATGCATTATCAAAAGCAATGTTATTCTGTCTTAGGTTGGTAAGGCTCTGTGCAGAATCTTATCTGTCATTGGCTGCCAACCTGTTAAATTAATAACTGTCTGGGGATCCATTTTTAGTTTCAAGCCATGTATTGTGTGGTCACCAACATAATGATGTTATTAAAGGCAAATTTTATCACAATGGGCAGGAATAAAAGTATTCCTAGGACAAGGGCTAGCATGATCAAGCTATATATGCCATTCTTGAAGCTTGGCCAAGATAGAAATACTGACCTCAGGCCACAAATAATTTTATCAGCAATATCTGGAGCATTAAAGCTCAGTACAGCAGCATCCTTTAAATCCATAGTCACAGTATGCAAAGTTAAAACATCCAGAGAGGTGTTAGAATTGTGCCAAATACCCAACAAGTGTCTTTGAACTTTTTCCCAGTTATAGCGGCAATCATTGTAAATTTTAGAAGTAATGGAAATCCATTGGTATTTAGCATGACACTTGAGGTGGCTCCTTACCCTTAGACTCTGAGCCTCCTCTCTAATAGTTTGAATAGTATCAGAAAGAGCATCAATCCTTTGTTCCAAACACCTGTCTAAATCCTCTTGAAAACTCAGAAATTTTTTTTGCTAAATAATTAACAAAAGTAGCTGTCTTAACTTCTTGTGACAAAGCAATTGCAGAGGCAGTGGTGCTAGCTATAAGTGTAATCAAAGTTGCTATACCAGCAACAATCAAGCCCACCACCCTCTTGCTTCTGCTTAAAGCCTGATTCACTTATTCCAGTACCTGCAACCTTTCTTCAGAATACTAAGGTCCTGTCATACTCACAGGCAATAAAACAAAAGCTAGCTGATAGACCACCATAACAGACATGTCAGATTTCAATACACAAACACAACTAGAAAGTATACAATCAATATAACTTACATTAAATGCTGCAGAAGAGACAAAAATAGTTTTAACATGGCCTATTAATAAAAGATTAGGAGCTTTAACACATGCACTAACACTTGTTCAAAATCCAAATCCTATCTTTGATATAAATCCAGATCCTATTCCAGTTTTATCCACTGCAAATGTAACTACATACAAGGCAGTTGTGAATTGTCAAATGTCTCTGAAAATGCCCAGAACCAGCCTTCTAAATGAAGACTATTATTTCAAATATTGGATTGATTTCTAGACCAGTCCATGATAGAGTCAGAATAACTGGACACATTAAAGGAAATAGAAGAGTCACTATAACAACTTCTCTGGGATCTGATTAATTTGTCAAAGGCAGTTTCCACGATCTCCATGTTCTCTGTCCCACAAGATCTAAATGCTTGAGGCAAGGTATCTTGTCCCATCTGGGATATAGGCAAGCAAAGGTGGGTCAGGAACAGATGTCCAAACAGCTTCCCAGGCACCATTGTCAGAGCACTCAGCAAGCTAATAGGTCAGCATCATTCTTTGTCCCAGCATCAGCATGTCTCACCCATCACCCTGGCAGCCACCAGTGTCCTCTAAGGCTCCACACCCTAGAGGCTGTGTAGCATGGCTTCTGTGTGTCCTGCCTGTGCCCACTAGTCTGCACTCCTGAGATTTCCCCCAAATAAGGTTTCCTAAAGCCTGACACACTGGCATAGACACGTTCTAGATGTGTCACCCCCCTTCTCAGGAAGCTCCACCGTCCTCCCGCTCACCCTTGTTTGTCTGATACAGAGCCTATTGATGCTGTCATCTAGTCTGCCATTTAAAGAAACACTGTAAAGTGTTTATATCCTGGGCTGGGCAGGTGACACACACCTAATTTAGTCCCAGCCCTCTGGAGGCAAAAGCAGACATCTCTAGTTCAAGGCCAGCCAGGACTACATAGTGATACCCTGTGTCAAAAGAAAGAAAGAAGTAAAATGTTTCATAAAATGTTTTCAGAAAAAACGAAAGGGCTTTAAAAAAATAATAGAAGTGAGCCAGTTGGTGGTAACACATGTCTTTAATCCCAGCACTTGGAAGGCAAAGACAGGTTTAAATTCAGGAGGCCAGCCTGGTCTACAGAGTGAGTTCTAGGACAGCCAGAGATATACAGAGAAACCCTGTCTCAAAAACAAACAAACATTAAATAGAAGTACATGCCTGTTCCATTGCCTCTGTAAGAACACGGGAATGGCCAGCATGCTGGGTCTCTGCCAGCCTGGCCTATGTATCCTACACTGCTATTTTGCTCAAAAGGCTTCCTGCAGACTAAGATGTGACTTTACATGACAAGGTTTCTTGGTGAATTGGTTCAGAAACTGGGTGCTTTTTCAATTCATTCTTTAGGGTACAATAAATGTTTGGTTTTTAATTTGGGGGATTGGGGTTCATTTTTTATTTAATTTGTTTTTTTGCGGAGGGCTGGGGTCATATTTTACTTTGCCCAATCAGACATGCTCAGCAGGATAGACATTCTTAATGACTTTTTAATAAAAAATCATCAAAGAACATGTGATTGATGGTTTATTCCATGCCTAGCAATGAAGACTGGGTTCAATAAATCAGAAATAGATTTTTTTAATATAATAAAAAGGACCCATGAGCTGAACAAAGAGAGGCCACTTAAAGCCACTGAGATGGAATAAAAGCTGTTGGTTTGGAGGGTTGTGGGCCATAGCCCAATACTCCAGTGGCTCTGGACAGAGGATAATTTGGTCCTGCAAGAACATTTTGGCTAGGACTGGGAAGGTGGGGCCAGCATCCTGTGGGTAGAGGCCACAGAGGCCTCTAATCACCTGCTGTGCACAGGACAGTCACCACCTGTCCAGTCCCATGTATCCACAGGGCTGAAGCCAAGAAGCCCAGCTCTGTGGCAATATTTGAAAAGCCAGCCAGGCACGGTGGCAGATACCTGTACTCCCAGCACTTGGTCGGGAGGAAGGCAGGAGGATAAGGAATTCTGCTATACAGTGAGATGAAGGCCAGCCTGGACTGCAGATTAGACTCTTAACTCAATGAAGTCATTGGTCTGCGAATTTCCAGCCAGGCGTAGTGATACCTACAGACTTGTAATTCTAGCACTCGGGAGACAGGCAGGAGGACTGCCTCATGTTTGAAACCATGTTTTAAACTACAAGAAAGCCTGGTCCTTTTGGCTTCTGTGGTGCACTTGGGTTGCAGGTGTAGCTCAGAGCAAGAACATTCATCTAGCAAGCATGAGGCCCAGGTTCTGTCCCCAGAATCCCAGAAAGCAATGAGCTACCGAGGGGCCCTCTAACTCCTCTCGTTTTGCACTTAGAGAAAAAAAAAAAAGTATTTGAGAATCGAGTGGTTTAAAGGCCTCTGATATTTGCACCGGAGTTTCAAGTTAGAGCCTGGATGCTAAGTCTCCAAGTTAAGAGCTTTGTCCTTAGTACTAAGCCACATGGCCTTGCGTTCTGGTTAGACCAGGGAAGGAAGCTTTATCCGCACAGAGTTCGTGGTTGGGGTACCTAAGCTTTGCTTTCTGTGGCACACGCCCAGCGCTTGCTTGTGTGAGCCCTGTGCTATTTCGTGTATCCCATGTTTTGCCACCAAGTAACTAACAACCCTAATTTCCTTTTCAGGACTGTAGATGTCATGTCGCTCCCTTTCTTCCTCAGGTGTTCAGCTCCCGACAGGCACTGAATGGTCACGCCCGCATCCACGGTGGCACCAACCAGGTGGCTAAGACCCGAGGCGCGGTCCCCTCTGGGAAGCAGAAGCCAGGTGGCACCCAGAGTGGGTACTGCTCAGTGAAGAGTTCTCCATCTCACAGCACCACCAGTGGGGAGACGGACCCCACCACCATCTTCCCCTGCAAGGAGTGTGGCAAGTAGGTGCACTTGAGCCAGGGACCAAACCCAAGGTCAAAATGAATGGTGGCTCTGTCCGGGCTGTTTCTTCAGCTGGCTCTCAGGACTCCCCTCCCCTGATACCACCCAGGGGATCTACAGATAGATCTTCTCACTCCCTCTATTCATGCCTCTGCCCACAGCAGACATCACTAATCAATTACCACATTCTCTAACATCACATCACATCACATCACATCACATCACATCACATCACATCACATCACATCACATCACATCACATGAAAACAAGGTATCCTACCCTTTATATCATCATGATGCAAGCTGGCACATTCAGTTGATTAAAGCCCAGGCATAGGATAAAACCTGTTTTTTGTCCCTGTCCCTTCAGATATAACATAAAACAGCACCCAAGGGAGGTGAGAAGGATAATAGTTAGCACAGAGGGCTTTTACTCCACCACACACTTCATGTGTGTGCATTCACTCAATCTTCACAGGGAAAAACTCCACCCAATGCAAGGTGCCTTCGTGCGTAATTTCCAAGTAAAGATTTTAAAGTCAGGTAAAATGACTTCTCCCAAGTCACACTGCCAGGAAAGCAAAGCTGATATTTAAACCTTGCTGCCGGGCATGGTGGTGCATGCCCTTAATCCCAGCACTTGGGAGGCAGAGGCAGGCGGATTTCTGAGTTTGAGGCCAGCCTGGTCTACAGAGTGAGTTCCAGGACAGCCAGGGCTACTCAGAGAAACCCTGTCTTGAAAAAAAAAAAAAAAAAACCTTGCTATGTCCAGATGTCGTCGGTGCCTGGCCTCCAGGCTGCTCCGGCTTTCTGCTTCATTTTGGTTAGCTCCATTCCAAAGAGCCTGACTAGTGGTAAAATACTTGGCTTGTCCATAGCTTCCTTCTCAGTGAGTCTGCCTGACCCCAAGGCTGCAGCATCGTCACCTCCTGATTACAATGTTGGGAGAGTCTTGTTGAGTTCCTCTCGACAGTCTCTAGTGTCTCAAGCATGTAAGGAATGGTACCTGGGGTGACACCTACCTCTTAGTTCTGTGAGGCCAGTGGGGACTTCTGTTTGCATGTCCTCACAGAATATGTCAGGTGGGCTAGAAAGATGTGTAAAAGTAACTAGTATCTGCCTGATATAATTGTCTCCAAGGCTTATACCGCCTCAGTCTGCTAACCCAGGCCTGGTTCTGGAAGCTTCTAGCCTGTACGTTTCATCTATGCCTAGACTCTTTTCAGCCTCTGAGACTTACCTGCTGAATAAGCTGGCCCTTTTTTTTTTTCTTTCAAACTCTTCTCCAAGCTGACTGAATCACACTGGCTTCTCTCGGCTTCTGACTTTTTGCTTTGCTTGGCCTCCAACTAACTCTGGCAATACATTCTAATCTGACGCCTCATTCTTTGACTCATTCTTTCTTCACCCGTGTCTAGCTTGTTCTCTTTCTGCAACCTCTCTCTATAACCGTCTGGTAAAAGTTCCCCCTTCCTTCTTTTTCTCTGCATTGCTCTCTCTTAAGCAGCTGCCCTTTCCTTTCTTCTCTCGTGAGAGGTGGGCGTATCCTATTCTGTCAAATCTTTCTATAATTTGTCACTTTGTCTGCCACTCAGTTAGGCATCACTTTCAAACATGGGTGCTTCCTTCTACAAACCAACTTTACCTTCATTGTTTGGGATTAATGATGTGTGCTAAGGGCATGTCTGTATTCCAGCCAGAGGGATTAAAAGGTATGTGCTAAGGGCTGAGCTACACCACAAGTAGAAAGAAGTATTTTTCAGTAAGTAACAATCTCAGGGTTCACAGTGTGATCAAATATCCTACAACAGAGATGTGTAGCTAGCTGTTCTTTGTGACTTTGTGGGTTCTTCTTTTTCCCACCCTTTATTCTCCTCACACTCCCTGCTTTTATCCTCTATTACTAGATAGGAGAGAAAGAAGGATAGAGAAGAGAAAAAGATCCCTGAATATAATTCCTTTTTTTTTCCCCTCGTTCTGGTCAACCTTGCTCGCTCTGGTCTGCCCCGCTCACTGCAGCCGGCCCTGCCTGTTCGGCCCTGCTCACTCTGGCCAGTCCCACTTGCTCCAGCCCAGCTCTCTCTGGTCGGCTCAGTCGGCCCCGCTCGCTCCGGTCGGCCCCGCTTGCTCTCTCTGGTCCAAGGATTTGTTTTATTATTATTCTTCATAAGTACGCTGTAGCTGACTTCAGATGCACCAGAGGTGGGCATCAGCCCTCATTACAGGTGGTTGTAAGCCACCATGTGGTTGCTGGGATTTGAACTCATCACCTTCGAAAGAGCAGTCGGGTGCTCTTACCCACTGAGCCATCTCACCAGCCCCAATTCCTTTCTTTTAATTTCAACTTTGAACATGACTACTAACATTCCGCAACCAACCCTCCTGAATGACCAACAACCAACAACCCCACCTCTCGGGGCCCTAGCATTCCTATACCCTCTGAAAAGTTCAGAAACAATGTCAAAAACTATCTGCAGCGGGCAAAACCACACCTCTGCTAGAGCATGAGACAAATCACAGTCAGCAGCTGCAGGCAGGCCGAAGCAGCCCCACACATGGGATTAAAATGAAAACATATTCTTATAATAGTTTTGTGTTTAAAAAACAAACAAACAAAAAATTCTAGAATTCTTACTAGATAGAGGTGGCTTAGCAGTTGGGAACATCAGTTGGTCTTCCAGAGGACCTGGGTTTGCTTCTAGCACCCAAATGTTAACTACTAACCGTTTGTTACGGTTTCTCTCCAGTGCCGGGAGATCTGATACCTTCCTCTAGCATCCATGGATGCTGCACAGAGTTCCCTGCAGGCAGGCACCTATTCATATAAAAAGTAACAGCCAAATAAAAAGAACAATTGCTATATTAAATTATTATTATTATTACTATTACTATTACTATTATTATTTAAATAAAAATCAGGCAACTCCATAGCATTCCTCAGTGAGTGGGTTCTCCCTGGTTTTGCCTGAGACCGTGTTAAATGGTGTTTCAGGCCCTTGATTCACTGACTGTGTAGAATAGCCCTGTGAGAGGACGGTGTGGCAGCTCAGCAGACAAAGCACTAGCTGCCAGATCCCACTCTGTGTAAGGAGACAACTGCCTTCAGAAAGTTGTCTCCTGACCTCCATGTATACAGACCTTGTGCCATGGGAGCATGTACACCCATGAAAGGCCTTCTCGGGCAAAACTCCACAGGCTGAGGATCCCTAATCTTAAAATCCAAAATTTGGTGAGCAGAGGCTTGATACTGCAGATGAAAATCCTACGCCGCTGTGAAACTGTTTCATTCAAAACAATGACTGAAAACCGCTAGGTGCTGATGCAAGGGCGCACACCTGTGTCTCCCGCACATGGAGGCTGATGGGAAAGGATCACAAGTTCAAAGGCAGCCTGGGCTATCATGCCAGAGCCTGTATCAGATGATGGATGGATGGATGGATGGATGGATGGATGGATGGATGGATGGATGGATGGAATGAAAGCAGAAGGACCCAGAGTGTAGGGTCTTCCCTTGTCTATATGGAGTTAAGGGCTAACCTGAGCTACAAGAGAGCCTGTCTTTTATGTTCAGTCATGTGTTAAAAGTGGGTTTAAAGCACTGAGCCACATGCTCAGACTTGGGTCCCGTCTGCAGGAAGTCTCACTGTCTGTACAGATGTGTAGAATCTGATCGGTGTGTGCTGATATTTCATGTTTCCAACTATCCTTCAAAAGCACACGGTGAGCTTGTCTTGTCTTAATGTTACTTGGGATCTTTTCTTTCTTTTTGACTTTGTTTGTTCTTAGTGTGCGTGTGTGCCCACGCACATGCCAGGAGACACGTGGGAGGCCAGGGGACAGCTCTGTACAGTCAGTGCTCTCCCTCCATCTTTATGTGGATCTGGGGAAACAGGGGTCAGGGAGTAGAGAACTGAAGGTGGTCAGGCTTTCTCTCAGACCCTTTCCCAGCCCTCTCCTGCCCCATCATTTCCTATCGAAGTCCAAGTAAGATTTTATGAAAACTAGAAATGGTTCCTGAGGTCTTCCAGATAGGAACAACATTGAACGAGTTCACAGATTGCCTCTTTTAGCTGCCCAGATCCTGTCCATTTCCACATGTCCAGATAGAAGCCCTGTCAACTTGGAGAACTCAGGCTGGGTGGGTGTGTTGATTGGTGGTCTGGTTGGTCGGTTAGCTTGGGAGAGTGACTAAATTGTATCTATGCTTTTCTTTCTCCGTAAACACAGGCTTATATCTGGGCTGACTTTCCTGAAAAACGGCCTAGGTAGCAGTCGCGTGGCGTGCTCAGGCCATGCTCTCTGCCTCGCCCACCGCCTCACTTTCCCGTCACATCCCAAACAGACACAGTTGTGTGCCAGTGCCTAGAATAATAAACAGGCTGAACCCTTGATCTAGAGCCTCTGGCATCCTTTTATCCCAGTGGTTGGGATGGAAGGAGGCCAACGGAGAGGCAGGCATACCTGCTGGACAGTGGACAGACTGGACACCCTTTGCGGTCTCCATTAGCACAGGAAGGACACAGGACACACCATCCGAGTTTTCCTGTCCCCCGTCCCTCTTCCTCATAGTGCTTAGAGAGATGACTGGTCACAGCAGGAAGAAGCCACCCCAGACCAGACCTGTATGCTGCAGTCCCGAAGCGCGTGCAGGAACGTGCGGGGAAAGGGGCATCTGTATCTCCAAGATAAACCAAGGTTTTACAGGCTGTTCTCTCCCTCCTTTTCAGGGTCTTCTTTAAGATCAAAAGCCGGAACGCGCACATGAAAACCCACCGGCAGCAAGAGGAGCAGCAGAGGCAGAAGGCGCAGAAGGCAGCCTTCGCGGCAGAAATGGCAGCCACCATCGAGAGGACTACGGGGCCGGTGGGGGCGCCCGAGCTGCTGCCCCTGGACCAACTGAGTCTGATGAAGCCAGTTAAGGACGTGGACATCCTGGATGACGATGTGGTCCAGCAGTTGGGCGTCATGGACGAGGCCGAGGTGGTAGGCACGGATCTTCTCTTGGACGACCAAGATTCGGTTTTGCTTCAGGGTGATACAGAACTCTAAACCCTCCCGTTCATCACCTAGAGACATGGAAGCCACGGCCTCCACCTCTGCCGCCCGTAGAATCTGGACTTCCTGCTCCTTTGGAAACCCTTTTAAACTACCTGTTTAAAAAGCGGTCCTTTTCTTCAGGTTAAGGGAGGGGGAAAAAAATTCAGTTCTTTCTCTTTTGCATTGTTTTTGTTGGGGGTTGGGGGGAATAAAAAAAATTGGCACAACTATATTTAAGAGGTGTCTCATCTGGGCTATGTTCTCACGAGGCTGCTTCCCTTGGGGTGAGCCTCTCCTTCGTGTTGCTTTCAGATGTCAGCCACCCTGGTTGCCTTTTATCTCCAAACTTCTTGCTGTGTGTGTGTGTGTGTGTGTGTGTGTGTGTGTGTGTGTGTGTGTAAGTAGGTAGGAGGTAGGTAGGTAGGTAGGTAGGTAGCAGGTTATCCTATTCATTCTGGGACTTTAGGCCATGTTTTCTCACGAAGAATTATTTTATTCTGTTCTGACCTGCCAGAAAGAGTTCTCTCTCTCTCTCAAATCAGAAGAATCTCTCTCTCTCTCTCTCTCTCTCTCTCTCTCTCTCTCTCTCTCTCTCTTGAACATGGTCCGTGGCCAGTGGAGTTCTGAACTTATTTTTGCACCACTTGAACGTACTGTGAAACCTCTTTCACTCTGACTTGCTCTAACGTGTGTGCGGGTCTGAGCTTTGCCTAGATGTTAGCTACAGAGAGATAGGGTTTTTCTTAACACATACCAATGGAAAGTGCTTTGAAAGCCAACACAAATGTGTCCAGACTCAAGTTTGCTACAATGCTCGCATTCAAACAATGAATGTATTTGTTCCAAGTCACTTACCAAAGCGATTCCAGACTTCTCTAAGCTACATGGCTTTGCTCTGTCCCCGACAGCAGGGGCTGCCATTTGTACTTGAAGGCAATAAACCTGCGATCCCACAAAACCGTCATTGCTTAGGCTTTTCCCTGTCAGTTGGGCTGACCTCCCCCCACCCCACTGCTAGTGCACAGTCAGACTGGACCACTGCCCCTGGCACAGTGGGGCGCCTGTCAGCCTCCCTTCTGTGATCATGGCCTGTGGCCTCCAGGTGTCTTCAAGTCTTAACCCTCCTTGAGTAGACTAGCTCCCCAGCTCTGTGTAAGCGTAGCTGTCGTGCTGGGCTCTGTGCTGGCCCGTGATCACCGTGGCATTAGAGAGCATCCTAGTGGAGGAGTAGGGTTGGACACCCTTCACATTGGATTCTACAAAAGCATTTGGCACATACTCGGGGCCAGGGCACCGTGGCCCACCACAGCCCCCACTCAGGCAGTGGCTTCTGAGTCTCAGGAAAGCCACAAACAGAAGACTCTTTACAAAGATTCTCTTCCTGTCCATCACTGTTTTTAGAACTCTCTTGAGGTCCTTCCTAGGTAGGGTGGGGGGTATATTTTCCTTGCAATTGTTTCAGAGGGTTGTCGTAGTAGCCTGTGTGTGATCTCAGCAATGTTGCTTTAAGAATTCCCTGGGCATCATGCATGAGCTTCCTGTAAAACCATTTCAACAGCCTCTCCTCAGCAGACCCCAAGGCCCTGTCAGTCGTGGCGTCTGCTTAGCTACAGAAAAGAGCAAATGCCCAGAGAACTTGTCCTCCTCCTGCTTGGGGATTTGCCCAGTTTGAAACCTTAGAAACGAGCTGACCTGCCACCGCCGGTATCCAATGCACAGTTCATTTTGATTTGTCACGCAGAATAGCATAAGGAATATTTTGACTTGAAATAACCAAAGAACTCCTCCTTAATGAGACAGTTCAGATACCTGTGTTTGTATTTTCCTGACTATCAGCTCAAAGTTTAATTGACTTCCGATTAAAATATTGCACTTTTTTTTTCCTGAAATGATTTTACCTGCATGTACGTGTTGTGTTTCAGCTGCCCCTCCCCCCCCCCAGGCCCCAAAGAACTTTTCTTCCTAATGGTTAATGTCTTCACACGGCTCCCACCTGACGCGATGGTTTTTCAGTAATGGATTTAGATTTCCTTTGAGAAAGCCTGTATATAAAAAGTTAACAGATATATTTTATGGAGAAAAAAAACCCATCTTATTTTCAAATATATTTAACTGCTGTTATATTTTATTAGAGGAAGGTTGTAAATATTTTCTAGGAGTTCTATTGTAAAGAAAAGTATTTTTGAAAAAAAATTAATGTAATAAAAAGGAAAACGTTTTTACATGGTGGCTGTGCCTGCTTCCTGCTGTGCTTTGGTTCTGCCGTGCTCTCGGCCAGTGACTGCATGCGTGCCCTCAGATCAGGATGTGACTCAGATTTGCACTATTCCAAGTCAGCATCGTCATTTCTCATGCGCTTCACTGTACGTTTCTGGAATGCGGCTCCCTCCGCACTGGCGAGTGCTGTGTGGAGTCTACTCATGTATTTTTAATGCGTGTGTTTTTAATAAGAATTTTATGTAACATTTTGGCAAAAAAAGAAAAAAGAAAAGAAAAGAAAAATGAAGAGGACAGTATTTTCTAATGAATTTTATAATAACATTTTGCTAAAAAATGTTTCTTCCTAGGTCAGTTGTTTTTTTTGTTTTGTTTTGTTTTGTTTTGTTTTTTGTTAAGGTGAATCAAACGTCTTATTTTCCAGGGGTTTAAAAAAAAAAGTTTGAAGCTGGAAAGCAACGTTCTATTTAAACACCACATGTAACAAATGAATAAAGATGTTTTGTAGACCTGTCCTTTAGAGGTGCATTCCTTACATTAAGATGATGATGATGGTGGTGGTGGTGGTGGTGGTGGTGATGATGATGATGATGATGATCTGGGCCATCCTAGGCTGTCTCCCATCTCAAAATGTTCTGTGTCATGCTGTTTTGGATTTGGCTTGTTGTTGTTGTTGTTGTTTGAATGATCGCAAGACTTTTGCAGATGAGAAAGGGAGAATATTAAGGACAGTCCAGGCAATCAGCCTTCCAAGAAACTGCCAGTTCTTACAGGTGGCTGCTCCTCCACTAGAAGTGTAACAATCCAATACACAGTCGACTCAGCGTTTTGTTAGCTGTCCTGAAATAAACCATTACCTTTATGGTTCTCTCTCGGTCCTTCCTTCCACCGTGGACGACTCCTGGTGGTGTGGTCAATGCTAACCCCACTATCTCACCTGTTCTGTGGACAGTGGGTTTAGACCTGCTGGTCAGATCCTAGTCCCGTTAAAGTGTTCCTCCTGCCTGGAGAAACCAGGACAAGGACTTCCATCTTGGCTCCTCAAGTGAGCTAGCTGGGGAAAGACATAGCTTTCCCCAGACTGTGCCACCCCAGAAGTCTCTGATCTCAGCCCTTGGCAAGCAGAAGCAGGCAGAGCTCTTAGAGCTAGCTTAAGGCCTGCTGGTCTACAAAGCAAACTCCAGGTCAGCCAGGGCTACACAGTGGGACCCTTCACTGACCCTGCCCCCAGCAAAAGAGATCCTACTGTAAGTCCTCCACCACAGCTGTGTTGACCCTGATTTATTTGCACTTTAATACAAATTTCTAAAATTTATTTGCACTTGCTTTTTAGTAGTCACAAGTAAATTTGGAGAGAAATTTGGAATTTTATGTTTTATACAGTCTGCCCTCGGTGAGGCTGTCTTCTTCCGCACCTTGATCATCTGAGCCCCTTTCAGGAACTTTAATTTTAATCATTCCTTCAGGTCATCCTCTATCAAAATAGCGACCCACAGCCGGGCTTTAATCCCAGCACTCGGGAGGCAAAGGCAGGCGGATTTCTGAGTTCGAGGCCAGCCTGGTCTACAAAGTGAGTTCCAGGACAGCCAGGGCTATACAGAAAAACCCTGTCTCGAAAAACCAAAAAAAAAGAAGAAGAAGAAGAAGAAAAAAAAATAGCGACCAATAGGTGCACATACAGCCAGGGTTGTAAACTGAGTCAGCTTTTAGGAACCACAATTCCAGGCCTCTAACAGGGGCACCAGTGCACCCATTCAATCAGTCCTTCATTCAGTCAGTCCTCATGAGACACCCTCCACCCTCCACTGTCAATACTGTAATGCGCATATTCAGTGACTGCTGTGCCGAATGCTTCACTGAAGAACTGGATACTGAATGAGAGTAGATGGGGGCCTGGCCTACTTTGCCACGTAAAGAGCAAAATTTAGACTTTATTAATACCAAGAACATCTCCACATACACCTCTGGGGTAATCTTTAATGCCAGAATCTGCGGTCATCAGTTAAGGCCTCTCTGTTCTCCCAGGTCCCCTCTGTGGAAGGGAATTCTGCAGGTCTGTCTGCCCCAGGTACAGCCAGTCATCTGAGAGGCACGTTCTGGGAAACTAGATGGGTTTTTAATCAAAACATAATTCGGGAAGGCGTTTTAAGAAACTGAACAATACATCTCTAAGAGAGGCAGAAGGGATCTGTGAATCACAAATACCTCTACATAAAAGAACTGTAAAAGAAGATTTTTGGGGAGCCAGGTGTGGTGGCGCACGCCTTTAATCCCAGCACTTGGGAGGCAGAGGCAGGCGAATTTCTGAGTTTGAGGCCAGCCTGGTCTACAAAGTGAGTTCCAGGACAGCCAGAGCTATACAGAGAAACCCTGTCTCGAAAACAAAAACAAAAAAAGAAGATTTTGGGGAAAATAAAATTAATAATCGCCAGGCATGGTGGCGCACACCTTTAATCCCAGCACTCAGGAGGCAGAGGCAGGTGGATTTCTGAGATCGAGACCAGCCTGGTCTATGGAGTGAGTTCCAGGACAGCCAGGGCTACACAGAGAAACCCTGTCTCGAAAAACAAAAATTAATAATCCTTAACAAAAACAAACAAAAAAAGCTATAGAAGGGCAAACCTTTATGCAAAGTCGGGCATGATGGTGCTTGCCTATGATCCCAGTGCCTGGGCGGTGCAAGCATTAAGGTCAGGAGTTCAAGACCAACCTTGGCTACCCAGCAAGTTCTAGGCCAGCTGAGCTACACAAAGCTCTATATCAAAACAGATGGTAAAATGGCTCAGCAGACAGAGAGATGCCAGGCCTGAGTTGGATCCCACAAAGTAGGAGGAGGGAACCAACTTCCGAGAGTTATACTCTGACCTCTACATGACACTCAGGACATACACAGTGAATACATACATACACACACACACACACACACACACACATCCAGAAGGAGAGAAAACAAATCTTTTAAAGACGTCTCTCGAGCCGGGCGTGGTGGCGCACACCTTTAATCCCAGCACTCAGGAGGCAGAGGCAGGTGGATTTCAGAGTTCGAGGCCAGCCTGGTCTACAGAGTGAGTTCCAGGACAGCCAGGGCTACACAGAGAAACCCTGTCTCGAAAAAAAAAAAAATGTCTCTCTTTAAAAACAACTGAAGCCGGGCCTGGTGATGCATACGTTCATCCCAGCACTTGGGACACAGAGGCAGGAGTCTCTCTGTGAGTTCAAGGTCAGTCTGGTGTACAAAGTGAGTTCTAAGAATCCGTACAAAATAGGATTCAACCTCGATTGACTTCCACCTGTTTTCTGGGCCGAATGCAAGGTGCAGGAAATTTCTAGACCTGCTCCTCTTAGTGGGGTCAGACATTTGAAAGTTCAGTCTGTGGGTAAAGGGGACCGTGACAACAGCCCAGGGTCAGAACATTGCTGGTGCCAGACAGCGTGCTCCAAGGTTCCTGTCTATACCTGGAGTTCCCACACTTACCTGCTGCCTGGAGCCTAAAGAAACCAACAAGCAGAGACAGGAGTCAGGTCTTTAAAGCTGTGCTTCACCTAGAGAGCTGTCGAATGGAAGAGCCTGTGGGCTAACAGTCTAAAAAACTAGGCTAAGCTTCATCTCTTACCAGACCATATGGGAGGACATAGGGTGTCTGTCATGCAGAGGTCAGCCCTCCACCCCCCTGCTGGGGCAAGTGACCAGCCAGGTCTCTGAAACTTAGAGTGTCTATACCTCTCTTGTTATCATCCTGTGCATTCCTCTCTCTTTCCATGGATCTTTGGCCCCAAACACTTCTCAGACCCCTGAGTGTGTAGAGCCCACCAAGATGACTCAGAGGTAAAGGAGACCTGAGTTTAATTCCCCAGGATCCACATGGCAAAAGGAGAGAACCACTTCTAAACGTTTTCTCTCCTCTGATTTCCACACATACACATGAAATTAATAAATAAAATATGCTGGGGGAGGGGAAACATCAATCTAGTTAGTGTCCGCTGGTATCACTAGGGCTGGGAGGGGGAGTTACTTCGAAACAAGTAACCACGCCCACTGCGTATGTGGCCACTCCCACTGTGTATGTGCTAAACTTAGAATGTCATGTATGCACGGACTCCTTTTTGCAACATGAAGTGCCATGGACCGGGCCTAGTCGGCCCCTCTCAATCTGTGGGGATCAGAAGTTCTCACCGACTCTATGCCCATCTGTCCCTGATCCCTGATTGAGGGACATCAGGGAACTGATGATCCCCACAGATTGAGGGGGACCGACTAGGCCCTGTCCATGGCAACGAAGTACACATATTCTGTGTGTATGACACAGAATATGAAAGTAGCTGACCTCTGTCACCCCAACTCTACTATGGCAAAACCTGCCTTTTTTTTAGAGTGTGTGCTGGATAGCTTTATGTTGACTTGACACAAGATACCATTGTCACGGCTATTCCTGGTTGTCAACTTGACTACATCTGGAATGAGCTACAATCCAGAAATGGAGGGCATACCTGTGAGCCAGATCTTGAGGCTAGAAGACTTAGGCTTCTGACCCAGATCTTGACATGGAGATCTTGAGGTATAGTGGCCATGAAAACCTTAGGCCCTGGCAAGGTAGTACATGCCTTTGATCCCAAGAGACAGAGGCAAGCAGATTTCTGAGTTCAAGGCCAGTCTTGGGCAGATCAAGTTCCAAGTAAAAAATAGCTTAGGTCCAGGCGTGGTGGCACACACCTTTAATCTGGACCAGATCTGCTGCTGGGGGCCTACATATGGACGATGGAAGAAGGAAGGCTCACTCTTCTCCTGCTTGCACTTTCTTGCCAGCACCTCTCCTCTGCTGGAACCTACTTCTTCAGGACCCCAGCTTATACAGAAGACCAGCTGAAATAACTAGCCCCATGGGACTGAGCAGCTACTAGATTCTTGGACTTCCCATTCACACCTGCCCATTGCTGGGATAGTTGGACAGCAGACTGCAAGTCATTACAATATATTCCCTTAATATATAGAGACATTCCATAAGTTCTGTGACCCTAAAGGACCCTAACTAATACAACCGTCATCTGAGAAGAGGGAGCCTCAATTAAGAAAATGCCTCCATAACATTGGGCTGTAGGAAAGCCTATACGACATTTTCTTGATTAGTGAGCAATGGGGGAGGGCCCAGCCCATTGTGGTTGGTGGTCCTGGGTTCTATAAGAAAGCAGGCTGAAGAACGAGCCAGTATGCGCGCATCCCATCAGGGCATCAAAGCATCTGCATCAACTCCTACCTCCAGGTTCTGCCCCACTTGAGTTCCCGCCCTGACTTCCTTTGGTGATATGCAAGTGTAAGCCAAAGAAACTTTTTTCCCACAGCCGCTCTGATCATGGTGTTCATCAGGGCAATAGAAATCCTAAGACCCTGACTTCTGCACCTGCCACTCAGGCATTACACTGAAATGGAGTTTTAATGACTCATAACTTGACTTAGGAGAGGAAAACGAGGGGTTCTCAGAAAAGCACGACATTCAAGCATAACATATGGAGAAATCCAATGAAGCAGCTTCGGTGGCCACAAGCAGCCCTGGAAGATCTGAACCTCAGCTGAGAGAATCCATGGAAACAAAGGCCGGGGCCTCCAAGGAGAGGACATCTAGTAGTGAAGGCTGCTTAGAGCACACCTCTCTGCTTCCAATTAGTAGATCCTGCTGCCAAGTCATAAAACCAAGTCAATAAAACTTTCTCTGTGAAGTGGGATGGGCAGGAGGGTACCCAAAGTCTTCTCGTCCAAAAGAGACATCAACACCGGAACATCATCATAGACAGAATCATCCCACTACAAGAGTAGCACAGTCCTTGAACTAGGACTGTGAAGGTGGCTACCGGTTCAGCTGGACCTCACCATATGACCTTGGCCAAGTCAACTTGGCTCTGAACCTTACCTTAAAATTATGGTACAGTTTCTTCTGTGAGCATGAGATTAGGCAGCCTAAGTGAGTCATTCCCTAGAGCAGTAACTGCCACCATCGTTAGGGGTACAGTAGACTCACTGAGCTGGGACCACCCAGAAGGACTGGAGGCTAGGCGAGGAGCCATTATGAAGGTACCACCCGGAGAGCTGAATGCAAAGTCTAAAGGTAGCAAAGAGATGAAGATCGGGGTACTGTCAGAACAGATCGCTGGCTGAGAGGGACCACCCTGTATGTCACAATTTAGAGAGAGCTCATTCTGAGGACGCTTCTGGGTTGCCTGTGCAGGCAGGGCATAGCCAAGTTCAGCCATACTAGTGAAGATTCTGTTTCCATATAGAGATCACATATAGGCCAGCCTGAGGGGCAGGAAAGTGGTCCATACTCATAGATCTCTCATCAGTTGTACCATCTGGACACGCTACCCTTTGCTTAGTTCTCTGGCCTACCAAATAAGACAATTAATGCCTGCTTGTGGGAGAGCCAGCTTTACATTGGCATGATGCTTTATTGAGATACTTTATTGGCTAGTTTTGTGTGTCAACTTGACCCAAGCTGGAGTTACTGGAGAGGAAGGAGCCTCAGTTGAAGACATATCTCCATACGATCCAACTGTAAGGCATTTTCTCAATTGCTGATCTGTGGGGGAGGGCCCAGCCTACTGTGGGTGATGCCATCCCTGGGTTGGTGGTCCTGGGTTCTATAAGAAGGCAGATTGAGCAGGCCAGTAAGCAGGACCCCTCCATGGCCTCTGCATCAGCTCCTGCCTCCAGATTCCAGCCCTGCTTGAGTTCCTATCCTGACTTCCTCCAATGATGGACTGTGATCTGGAAGTGCAAGCCGAATAAACCCTTTTCTCCCCAGCTTGCTTTTTGATCATGTTGTTTTGTAACAGCAATAGAAACCCTTACTAAGACAGACACTTCGTACCATTCACATTAAGTTGATCCTTATTCGTTTTCCCAACAACCTCTTAAGGCCCAGGATGTAGAAGAGATGTCACAAATTCAGCATGACATATCATGTAGCATAGTAATCTCATTTAATCCTGTACTGCAAGTATAATTTGTTCTCATCTCTACTTGGCAAATGGGGAAAAAAAATATGGGTTCAAAGTACGGAAGAAATTTGATCAAGTCACCCACCTAAATAGAAACCAGAGCGCCTATGTGTGGAGCTTCCATTATGTTAAATTTCATTGGGAAGGCATTTTGAAAAACACAATTTAGAAAAATCCATTAACAAGCCTGGCATTCCGATGGTGTGAACAAAGTTTAAGAATGAAATGGCTTTTGCAATAAGGTAAAATGTTAGAATTTGGACTCAGTAGCAGCAGCAACTTCCTTCCCAAGTATTTCTGTTGTGTTTGTCTCTAAGCAAATAGAACCACCTAAAAGGATCTTAGGATAGACAGCGTATAGATAGGACCTGGGAGTTTATCCAGATGGCGAAAGCGACGCATCCACTCAAAAACTTAAATGAATGAGTGAATGATAAATAATTAAATAAATAATAAAATAGAAAAAAAAAATTTTTTTCCCAAGGAGCTACGTCTCTATGGTTGTTTCAGTGCCGGAACACAGGAGGCACTCTTTCCTTTTCGAACTCTATGGTTCGCGAACAAGGCTGTGACCCCGGAAGCGATCCTGGGAGGTCAGGGCACCGAGATGGCGGCGCGCGCCGCGTGTGTGGCTCTGTGCCGGCGCCTGCAGCAGGTAAAGCGGTGGGCGGGGGATCCCGGCGGCCGACGGCGCCGTCGTCGCCGAGTCTCGCTGCCACCCTCTGCCCGGCCGGTACGGAGTCATCCTCCGTTGGAGGAAGTCACTAGAGAAGGGCAGATTTTTCTCTCGAAGGACCCAACCTAAATTGACAAAACGAGAACGAGAACTGTAAGACGTCAGAGCGGGAAAGATGGGGAAAACGTGCTCAGAAGCCCTCCCTCCACGGTAGAGAGGGTCATGGAAACCGTGAGCTCAGAGAAGACCAAGCTGGTCTCGGATACTTAGGAGCTGAGCCAGCAAACGCTGGCTCACTTAAAGCCCTGGTGCAGCCAGCCCCATTGGGACGCCCTGATCGCCCCAACCCCCCCCCCCCCCAGGGCTGAGGATGTGACCCGAGGGCTCCCAGGTCAGGGGAATGGGTCAGATCTCCCTCGAGAGGGTCTTTGAAAAAAGGAAAACTTGCCTGGCTGGCGTTCGCATGGCTTGAATCACAGCACTGGGGAAAGGAGGCAGGCAGGCGGACGAACTTCTGGGTTCGAAGACAGCCAGGCTATATGTATGGAGATCCTGTCACAAAAATAATCTAAATTTAAAAAAACAAAACAAACAAACAAACAAAAAATAGGCTGTTCTCTAGAACTTTGGTCTTGAAACCTCTGTGACTCTTCTCAATGGTCATTTAGGAGTTTGTTTTGAAAATCACGCTCAGAACTGATCAGGTGACACACACTGAAATAGCATTACTTGTAAAGCCTGGCCTGCATATTGAGACCCTGTCCCCAAAATAAACGAATTTTTAAAGAAGGAAGAGCTGAGACTATAGCTCAGTCTCCCGAGGGCTTAAGGCCTAAAGCCGGCAGGTAGCCCACAGCTGTAATACCAGCCCTTGTGAGGATCAAAAGTTCCAAATCGCTTTCAGCTACACACAGAGTTCCAAATCAGAGTGGCTTCCGTGAACTTGTCTCGAAAAAAGAAAAAAGTTAAAAAAGAAAAGAGTTTGTTTTTCATACTAGAGATTGAACTCAGGACCTTGCTCACACCGGACAAAGGTTCTGCCACTGAAGCCCATTCGTAGCCTTCTGTGGGACTCCAGTCGCCTGCTAGAGCTGCCGAGCCAACATTCCAGCCTCGGTATCGTCCCAGGTTAGCTAACACTTTAGAAAACCTGCTTTCCAAAGCAAAAGCGAGTTTGGTGAAGAGTGAGCCTGGTGTGCAGCCTTCCGGGAAAGGCAGCTTTTTCTCTTGTTAGTTTTACCATACCGTCTTTTACTATACGGTACAACCCACGCAGCTTGAAAAGACTCCACTGGACACCAGACAGAATGAGAGCAGAAAAGTCTTGAATAATGTCTTAGTGAGTTTTGGTTTCAGGCCTCCTGAGAGCGTCTTAAGAATTCATGGGTGGCCCTGGCTCACACTTGTATAACCACTTATTTTAAGAAAAATATTTGATGCCGGGCAGTGGTGGCACACGCCTTTAATCCCAGCACTTGGGAGGCAGAGACAGGTGGATTTCTGAGTTCAAGGCCAGCCTGGTCTACAGATTAAGTTCCAGTTCCAGGACAGCCAGGGCTACACAGAGAAACCCTGTCTCGAACAAAGAAAGAAAGAAAGAAAGAAAGAAAGAAAGAAAGAAAGAAAGAAAGAAAGAAAGAAAGAAAGAAAGAGATATTTGAGGGCTAGGGAGGTGGCTCAGTAGTTAAGAGCACTTGCTGCAAAACCATGAGGTCTGAGGTTCAGGTGTCAGTACCAGGCTATCAAGGGGGTTCCCAGGGGGTCCATAGAAGCTTTTTGCCTTCCAGACTAGCCAAGAAAAGCTGAGACTTGGGACCAATGAGATCCTTCCTTAGTGACACCCAATAGCTTCTAGCCTCCGCACTCTTGCACATACAGGTACACATAGAAACACTCACAAATGTAGACTTTAAAAAATAAATAAATAAATAAAACTATAATGTTAAAGACAGATTTGTTCACACTTGTGAGAAAAATTTTATCCAGTCAGATCTGTGCATGTCCAAGCCCTTAAAAAAAAAATCAAAGCTGCACACAGTGGTTCACAGCCAGCACTTGGGAGGTGAAGGCAGACAGACATTGGGCGCTCAAGCCCCCCCCCCCCCATCTCTCCAGTTGGAGGCTAGGTCGTGCCTCATGCAACCCCCACCCCAGAGTCAAAGCTATTTCAGAGGAAGAATGTGACTGGGAAGCGCCATGTTTCTTAGCATCCGGGTCACTGATGTAGGAGAGCTTACTGTGTGAGTGTGTAGGTGACCACACACGCTCTGCACTGAGCCTGGGGCCCTTGTTTGTAAGCCAAGGAAGGCTGGAGACTGTGCTGCAGCATAAGAACAAGGAAGCAGAAGCAAGGCCTGGTTGGGTTTGACTTTGGAGACAAGTTCTCTCTATTGGAATCCTGGCTGTCCTGGAACTTGCTGGGTAGACCAAGCTGGCCCCAGGGTCACCGATCTTCCTGCCTCACAAACACTGGGGTTAAAGGCAATCATTCACCACTACAGGGAGCACAGGCTGTTTTAAAGGCACCCGCTAGTTGTCTTAATTCCTTTACTTGTGTCTCCCTGTTATTTCCGTCTGTGTTGTATTTTTAAAGATTTTATTTTGCTGCTTTCAAGGTCACACTTTTCAATCCGTTTAAAGTATTACTGGGTGGCTAAGAAACCAAGAGATCTGAACAGTACCATTTGCCTCCTTTCCACTAGGGGGCGCTCACTTAAAGGGTTTGTGCAGTGCTGTGTTAGGGCAGCTTGTGGTGTAGTTAATGATGGGTGTGTGTGCTGTATTTTAGGTAATTTACAAGCAAGGTGCTTATGCCAAGCAAAGATTAAATTATGCAGACATGTAATTTTAAAAGACTTGTTCTCTGTTTTGTTTCTGGAACAAACAAACCCCCTGTACCTCTGGCTGTCCTTGAACTCATGGCTCTTCCTACTTCACCTCCAAAGAGGCATGTGCCAGTATGCTTAGCTAAATTGTCTTCTGGTTTTGTTTTTAATTCATGTGTCTTTGTGTGTATCTATGTGAGTGTTCTGCGTACCACATGCATGAGGGCACCCATGGAGGACAGAGGGTACCAGACACTGTGGGACTAGAGTTACAGTAGGTGCGGGTGCTGAGAACTGACCCAGGCTCCCAGAGCAGTAAACACTTTGTTTTTGTTTGTTTGTTTGTTCGTTTGTTGACAGGGTTTTCCTGTGTAGCCCTGGCTGTCCTGGAATTCACTATATAGACCAGGCTGGCCTCAAACTCAGAAATTCGCTGCCTCTGCCTCCTGAGTGCTGGGATTAAGGTGACATGCGCCACCACCACCCAGCACTTTGGTTGTTTTGATGCCCAGTGTTTTCCTGTGAGAGACTGAGACCCTCCTGAGCACCACGTACCTTCTGACTTGTGCGTGGGAACTGATTTTACGTCTGACGCCTGTCCCCTCCATCCTTCTTAGGAATTGGGGAATTCCTCTATAAATGGTTCTAAGAGCAGGACAAGCAGAGCTGGTGGCCTCGCGCTGTGAGTATACAACTGCATTCACTTAATCACGCTAGAGTCCAGAGCCCTGTGCTGTGACTGAGCCTTCTCTTCCCCACTCAGCAGTGCCAGTATGAAGTGGGTGCCACTGTCAAACCTGCATGTGGACGTCCCAAAGGATGTGACCAGACCTATGGTAGGTATCCCACCCCCACCCCCATTGTGCAGGGCAGGGCATGGGAGGCCTGTGACTCCAGCACTTAGGAGCTGGAGGTAGGAGATCCTCACTTACATAGCAGGTTCAAGGCCTGCCTAGGTGACATGCAGCCCATCTCAAACAACTGCAACAAGAGGGATTACAATAATAATTTCACTCTTTTCCTGCTTATTTCACTCGGGCTTATTTCCCAAACACACACACTCATATATATATATATATATATATATATAAATACCAGCAAGTCCATAGTGAAGACTTTGATGTCCCTGGGAGATCCTGGGCTAATTTTCATGCTATCCAAGAAAGTCCTAAAGAAAATCATTCTTTGCCCTGGATAAATGTAGGAATGAGCAGTCTCTTACTCTCAGCTCAGCATCATTCAGGAGTGTGATATTTACTAGTGCTGAGTCCTTGATTCATATTCTCTCTCTCTCTCTCTCTCTCTCTCTCTCTCTCTCTCTCTCTCTCTCTCTCTCACACACACACACACACACACACATACAAAACCCTTTCTGTGCCTTTCAAGCCTTACTGTGTGGATTTTGCCTGGGCTGTGCATTTCTTGGTTCACACTGAAGCAGGTCATCGGCACAAAAATGGTGAATACACAAGTAGCTATGTGGCCTTATAGAGTTTAAGACAAGACGCTGTCTAGCCCAGGCTAGCCTCTAACTAGCTATATAGCCAAGGACGACCTGGAACTCCTAATCCTCCTGCCTTATGTTGAGTGATAAGCTTACAGGTCACCACTCCCAGT
The DNA here is from genome assembly GCA_902729485.2 of Mus minutoides. Classification (NCBI taxonomy): domain Eukaryota; kingdom Metazoa; phylum Chordata; class Mammalia; order Rodentia; family Muridae; genus Mus; species Mus minutoides. The sequence continues at coordinate 477,157 of LR753367.1, read as the reverse complement.
TCTTAATAAAGTTGTAAAAATTCTAAATCTTTCCATTTCTCATTTTAGTTTGTGAGCCTAGACTAACCTAGTCCTCAAGCTCCAGGTTCAGGGAGAGACCCTCTTTCATAACATATGGTCTGGCCATTGAGATGGCTCAGCAGGAAATGGCAGTCAGCACCAAGGCTGCCATCCTGGCTTCAATCCCCGGGACCCACATGGAAAACACTGTCCTCTGACCTCCATGTGTATGACATAGCACGCATACAGACAAACACAATTAAAATGATCCATTCTTAATAGCAAGATAGATAACCAGAAAGGTGGCTCAGCAGGTACCCAGCCTGAGGTCATGTCCCAGAACACACATTGTAGAAGCAGAGAAGTTGTCCTCAAACTCCACCTACATGCTATGGTGCATGCACATGTGTGTGTGCACACACATACACACACTCACAGTCTCTTTACCACTCTGGCCACTTAAGGACTTCTAGGATATCAGACCTTGTGATGTTAGATGTCTATTGCAAGCTAAAATGATAATCTCACAAGACATCTTCAGAAATCTTTTAAGATTTGTTGCAAATTCACAATAACTTTAAACCTAATGGGAGATCTTAAGGCTAGCTCAGTAGTAGAGTTTTTACCTAGCACTCTCTAAACACCACAAAAGTTTAAATAAGTAAACAAGCCCTACAAGATGGAATAAAACATCCTATAGGACTGGCATCCTCTGTCCCAACTCTGATGTAAAGATCGGTTAATCCTGTCTTTCCAACCATCTTATTTGGTATAATTGAGAACAGATGTCTGTCTTCCTCATTACTAAGTGGCTCTTTTCAGGGGTGAGGAACTTTACCCCTGACTCACTGGGTTAGTAATGACCTTTCCCAGCCTAATGGTGAATGAGATGAAGATAATCCTTGGAAGAAGTCAGACATGCCAAGCCCATTATTTCTAAGGCCTTTAGCACTGGTGTGGAGGTCCAGCCAGTGTCATAACGTTTTAATTAGACATGAGTAATTTCCGTGTGAAGACAGGCCAACCGTACATGAAAACATTCCTAATAAAAGGGATGAATAGAGCTAGCTGGGCTTTGTATAACAATTACAGTGTTTAACAGTTGTATAGCAGTGTTTAACGATTTATAAGCACTTTAATTTGTGTCTTCATAGATTTTCCTTGTAGAAACGCAAGAGCTTTAGCACAAGCATTTTACCTTAAACCTGAGTGCCTGGAGGAGCAGGGACTCCCACAGTTGTCACTGTGCAGCCACCAGCGCGAGCGTCTCGGGTCTGGCCTTCTAGCTTGGTCACTTGGTAGCAGACCCTGAGACCCTTCTTGCTAGAAATCTGGGGCTCAGTCATAATTGAGTTGGAGCCTCCGTCGTGATTTTGTGGTATGTGGTAACCTTGCAGGTTGTGTGATCCTCAGTGGACTCTCATGGGTGTGGAAGGTCATTTGCAGATCTGGGCGGCACTGGGAGGCAAGCTAGTAGTTTAACACATTGCCTGTCAGCTTTCTCATGCATTAGTAAACTCTGAAGTCGTTCAAACAACAATATGTTAAATTTGCTGGATGTAAATATTACAAGAACCGAAACCAAAACTTGGTCCTTTTTATCTTAGATAACCACTTCCGATGAGCCAGACACACTGTACAAACGCCTGTCCATTTTAGTGAAGGCCCACGACAAGGCTGTGTTAGACAGTTATGAGTACTTCGCCGTGCTCGCTGCTAAAGAACTTGGCATTTCTATTAAAGTGTGAGTATGACCTTTCCTAATCTGACCTGGTGTCTGCTGTGGTGTGATCAGCAGGAACCTGCCTGGGATCCCAGGTAGGTCTGAGCTTGTAAAGTAGGAGAATCCGTTGGGGAAGTTAAGCCTGCCCTGTGTAATCCTGGCAGGTAGTGTCACTTCCTGTCTGCTAGAATTGTCAGGTACTAGAACAAGGAACATAAAGAAACCCTTCCTAGAAACTGCACTGACATAAGTAAGTAAGTCTGCCGGGAAGCCTCCTGCCTCGGATCTCTGTGAAACAGGAAGGCTCAGAGGCACTGCTCGCACACAGTGGTTCATTGGCTAATGCCTCCACCGTGCAGCCACCCTAAGCAACACCACCTCCCTGCGAGCTTCACGCAGCACCCAAGTCACTGCCCCGTGGCACCCTTCTGTGCTGAAAAGGGAGAAGGCGCAACCGAGGCTTTGCCGGTCTCTCCATAAATTACCCTGCAACAGCAGACATTGCTCTCAAGTCCATCACCATTGCTAGTCTTCATAACTGGCCTGTGGGTGCGAGAGGGAGGGGCTGAAGGGGTCAGGTGTGCGTGTGTGCACATTCTTGCATGGCTCTGCTTGTTTGGGTGTGGGAAAAGGTGCTTCTTGCTATCCACAGTGTTTATGTTGGCCTGAGTTTTGTGAACGCAGCAGTTACAGATGAGGCTTGACACATGGGGATGACTGAATGGCAGTTAGCTAGTGCCTGTCAGTGAGCGAGTCTGACCTGCGGGGCCGTGTTAGGATGCTGTCGTACAGTGACTCAGGCGGAGCCTCACTGAGAGTCGATTCTGTCCACTGATTCAGACACGAACCACCAAGGAAGATAGAGCGCTTCACGCTTCTCAAGTCGGTGCACATCTTCAAGAAGCACAGAGTCCAGTATGAGATGAGGACACTCTACAGATGTTTGGAGGTGGGTGTCATTTACCCGTCCTGCATCTGTGCTACACCCAACATCATTAGCATGCAGCGTGACGTCACTACCATGGGCCCAGTCAGCTTCCATTCAGCCGACCCATGCCTACCAGGGGGCTAGAAGGTGTCTCTTATTCTTGTGAAAGCTGTCAAGTAAGATGGGCGGACGCACAGCCGTCCTTTCCGTGTGTGGACTTTAAAATGTGTCAGCATGGACAGCACAGCACAGCAAACAGCACTGAGGGAACTGTTGCTCACGTTTCAGAAGTAGTTGTTCTAGTGAATATTTCAGCAGTTCACCCAAGCAAGCACAGTGACTCACACCAGCACTTAGGAGGTGGAGGCAGGAGGATCAGGGGTTCAGGGTCATCCTGGGCAGAGTGAGTTCAGTAGTACTCTGGGCTACATGAGTCTCAAAAAAACAAAAAAGCAAAGTAAATATAGATGGCACAGTTGTAAGCCGAGGTGATAGAAGACACTGTCATCCCGGTACTCGGGAGACAAGGGCAGAAGGGCTCTCTGTATAGTGACCCTGTCTCAGACAAAGCAAAGGACCAGAGAGGAAGCTCAGTGGTTAACGCGCTGGCTACTCTTCCAGAGGACCTGAGTTCACGTCCCAGTACCCACATGCTGGCTGTCAGCCATCATCTATAACTCCAACTCCAGGGGGTCCAGTGTCCTCTCTGGCTGCCGAGAATACCAGAGGCTTGGGTGTGAGGCACAGACATACTTTCAGGCAAAACACCCATATGCATATATATATATTTCTTTTTAATTTAAAGCAGACTGGACAGTCACTTTCCGCCTGCTGACTGGATTTCCCTTACAGTGATACTCAGCATGGGGCTTGCAAACATTGACTGTGGGTTGTTCATACGTCTGCCTGGGTCACCATTGTCATGATTCAAGTTTGTTCACTGTCAGACTGACAGTGCAGAACTTCAGGTCTTGGTGTTTACTGTCTGTGTGACATGTGCCCAACTCATCATTTATAAAATGGGAGCAATAGCAGAACCCCCTTCCTGGGATCCGTGGGAGGTGAAGTGAGCTTTTGTGGCCCACTTGAAATAGTTCACAGTAATTGTCAGCTGTCACTAAGACAAGCATATGCATGCATGTGGAAAGCACGTATGTGGAAAGCAGGTACAGGCATGGGGTGTGCTGGCAGAACTCGACACCCCACATCAAGTTCAGTTGGGATCTATACTTTTCTTTTTGACATTTATTTATTTGTGTTGGGCAGTAGTGAGGGATGTCTTTAATCCCAGAAGGCAGAGGCAGGTGGATCTCTTGAGGTTGAGGCCAGCCTGGTCTAAAGAGCAAGTTCCAGGACAGCCAAGGCTACCCAGAGAAGCCCTGTCTCAACAACAACAACAACAACATTTTATTTATTTATTTATTTATTTATTTATTTATTTATTTATTTATGGTTACAGATAGGGGCACATGCCACATCCCATGTGGGGAGGTGGAGGACCACTTGTGGTAGTCAGCTCTCTCTGTAGCACGTGAGTACATAGTTGTCAGAGTTGAGGGGCCGGGCCTTACCCCTGAGCCACTGAGCGGTTTGTTGGCCCCTGTCCCACATGTATGCCTACAAGCAGGAGAGGTCAGAAGAGGAAAATGGATACCCTGGAATTGAAGTTGCAGGCAGTTGTGAGGCATTGTGTGGGTGCTGGGAACTGAATCCTCCCTCTGTGGGAGCAGCCAGGGTTTGTAACCACTGAGCCATCTCTCCAGTCCTCCTACACATTTGAAAAGGAGAATCTGTAAGATTTCTTAGAACAGTCTTCATCGCTTGGAAGGGACAAAAGAAGCCTAGAGATCTGTGATCTGGTGCTGTGACAAGACATGGTTATTTTCTGTTTTAGTTAAAACATCTGACTGGATGCACAGCCAATGTCTACCTGGAGTACATCCAGCGAAACTTACCTGAAGGGGTGGCCATGGAAGTGACAAAGGTATGGCTCGGATCCCTGCCTCCCAAGGGCTAGCTGGGTTCTTTACTCTCTAGGCTTGTCCTGGCTGTGGAGGACAGGGCCTGGGCACCCACCCTACCACCCAAGTTCTCACTGAGCCACCTTAGAAGCCTCCCTAATAGTTGTTGAGACTTGGGGACTACAGCTTGGCCCCACTTGGAGCTCACTGGGTCACTGGGTATCAGACAGCTTACACACTGGCCTTTATTCTCCTTCTCTCCTCAAAAGCCCCCTGAGGTGAGGGGGTGAGAGAGAAGCAGGGGTCAGTAGATCAGGTCATAGGCAGAGTTCATTTCAAAGTCAACCCTGTGTTCCAGGTTGCTTTGTTTCTGGTTTTAGACGCAGATACAGCAGTTGCCAGAACACATCAAGGAGCCAATGTGGGAAACAGTTCCCGAGGAGAAAGAAGAAAGCAAGTCGTAAGCCTGGGGGACAGCGGCTATGCCAGGATCTGTGTTCCGTGGAGAGCGCCCCCCTGAGGGGAGTCAGGGCTACCTGCCCTTGCTCGGCTGGGGCCTCACCCCTGGGCAGCCAGGCGGGAGCAGGCTGGTTTCAGGGAAGAACCACTGTATCTGTTGTTCTCTATACCAGAGTATGCTTGTGTCCCGATTTGAACAAACTTCTGCATAACCCAAAACAAAAGAACCAGATTTAAACATTGGTGTAACACTGCTGACTTCTTGGTAGCCTGTGCTAATTTTATTTTATTTTGTCCTTATTTATTTATCCATCTATTCATTTTTTTATTTCTGGAACTCACAGAGATCTACCCGCCTCTGCCTCCCAAATGCTGGATTAAAAGTATGTCCACTGTTGGGCGTGGTGGCGCACGCCTTTAATCCCAGCACTCGGGAGGCAGAGGCAAGTGGATTTCTGAGTTAGAGGCCAGCCTGGTCTACAGAGTGAGTTCCAGGACAGCCAGGGCTACACAGAGAAACCCTGTCTCGAAAAACCAAAAAAAAAAAAAAAAGTGTGTCCACCATGACTGGCTGGTTTGTGCTAATTTTAAATGTTTACTTGTTCATTAAACATAAAATAAGAGGTACCTTTCTCACCCACATTTGTATTTTTAAGTTCCCCAAACACCTGTGGTTAAATGAACACTGGGCGCTGTAAATGTGGCCTTTCCCCTTGTGTACCCAGCATGCACTGCTGGGGGTGACGGTCAGCACACGGCCTGATGTCAGCACTGCTTTAGAAACTGATCGTGCACTGTGACACACACACAACTCTGTAGCTCAGAGCCCCATGCAGCTGCTGGCCATGGCAACTGCAGTGGGTCTCTGCTCTCAAGCACTTAGGCATCATCTGTCCTGTGATTCATTCATCCGTCCAGCTTTGATTCAGTGCTCTGCTCTGAGAACCGTGGTGAACACCCATGATTAAATAAAACCAGCGGCTTCACGGACTGTGGGCGCAAGTCAGTGTTTTCTTTTCAGTTTCTCGCTGTTTCTTGCAGTCTGAGAAGGCCTATGTCTTGTGTGGTTTCCTTCACTTCTCTGTCCCCTACACCGAATTGTGTGGCCTGACATCAGGTGTCAGTGCTCTGAGTACATACTGCTTATGTGCGAGGCTGTCATTACTATGGGAAGGATCCCAGCCCCACCCGTGACCTCTTGCTCAGGTGTAGACTGTCGTTCACAAAGTATGTCTAAGCATACTTACCCCGGAGTAAACCTCACTAAAGATTAGGACCTAGCTGCTCAGACGGGAGCAGGGCTAATGCTGGGCCTAGCAAAGCAGCAGTCTGACTCACTTTTATCTAAAAGGCGTGGTTCTAAATCAGCTAGACCCACACATAAGATTTGAAGGCTTTTTCTTTTATAAACAATAAAGTCAGTAGCTGACCACCTAGGACTGACACAGACCCCGTCAGCGGATGGACGTCCTTTCCCAGTTGTTTCCAAATGAATACTTAGGTTAGTCATTTATGCAGTTAAAAACTCAAGCCAGTGGGATGCTAACTGGATAAGCCTGCTCTCACAAAGCTAGACACAAGTGCACACCCAGAACCCACACGGTGGGAAGAAAGAACACCCCAAAGTTGTCCTGTGACCTGTGCATGCCCAAACACTATGAGTACGAATGAATTTTTTAAATCTCAATGTAAGATAAAGACATCACTGCACACACAGCAAAACCTATCTCTTTTAAAGGTTTATTCTTAATTCTGTATCTATGCATGGGTATGTGCACGAGGCCAAAGGTGTTATATCAGAGTTTTGATGGTGTGGACTGCTCGGTGTGGGTGCTGGGAGTAGAAGACAGTCCTCTGAGAGAGCAATATGAGCCCACCTGCCAAACCACCCCTTTAAGACAGGGTCACACAGTTAACTCAAGCTGGCCTTGAACTTGTAGTCCTGCCTCACCCCCAGAAGATCTGGGATGCCAGGTGTGAGCCTTTAGGCTCCATAAAGCTTGCCTGGTTTGGCCTGTTGACGTAACCAAGGTAATGTATCCTGAAAATGCTGGAGAGGAGGTAGGAGGTAAGGTGGTTTTGTCAGGGTGTGGTCCTCCAGTATGTGGTTGGTTTCTCTTGTGTGAGGCATACTTTTCCATATTAATCATAATCATGCTGAGTTTGCTTAAAGTTGCTGGTTTACCTACAGATCTGCTAAGATTAAGCTAGTCCCATGCAAAATTTCTGTTCTTTCAAAAGGAGTGACATAGATAAACAAGCCATAGTAAAAAGCTGAGGCAGGAGGGTTGCCCTCAGTTCAAGGCTAGCCTAGGTGGAATACTTAACCCTGCCACGGCAGGGATTAGGCTTGACTGGGATGTGGGGAACCACCTACCTGTTAAGGTGTAGATAAAGCAGCTCATGTAGACATCTGCTGAGTCGTGTCAGCTGGCAGCGGTGCCTCCGGGGCAGTGATTCGATGTTTGTGTGCTGTTGTTAGAACCACCCAGAAGACAGGGAGAGACGAACCTGCAGCATGGCTGGGAGGCTAGCTTCAGATGGAACACGTGTAGCATGCCCACAATACACACCACGCCGTGTCTTTCCCAGGGCGTGTCAAGCACATGCTATCTGATTTACTCCTTAACAAGACCGCAGATGCTTCATTAACTCTTAGGACAGAGAGAGCTGAAACTTGAAACACTGGACCTGCTCACTTACTCAGTTGAAGGATAAACCCGGGGCTAAGAAATGGTATTTTTAAGTTCAGGTGAGTGGCAGGGGCTAAAGGGGCTCTGAGCCAAGTGTTGGAGTTCAAACCTGTAAACCCAGCACTGGGGAGGTTTCGGGCAAGAGGACTGCCAGACGTCTGAGTTAGCCTGAGCTACAGTTAACTGTCTCACAAACATAGCCAAGCATTTTCTTGCACGCCTTTAGTCCCAGCACATCAGACACAGAGGCAGCCTATCTGATCCGCTCAGTGAGTTCCAAGGCAGCCAGGTCTACCTAGAGAGACCCTGCCTCAAAAGATAAAAGATGAGTGGGAAGCAGGGAACAGGAAGATGTCTCAGCAAGTAAAGGCACTTGCCACCTCAACCGGACTTGAGTTTGTTTCCTGAAACTGGAAATATACTGGTTTGTTCTGACCTCTATACTCAGTTGTACACATGCCTACACATACACACACACACACACACAGCCTCAGCTACAAAGTAAGACCTTGTCTTAAAAACAAAATAAGAAACCCCCTACTCTGTTGGGTCAGCAAGATGGCTCGGCCACCAAGCCCGGTAGCCTGAGTTCAATCCCCGGAACCCCTTGGTGGAAGGAAAGAACTCCCAAAAGTTGTCCTCTGCCCACCACACACGTGCAGTGGCGTGGACGTGGACATACGCACGCTCGTATATAAAACCTAACTCTATTTTTACAAAGCTCTGAAGAACTCATTTCAGTATATTCAAACCTTCTTCCCTGTTCCCTTCTTTCAATTCCTTTCCCTCACTAAGAACAGCTTGACTGGGAGAAGCATCCTAAGGGTGAACAATGACAGCAAAGGGCACACGTGGCTCTGGTGGCCCACTGCTGGCACAGCCTCAGCAAGGCAGGACAGCAGCATGCAAACTGATAACAAGGTTTCATCTAAGCCCGGCTGGGGCAGTGCCCTGAGCATTGGCGTGCACGCGTGCAGCTGGCTGCCTGTAGTCCCCAGGGCTCTCGGGGATGCCCTGCTCTGTGCTTAGCTCCGTAAGCCCTTACTATTGTTACACACCTCAAGCTATGCTTCCCCACTATGGGTTCTTAATCCTCTTTAAAGCGATATATTTATGCTTCGGTAGGTCAGCGGTATTTATTTATAGGGCAGGTTATGGGCAGCTGGCCCACTTGAAAACCCAACCGATTTGAGGTTTCTCGGTCAGAGGCTACAAGTTCTGTTTCATTCATAGAATTTATTTTTCTTCTCCCTTCCTCCTGGATACGAGAGATTGAACCCAGGACCCTCACACAGGCTAGAAAGAGCCCACTGCTGAGTTAAGCCTGCTCTCCTCTCTCTCTCTCTCTCTCTCTCTCTCTGACAAGAGTCTCACTTAGGCCTCCAGCATTTTATATATATATATATATATATATATATATATATATATATATATATATATATATATATATATATAGTTTTTTGTTTTGTTTTGTTTTGTTTTGTTTTTCGAGACAGGGTTTCTCTGCATAGCCCTGGCTGTCCTGGAACTCATTATGTAGATCAGGCTGGCCTCGAACTCAGAAATCTGCCTGCCTCTGCCTCCCGAGTGCTGGGATTAAAGGCGTGCGCCACCACGCCCGGCTCAGCATATACTTTTCTGTGCGTGCCTCCTAAATGGCTGGGATTATTGGCCCACATGCAGTTCGCTTCTTATTACAATTACTTTTTTTTTTTTAAGATTTATTTATGTATATGAGTACTCATGTAGCTGTGCAGATAGTTGTGAGCCTTCATGTGGTTGTTGGTAATTGAATTTAGGACCTCTGCTCGCTCCAGCCAACCCTGCTTGTTTGGGGGTGGGGGGGTGTATAGCATACAGGGAGGAGACACCTTCAGTGAGGACGGACCTGGCCAGGTGAGGGTTACATAGAAAGAGTGACAGAGAGGACTGAGCTCCAGGGGAGAAGCACACAGATTGCTGAGTTTGCATCAGGAGAAGGAAAAGAGCCAGAGCGGCAGGTTGCCAGCATCATGGTTTGGGGGATTACTAGAGTGATGGAGGTAGTGTGAATGAGTGAGTGGGAGGAGCCACAGGAGAACTGCCATTCAGACAGTCAGGGGAGGATGGGGGAGCCCCGTGCTTTCACACTCCTGGGAGAGGAAGGGGGAGTCCCGAGCTTTTACACTTTTACACTCCGGGGTGTTTGGGAGCCCTGCAGGGCTTTCTGGAACAGTGCTCAGCTCCACCCAAGCTTCCTGAGCCAACTTACTGGGGGTGGATGCCTGAGAAGCTCCATGCGTAACAAATTCCCAGAGACGGCTGCTGTTGGGACCACGGGTGAATGGGGGAGGTGGCCACGCTCTTTAGAGCTAAGTGGGTGGAGGGCGGAAAGGTGGCTCAGTAGGCAAAAGAGCTGGTTGGCACCAACCTGATGTTCTGAGTTCAGGCTGGCTGGCTGCAGTGGTATGTATCTGCTTTCCCGGCACCAGGAGATGGGAAGACAGGAGAGTCTTCTAGAAATCCGCAGGAGAGCCGGGCGTGGTGGCGCATGCCTTTAATCCCAGCAGAGGCAGGTGGATTTCTGAGTTCGAGGCCAGCCTGGTCTACAAAGTGAGTTCCAGGACAGCCAGGGCTATACAGAGAAACCCTGTCTCGAAAAACAAAACAAAACAACAACAAAGAAATCCGCAGGAATAGGAAACAGAACTGAGAAATAAGAGAGACCCTACGTCAACGAGGTAAAGGGAGCAGACAACTCCTGCAAATGCCCTCTGACCTCTATGTGCACACGCTGTGTACATGTGTGCCTGTACTCACACAGACACAAAATAATTAGCTAAGCAAACAAAAAACCGAGGAAGCCAAGGGCCCGTGAGCTGGCATGGGCAGGGCCAGTCATCCATTTGGCAGTCATGGGAATGCTGCCTGGGACAGGGACATCCCTGTTTAAGGACAGAGGGGAGGAAAAGTAAAACAGAGCAAGACATGGCTTCAAAGGGACAGACATTTACATTCTTACTCATTTTTACTTAGGTGTGTGTGTTCGACAGTATGTACATCAGGTGCCTGCGGAAGCCAGAAGAGGTGTTGAAGCCCCCTGAAACTGGAATCACAGGCAATTAGTTATAATATATATATATATATATGGCAATTAGTTATAATATATACCGTGTGGGTATTGGGAACCCAACCCAGTCTCTCCAGAAGAGTAGAAAGGATTATTAACTACTGAAAACTATTCAGTTACTGTCTTAGTCAGGGTTTCTATTCCTGGACAAAACATCATGACCAAGAAGCAAGTTGGGGAGGAAAGGGTTTATTCAGCTTACATTTCCACATTGCTGTTCATCACTGAAAGAAGTCAGGACTGGAACTCAAGCAGGTCAGGAAGAAGGAGCTGATGCAGAGGCCATGGAGGGATGTTCTTTACTGGCTTGCTTCCCCTGGCTTGCTCAGCCTGCTCTCTTATAGAACCCAAGACTACCAGCCCAGGGATGGTCCCACCTACAAGGGGCCTTTCCCCCTTGATCACTAATTGAGAAAATGCCTTAAAGTTGGATCTCATGGAGGCATTTCATCAACTGAAGCTCCTTCCTTTGTGATAACTCCAGCTGTGTCAAGTTGACACAAAAGTAGCCAGTACAGTTACTATTCTTAACTTCTCCAGCCTTGGGGCAGGTGGTTTGAGGGGGTACAGGGGCCATTGCAGACAATAGTGGGGCACAAGGAAGGCACCAGCCCAAACCTCAGGCCCAGAGAAACGTGGGACATGGGAGAAAACGTGTCTGTCTAGTCCTGGAAAGGGTGACAGTGGAGGTAGAGGCCTTACCTGGAGACTAACGGTGAGATTCAAAGGAAACAGGGTGTCAAGTGACAAAGATCACTGAGACATGAGGTCAGGCCTGAGTGGTTCCTCTACAATTCCACAATGAGCATCCATCCCTAGGACAGGCTCACAGGTGTGCACTACCACACATAGCTTAAACACCAACATAGGTTCTAATGGGCTGGAGGCATGGCTCAGTGGTGAGGACCTTGTTCTTCTCTTGTAGAGGACCTGGCTTCCAATGTGAACACACAGGTGGCTTACAACTGCCTGTTATTCAAGCTCCAAGAGAATCTACCGCCCTCTTCTGGCCTCAGTGGATACTGCACTCTCATGAGCATAACCCTCACCACAGACACACATATACACATATTTTTAAAATAGTAAAAACAAATTTTTTTTTAAGTGCAATAAGCACAAATGTTGGAGAGATGGCTCAGTATTCAAAAACACTTGTTCTTGCAGAGGACCCAGATTCAGTTTCCAGCACCCACATGGTGACTCACAATGAATTAACTCCAGTCTAGGGGACCTGACAACCTCTTCTGGCCTCTATGAGCACTGAACACATGTGATACACATACATACATACATACATACATACATACATACATACATACCATACACACACTTCTTTACATAAAATAAAAATAAGATCTAGCCAAGCATGGTAGGAAACACCTTTAATCCCAGCAGTTGAAAATTAGAGGCCACAGGTAGATCTCTGTGAGTTCAAGGCCATTCTGGTCTACATAGTGAGTTCAAGGCCAGCCAGAGGAGCTGCAACGTGAGAACCTGTCTCAAAAATAAAATCTAAAAGATAGCATAAATATCTACTTTGATTGTTTTTGTTATTGATGCGGTGGGGGTGGGAGTGTCCTCCCGTGTCAACAGGGCAGCCCAGAGTAGTTTTGGACTCGAGACCCTTCTGCTTCTCCAATGCTGGGATTCTAGCCACGAGCAATGAATATGTACTTGATCTGGCATGTAATAACTATGTGCTTGGTCAACCTAATGAATGTGTAACTGCTGCTAAAGCAAGTTCATGTGGCCTTTAGTGTCAGAGCCCTTGCAGACACTGTGGACCACATGCCTAGGTCCTGCCCGCGGGTTAGTGCTCAGGAGTAGATGGGAGTGATCACGGAGAGAAGGGCTGGAGACGAGCATCTGTCCTTCAATACCCAGGGGTGATCTGTAAGGGAGCTGCAGACACTGGTGGACCAAGAATCCTGCCCAGCCCCCCCACTCCTCCCCCCACCGCTCTTACCCTCATAGCCTGCCTCTCCCTGGACCTGTGGAGGGGCGAGGCTGAGGAAGCTTAGCCCTCTGGAGGTCAGACCTCCCCGGGAATCTCCTAATGGTCTTTACACCGCTAAGCTGCCCGAGTTCTGCCCCCCTTTCTGGAGGTCCCTTCACAACCAATCAAGTTCAGTTTCCCCGAGACAGTGAAAGGCCTGTCCAGACGAAGGCGAGAGGAGCCTAAGGTCAGCGGAGGACTTGGAGGAGGCACCGGGCGGGCCTGGCTCTGTCTCCTTCTAAAAGCCGGGATGGGGCAGCAGCTGAGCTGGGAGGAGGCGGAGGCGGCCGAGGAGATGGACGTGGCAGAGCTTCAGGAGTGGTACAAGAAGTTTGTCGTGGAGTGTCCCAGCGGGACGCTCTTCATGCACGAGTTTAAGCGCTTCTTCAAGGTCACAGGCAATGAGGAGGCCACCCAATATGTGGAGGGCATGTTCCGAGCCTTCGACAAGAATGGGGTAAGGAGCCCTGCAGGGGAGGACCTGTGACCCACGTACAGTGAGACCACAGTTCCACTCAGCTGCCCTCCTCTCCATCCCTCCTGCCCTCCCCCCTCCCCGCCCTCCATCATTGTCCCTCCCTTCTTCTTACTGGCTCCTCACATCTTCCTGAGGGCCAAAGGTCACTGGCACACAGTCTGGGCTTTTTAGGCCAAGGCTCTGCAGCAAAAGGACATGCTTTTACAAACCCGATAGAACCTCTGCTGCTCTCAATACAAGGGAGAGAGAGATCCCAAAGCTTTCTTATCTCAGATCAAGAGAACCTTTCTAGGGTCCTTCAGATGGAGGCTGCTCAGTACATCCCTCTGGGGGATGCTGGCAGGGGCGTCACCTGACTGGGAGGAGAGTGGATAGTTGCGAAAGCACTTTCAACTTTTTAAAAAATATGTATGTAAGGGATAGCTGACAGTGTGTGTGTGTGTGTGTGTGTGTGTGTGTGTGTGCGTGTGGTTGTATAGGTACCCATCCATGAAGGCCAGAAGAGGGCATCAGATACATCAGAGCTAGTTACACATATTTTCAAGTTACCCAATGTGGGTAGGATCCAAACACCAGTCCTCAGATAGACCAGTAAGTTCTCTTAATTTTTTCGTTTTGTTTTTTCGAGACAGGGTTTCTCTGTGTAACTCTGGCTGTCCTGGAACTCACTTTGTAGACCAGGCTGGCCTCGAACTCAGAAATCTGCTTGCCTCTGCCTTCCGAGTGTATAAGTACTCTTAATTAACTACTGATCCTTCTCCATGCTTTAAGTCATGGGGCATTGCACGAATCAAATCCCTTCCAATGGCACCGGCAGCCAAAAGGCACTGAATTACATAATGCACACATAATAGTGTGTGTGTGTGTGTGTGTGTGCATGCAATCATGCATCCTTCACGCACGGAGGGGTACACTTGTGTGCATATGGAAGCCAGAGATTGACCTCAGGTGTTGGTCCCTAGGGCGAAGCCAGCCTGTTTCTGTGACACCATCTCATTACCTAGAGCTCACCAACTATGGTAAACTGGCTGGCCAGGGAGCCCCAAACCCCTCCTGTGTCTGTTCTCTCAGCACAGGGACAGACAGTAAGTAGGTGCCACTACAGTCAGTGTTGGCAACGATTTTAAATCGTATAATGGGTGTGTGCATGTGCATGCAGTGCCTGATGAGACCACAAGAGGGCAGTGGCTCCCATGAAACTGGAGTTTACAGGTGGTTATGAACTGCCTGAAAAGGTGCTGAGAAGAGAATTAAGCCTGCCCTAAGTGCTGAGCCTCCAGCCCCGCCCCCTGCCCCCAGCCTTTGATGTAGGAGCTAGGGAAGGAACTCTGGGTCTTTGCAGTGGCTTGGCCAGCGTCTGGTGGACGAAGCCACCTCCCCATTCCTGATTCATGGCAATGCCTTTGAGAAGCCCAGGTCCATCTTCTCAGCGTCTCTCATTGTCTTCCCAAGCAGCTTGCTTCTCTCTCAATCCTAGGGTGTAAAATCTGTATTCAAATCTCTTAGACTTGAGCTTTGCTTCAGAAAAGTGTTTTAATTCAGGGCATGGCTCCGTGGTTAAGAGCACTTACCACCAACACTCACATGACAGCTCATGGCCATCTGTAATCCAGTTCCAGGGCGTCCAGAGCCCACGTCTGACCTCTGCAGGTAGCAGGCACACTCATGGTACACATGTGTGCAAGCAAGACAGTTGCACACATTAAATAAATAAATAAATAAATAGATAGATAGATAGATAGATAGATAGATAGATAGATAAATAAAATAAATAAGAAAAAAATTATATGGGAAAAGGACCTCATTTAAGAGGTTGTCTGGGGCCGGGAGTGGCACATGCCTTTAATCCCAGCACTCGGGAGGCAGAGACAGGTGGATTTCTGAGTTCGAGGCCAGCCTGGTCTACAGAGTGAGTTCCAGGACAGCCAGGGCTACACAGAGAAACCCTGTCTCGAAAAACCATTGTCTGGGCCAGTGCCCTGCAGTCCTTTTTATGGTATTGTGTTATATTGAGTTTTTTCTCCCTTCCCTTTCTCCCTCTTGCTCTGGGCCCATTGGTTCCTTATTTGTTTCCCATTACGGATGGTTGTGAGCCACCATGTGGTTGCTGGGATTTGAACTCATGACCACTGAGCCATCTCAGCAGCCCTGTTTTTGTTTTTTTTTTTTTGAGACAGGGTTTTCCTATCTTGTCCTGGCTAACCTGGAATTCACTATGTAGACCAGGATGACCTTGAACTCAGCTCTTACTGCTGAGACATCTCCCAAACCCATGTTTGTTTTGAGACAGGGTCTTAGGTCTGGCCTAAAACTTGAGATGGCCCCTGCCTCCGCCTATCTCTACTTCTACTCTCCCTTGCAATACCCTTCCTGACAGTATCCTAGGAATGAGGGGAGGAGTTGTGTTTTGGTTTTGGTTTTGGTTTGGTTTTTTTAAGAAGATGGGGGCTGGAGAGATGGCCCAAGGTTCAGTGGACCCAGGTTCGAATACCAGCAACAAGGTGGCTCCCATCCATTCCAGTTCCAGGTGATCCAGTGCCCTCTTCTGACCTCCACAGGCACCAGGCACACACATGGTATACACGCACATAAACACGCAGGCAAAGCTTTCATACACATAAAAACAAATTAAATAAATAAATCCACCCCCCAAAATATATAAGGGATGGCTGACACTGTGAGCCAGAATTCTTTTTGTTTGCTGGTTCATCTTCCGAGACTACATTGTCTGGAGTTGGCCCTGGGCACAGGCACCAGTTTGAACTTCTCCTGTGCCAGCTGGCAGGGTCAGTGCACACTGCATGGAGAGACGGGGCAGATGCTCTCCCAGGTGCCTCCAGCCTGTCCTGAGTCGGTGGGCACCTCCACCCACTTCAGCCTGAGGTGGGTAATCATTGTCGACTAGGACAACCCATGATGCAACTAACCCCAGTCCGAGCTGTCCCAGAAACAGTCCCAGGGTTTCTGTGCCCTCGCAGGGCAGACACTGCTCCAAGAAGGAGTGATGTCAGAATGCGCCTCGCAAAGCTGGGGGGTCACTGTGGAAACTTAAATACATTGAGAGAAGATAGTATAAGAATATATAATTAGGCCAGAAAGGTATTATAAGACACTCTGGATGGATGATGAGGAACAGGTCTCCGGACATGGTGGCATGTCACCTCAGCTACTTGGAAGGGTGAGGCAGAGAGTGAGTGGGGCTCCAGGGGTGGGAACAACGTGTCCAAATGACACAAAGGTCCCAAGGTATTGCAGGGAAAGGGAACATTTGAGTCTTGTCAATAAGGTTCAACCCACACTCTGGGGAGGTGAGGCTGGGAATCAGGGCGAGGTGGGGGGGGGGCATGGCTCACAGCAAACACACTCAATGCAGGACAACACCATTGACTTCCTGGAGTATGTGGCAGCCCTGAACCTCGTGCTGAGGGGCTCCCTGGAACACAAGCTCAAGTGGACCTTCAAGATCTACGACAAGGACCGCAATGGCTGCATCGACCGCCTGGAGCTCCTGGACATTGTGGAGGTCAGTGTCTTATCTGTGGGCTGTCACCCCATCCCATCTGCTTCTCATTCCTGGGGCCTGAAGGTGGCCTGCACAACAGGGAGCAGCCTGGCACTGGCTTGGGAATCACTCATGATGTGTTAGCTATGGCCATCAAGAAGGCCCAGCTAGCCGGTCCCAGCACTTGGCAGGCAGAGGCAGAGGCAGAGGCAGAGGCAGAGGCAGAGGCAGAGGCAGAGGCAGAGGCAGAGGCAGAGGCAGAGGCAGAGGCAGAGGCAGAGGCAGAGGCAGGGGGATCTCTGTGAGTTCAAGGCCACCCTGATCTACCAAGCAAGTTCTAGGACAGCCAGAGATGTTGCACGGAGAAACCGTGTCTCAAAAAAACAAAACAAAACAAAAACCAGAAAACAACAACAACAATAATAAGCATTAATTTGAGAAAGGAAACTAAGAAAACCAATCACCTAAGCAGCCACCTACAAAAATGAAAAAGTAGATTAAACCCAAAGGGGGAAAAAAAACAAAAAAACAAGAAACCAAGAAGGTAGAAAGGAAAGCCGGCAGTGAGTGGGCTTGAAGATGACCAGTCAAGCCCAGGGTGTCCTCCTCTACAAGGAGCTGCAGGCCAGCCTTTGCCTGCAGAGTGAGACTCTGTCACACACGGGAAGAAAACAAGTACTCGAGAGAACAGCTATGGGTCAAAGTTCTCACTGTGGTGGCGGCAGTGTTTGAAGAAGTTAGAGCGGGCAGGACGGGTTTGGCCCAGTTGGGTTTCACTCTTGCCTTCTCTTGCCCTTCACCATGGTGACCAGAGCAAGTGATGGGAAAGGCATCCAGGAAGCAGCCAGGCAGAGCCACACCCACCACAGACACCCACCGTCTAGAGACCCCATCTTCTAAGCTTCTACATCGACCTTCTTCTTCTTCTTCTTCTTCTTCTTCTTCTTCTTCTTCTTCTTCTTCTTCTTCTTCTTCTTCTTCTTCTGTTTTTTGTTTTGTTGTTGTTGTTTTGTTTTGTTTTGTTTTTTCAAGACAGGGTTTCTCTGTATAGCCCTGGCTGTCCTGGAACTCACTTTGTAGACCAAGCTGGCCTCAAACTCAGAAATCCACCTGTCTCTGCCTCCTGAGTGCTGGGATTAAAGGCATGCGCCACCATGCCCGGCTACTATAGACCATCTATAGTCCACTCAGGTTTTATGCCCATTGGTGGGTTAAGCCGTTCGTTCCACCAGAGCCCTTTCGAGCTAGTTGGCTCTAGAACCCACCTCACAGGCACTGACTGAACATCTAAGCAGCACTCAGTCCAACCAAGCTGACACAAAAGACAAGAAAACTTGAAACTGTTTCTTTTTATGGGATGGAGGGGCATTTGTGATATGGATTTGTGTGTGTTTTTTTTTTTTAAGCAATCTATGTTTTACTGTTTTACGTGTATCGATGGCACCATGAGTATGTCGTGCCCTCGGGAGACAGAGGAGGGGTCAGATCTCCCAGGACTGGAGTGATGGAGCTGTTATCCACTATGTGGGGCTTAACAATCCAGCCCAGGACCTCTGGGGAAGCAGCCAGTGTTCCTAACCATTGAGTCATCTCTCCAGCCCCTCCACTTTGTAACTGATTAATTAGTGAAGGATCTCTCATCCTAAAGCCCTTTGGTTCCTCCAAGTGGACTGGGCCCTCCCACATCTATCATTAGTCAAGAAAATGCCAAATAACTTAACCTACCAGAAGCATTTTCTCAATTGAGGTTCTCCTGCCCTGGTTGACTCTAGCTAGTCAGATGGACCAGCAAAGCCCGGTGGTGTGTCACTAAGATACTCTGCCCGGAGGCCAGCGCTGGGTGGTGGCACTAAGGGACACGGGTCCCTGAGAGTCTGTCAGAGGAACCCAGCTCTTCCTCTCTGGCAGGCGATTTACAAGCTGAAGAGAGCCTGCCGAGTGGAGCTAGATCTGGAGCACCAGGGCCAGCTGCTCACGCCGGAGGAGGTCGTGGACAGGATCTTCCTCCTGGTGGACGAGAATGGAGACGGTAAGAGAGATGCGAGTCTGCTGGGAAACCACCCTGTCAGTGCGATATGCCTCCAAAAAGCGCCCCCGCCCCAACCAGCATGTCCCTGCTACTCTCTGTGAACTGGCAGAAGAAGGATGGCATGAAATAGCAAGGGACCCAAAAACACCCACACGCCCGTTTGGTTTTTTTTTTTTTTAGAAAAAAAATTTTTTTCTTCCTTGTTCCTGTCAACCCTGCTCGCTCCAGCCGGCCGGCCCCTCTCACTCTGGTAGGCTCTGCTCGCTCCAGCCAGCCCGGCTTGCTCCAGCCTCACTCGCTCGCTCGCTCCGGTGGGCCCCGGCTCGCTCAGGCCAGCCCCACGCGCCCGCCCATTTGTAAGAGCACTTCCGAGATTGGCTGGTGAAGGCTGGGCGTGCAAATAAAACTAATCCTTCTTCATTTTGTTCTATGTTAATGGGCGGTTTTGGCCCACACATATGACCGGGCAGCAAGTGAATGCCATGCCCACAGAGGCCAGAAAAGAGTCTCAGATCCCCTGAAACTGGAGTTACAGTTGGGAGCCACCATGTGGATGCTGGGATTTGAACCTGGGTCAAATCCTGAACAAGGGCAGCCAGTGCTTTTAACCCTTGAGCCATCTCTTCAGACCCAAATATGTTTCTTTTAAAAAAGATAAAAAGTGACCAGAGATATGGTTCTGTGGATAAAGACACTTGTCACCAAGCCTAATGGCCTGAATTAAATCCATGCTACTCAAGTGATTGAAGGGGAGAACCTAACCACTGCAGGTCACACACACACACACAGAGAGGAGTGGCAGGCAAGAGGCTCCTTTAGAGAACTGACAAGCTACACAGAACCCCAGGCTGCAGTCCGGTTTGCAGGAGAGGAGGCCCTCCCCATAGACCCCGTCCTCTGCCTCATGGCCGTCTCTCCCACCCTCGCCCAGGCCAGCTGTCTCTGACAGAGTTCATTGAGGGCGCCCGTCGTGACAAGTGGGTAATGAAGATGCTTCAAATGGATGTCAACCCAGGCGGCTGGATCACGCAGCAGAGGCGGAGAAGCGCCATGTTCTGAGAGCCCAGGGACCCTGCAGGGACCCACACTCCCCCTCAGAGACTCCTCCAGGATCCCCGGGGTTTACAACGTAGCAGGAGGTCTTGTTGGCTGAAGCCTGTTCCAGGCTGGTGTGGACTTCCGCAAGGGGCCAAGCAATGGCTGCTGGATCTGAAGTGGGGTTCAGTCCACTCTTCAGGCTTCACTAGCATTGTAGGGGTCCCGACGTTACTCTGCTCCATGACTGCTCCTGGGAGAACTGGGCTTTAACGGGGAGAGGTGGGGATCCTACTAATCTTAAGCGGTTCTCAGAGGAAATGGGGGTGGCGAGGGGCGGAGCAAAGGCTGGTAGAACGCAGTCTGGAAAGAAAGCAAGGATGGGGAAGGATCATAATGACCCAGTTCAACCAACCAGAGCACCGGCTGGGGAGGACTCCTCCCCAGGGTGTCCTCACCAAGGATGACAAAGGGGAGGGCTACCTCCGAGATCGGAATCCACCTTAGAGGCCTGGCGGGCTGACGGTTGGGGGGGAGGGGATGTTTCAGGTCTGCTCAGGGCTGCTCCCCAATTCCTTCTCATCCCATCTCTAGTGTAAGCCTGCTACCATTTCCAGCCATACCCACAAGCCTCCTTAAGACTTCTCTGCATCTCTGGGGTAACCTGGCATTTGGTTTCCAGGCCAAACCTGGCCTCCGACAGCTGTTGGGCTCCCTAACCTCTTGCAGGTTGACTAGACAACTTCCAGGTTATCACATAAACGTCCTGCATGCACCCAATATAGGAAGAAGCTAGGCTACCAGGGAACCTCTCCGCCTCTTTCCATCTGTGCAGCTGGGGAAGGCACCTCAGAGGACAGGAAGTAGGACCAGTGTCACACGTAGCAATTCTATCTGGAGCCTGGTGGACTATTGGTGTTACCTTGAATAGATATATATTTCACATTAAAATACAGTCAACTAACTTATTGTCCTGGAGGTGAAATTTGTTTGCTTGTTTGAGCAAGGTCCCGCGCTGTAGCTCAGGCTAGCCTGGAGCTCACTGTATAGCCCAGGCTAGCAGACCTCCTGCCTTGGGCTCCGGATCCCTGAGATCATTAAGCTCCGGATCCCTGAGATCATTAAGTGTGAGCCCAGGTTTTTGTGCATGGGAGAAGGGCTGTTTGTTTTCATTTTGTGAGAGAATTGAGACAGTTTCAGAAGCCCAGGTCAGCTTGAAACCTATAGCAATCCTCCTGCCTCAGCTCCCTGAGTGCTGTTATCACAGGCATGCACAATTGGGCCCAGCCCCTGAGTGCTTGTATAACATATGTGCACCACTGTGCCCAGCATGAACTTGAAGTGCTTTTTGTTTTGTTTATTTTAATTTCATGTGTATGGGTGTTTTGCCTGCATATGTCTATGCACCATGTGTGTGCCCTGTCCACCGAGGCCAGTCCTGTGGCACTGGAGTTACAGATGTTTGTGACCTACCATGTGGGTGCTGGGAATCAAGCCCAGATCCTCTGCTAACAGCAACCAGTGCTCTTACCGCTGAGCTGTCTCTCAGCCTTTTGGAGTTTTGTAGTTTGTAGTATGTTGCTATAAAGTTCTCTTAAGAAATAGCTTAGGGGCCGGGCGGTGGTGGCGCATGCCTTTAATCCCAGCACTTGGGAGGCAGAGGCAGACGGATTTCTGAGTTTGAGGCCAGCCTGGTCTATAGAGTGAGTTCCAGGACAGCCAGGGCTACACAGAGAAACCCTGTCTGGAAAAACCAAAAACTAGCTTAGGGGCTGGCCAGCTGGTGGGATGGTGGAATGGCTCAGCGGGTAAGAGCACTGACTGTTCTTCCCAAGGTCCTGAGTTCAAATCCCAGCAACCACATGGTGGCTCACAACCACCTGTAATGAGATCTGATGCCCTCTTCTGACGTGTCTGAAGAAATACAGCTACAGTGTACTTATGTATAATAATAAATAAATCTTTGTGCCTGAGTCAACCGGAACAAGCTAAGGTCCTAAAAATTCAATTCCCGGGCTGGTGAGATGGCTCAGCGGGTAAGAGCACCCGACTGCTCTTCCGAAGGTGATAAGTTCAAATCCCAGCATCCACATGGTGGCTCACAACCATCCCTGATGAGATCTGGTGCCCTCTTCTGGAATGCCTGAAGACAGCTACAGTGTACTTACATATAATAAATAAATCTTTAAAAAAAAAAAATTCAATTCCCAAAAACCACATGAAGAAAAAGATCTAGCTTAGATGAAAATGGTCCATGTAAAATGAATATATCCCGGGCAGGAAAACGATGTGTTCCCCAAATCATGGAGGTAATGGGGCAGGCTGGAAGATGCCTCATCTAACACTAGCACACAGTAGGTGCTCAGTAAATGTTGGCTCTTCACTCCAGGGTCAGGACAGAGTGTGACTGCCGGAGGCTGTGGCAGCAGATGCCAGGTTCCATCAGAGGCCGCATTGGCAAGGTCATGGCCTGGGGAAGTAGAGCAGGGAACTGGGCAAGAAGATGGGAGGGTCCAGAGAGGGACTGGCAGGAAGCACCATCATCTTTCGAGTTCCCTAGAGGATTAGAGACCACCCTTTTGTCCTGGGCTCTCAACTCCTGATACTGCCCCTCCACCCAGAACTATGCACCCAAAGAAAAAAGCTGAGACTCTGAATTCAGGAGGTTCTATGTAATATTAAGACAAGAACATAACAACCACACCAGGCACCGCACGGGGCCAGCCCTCAGCATGCAGAAGCCACAGGGTGAAGGCTCAACCCGCAGCCTCCGCTGCCAGGTCGCCAGCGCCTGCTTCCTCGTGTTCGCCGTTCTGGAGTCTGCGCACAATGCGGGTCAAGTCCAGGCTTCGGGTCAGCGTGTCCAGGAGCATCTGGTCCTTCTGCACACCTTCCATGAACTCCTCCAGAGACAGTTCCCCTGGGATGGAGAGAAAGATTCACAGGATGAGGTCTCAGGAGTCCAGGGCTCAGAACTGGATGCAAAAGGCAGGGGCGGAGCCAGCGTTGGGGCAGCGGTAAAGGATCCAGAACCCAAAGTCTGGTACAGGGATCCCCCCAAATTCAGGTCTGCATCCAGAGCAGAGGTGGGTAGAAGAGGTGACCGGCAGAAGGCCCTGTGTCCTCCTCCTCTCTTGTCCCTCTCCAAGAGTGACTGCTGTCTCTGCTGACCCCCTCCCCTGGAGAGCCCCTCCTCGGCCCCCTCACCATCCCCGTTGATGTCGATCTTGGCAAACACAGTATCTGTGAATTCCTCAGCGCTCATGGATGAGTCGCTCCAGGGATTAATGGTTCGGATGGCCTGGGAACACAAACAGGCAGAAGTGAGGAGATCCTTCCCAGTGGTGGGAGTGGGAGCAGAGCGAGCTTGTCAGAACCCCAGAACGGTTCAGAGTGGAAATCAAGGATAGGGCCTCGGGCACTTGGGACACCGAGGTAGGACTGCCTCACATTCGAGGTCAGTATGGGCCAAAGAGTTGTGAGCTAGTCTAAGTTAAGATCGTAAAAAAGCAAAACAAAACAAAACAAAACAACACCCTGGTCTACAGAGTGAGTTCCAGGACGGCCAGGGCTACACAGAGAAACCCTGTCTCGAAAAACAACAACAACAACAACAACAACAACAACAACAACAACAACAAAGGCGAGGAAGGCAGGTCTGGTAGCTCATGCCTTTAATCCCTGCCCTCTGGGAGGGGAGGCAGAGGCACAGACAGCCAGGTTTCTGTGAGTTCCCGGCCTGCCTGGTCTATCTAGTGAGCCGCCATCTCAAAAAACAGATGCTGAGGAGACAGTAAAGGTGCTTGCTATGCAGGTAAAAAGCAAGGTGTAGTCCTGTCCCTGATGCTTGACGTGCTCACATGGCCTCACACATGTGCATGCCCCCTCACTACACACACACACACACACACACACACACAGAGGAGCTTTAGCAATACCTTAGTACTCAATGAAGAAACTCAGTCCCGAGGAATAGTGACACAGCCCAGACCATGCAGTTAATGAGTTAGAGCTGTCATCCCTCCGTCCCAAATCCTATCTCTATTCTGGGGCTGCAATTTCTATCCTGGGACTGTCAGCCTGGCCACTCACTCTTGGCCACCCCCCCACGCACCGTTGGCCCAGCCCTCTGCACCTGGAGTTACCCGGATGATGGTGAGCAGCTCGTCCCTGTCTATGCACCCGTTGCCATCGACGTCGTAGAGCTTGAAATACCAGCGCAACTTCTGTTCCACTTTGCCCTTGAGGACCAGGCTGAGGGCGGCCACGTACTCCATAAAGTCAATGTAGCCATCCTGGGCGAGGGACGAGGCAAGGTAAGCACACCAGGGTTCCGCCCACCCTACTCAGAGCCCCGCCCCCTTCAGCCAGAACCCCGCCCCCAAGGCCTCTGTCCAATTCTTTTCCCCGCCTCCACACCCCTCACGACTGAAGACATAAGCAGAAGAAAGCAGAAGCCAATCTGCCCTGCGGTGCTCAGTCCCCTTGTAGCACAAATATCTGTCTTTCTGGACACTTCAACAGTGCCCGCCTCGCATCTTCCTCAAAGCTGCCAATCAAGTCTATTAGAACCACCCCCACTGCTTCCCTTTGATTCTCAAACAGGGATCCGTTCCCATAGCTTGAGCAGGTGGAAGAAGGAAGAAAGCCAGGGCTGACTCCAGAGAGCTCTTGAAGTGCTGGCCTGGCAGGTAGGGGCAAGAGACCCATATAAAGGCTCCTTTCTCTTGGCTTCAAGCTCTACTGAGCTCTACTGTGTGCCGAGAAAGACGGTAAGAACTCAGCGGTACAGTCTCCCTGTCCTGACAGAAACACCGTGTTGGAGGGGCGGGTTTGAATCCTACCTCCTCGATCCTCCTCTGAGTTCTAGGATATGGGACACAGGATTTAGCATGTCCGTTCTACAACACTCGACTTCCTCATCTGAAAATGGCAGTGGTGCCGGTTGTCAGAATTGCTTTTGGTGAACCGAGTTCCTGTAGCTTGAACACCCAGCACAGGTGGGGCGCAGTAAGGCAGTGAATCCCATTACCTGCTGTTTGATTTGTTTGTTTGCTAGCTTGCTTGGTTTTGGGGTTTTGCGTTTGGTTTTATTTTGAGACAGGGTTTCTCTGTACAGCCCCGGCTGCCCTGGAACTAGCATTGTAGACCAGACTGGCTTCAAAACTCGGAGATTCACCTGCTTCTGCCTCCCAAGTGCTAGGATCAAAGGTGTGCCCCGCTATGCGCAGCTCTGTTACTTTCTTTTTTTAAAAAATGTTTTTGTGTACATGTTTGTGTAAATGTGTGTCATATCAACCTCATCACGACCAGTACAAAGTCACTATGGGGCTGGGGATGGCAGGAGACGCCTATGCCATTGCAATGTATCCCATACAGGGACATTATGGAATCATCTAACTCCTCTAGAACAGGATAGGAGTTCAAATGGTCCTTCAAGAGAAGGGGACATCTCCACTGAGTTCACACGGAGGAGCATACGACCTTCATAGGTAGCACAAAATTGCTGCAATCCTGGGAGTTGAATTAGGACCCCAAATACATCTATCTGGCAAGCAACTCAGTTACATCTACAGCTCAAGAAACACAAGACCTGTTTGCAGGATGATCCTCAGGGCCCTTGCCTCTCTGCTCCTGCCTATCCCAGCATTTGGGCTATAGAGATGGCTCAGCAGGTAAGAGCGCCGACTGCTCTTCTGAAGGTCCTGAGTTCAAATCCCAGCAACCATATGGTAGCTTACAATCATCAGTAATGAGATCTGCCTTGGTCCTTGACTTTCACTCTTTTTTTCTTGTATTGCTGAACGCTTTTAAAATGAGGAGTTACATCACTGTTGTAATTTCTTAATGACTATGAAGAAACAGTGAAAAAGTCGAAAGACCAAAGTCCCCGCTTGGAAAGGACCCCAACCTCGGACAAGTCGCTGGGCCTCTCCAAGCCCCCCACCCCCCATTTCCTTGGCTGTGAATGGAAGGACAATATGAACTTTCAAGATTGTGGCTTGGCTTGGGCAGGGTATATACACTTGAAATCCCAAGAACTCTTGATTCTGATACAAAGGGATTATTCTGGTTTTCAAGTTGGACTGGGTTACACAGTGAGTACTAGTCAGACTATATATAGTTAACACAAATATCACAATCAATGTAAAGAAATGAAATGTGAAATGGATTCCCATCAGTAGTCACACAGCTGTGTGTGTGTGTGTGTGTATTGACAGAGTCTCATTATACAACCCAGGTTGGCCTTATATCTGAGTTGATCCCCGTGCCTCAGCCACCTAAGTACTGACATTACAAGTTATAATAATTGCATAATTAATGTATATTATAAAATCCATATTATCCATAAAGCTTGGGGTTTCTCCAATATTCACTTATTCATATAATACCTATGAAGCACCTCCTATGTTCCAGGTACTGTCCTAGGAGCTGGAGCCACAAAAATAAACAAGACAAGACTTTGCCCCCCACAAAGCTCTCATCCCAGTATGGGGAGTCCTACCAGAGGTTATGGTTATTTAATATCTGGCATCAGAAAGCAAGAAATTAAATGAATGAATGTTTACATTTAAAATATGAACTAATAAATTATAAAAATAGTTTAATTTTTATATATGTTTGCCTGTGTGCATATCTGTGTACCACATGCTTTCACTGCCCAAGGGGGAGTGGGAGGTTGTTAGCTACCATAAAGATGCTGGGAATGGAGCCCAAGACCTCTACAAGCGCTGACTTGAAGAAATCTTCCCACAGACTCATCTTGACCCCAAGGGCTTCCCTTAGCAGGAGGAGACAAGATGTTCCAGTGTGTTGTGGGTAGGTGCTGGGATCCCTCCCAACCTGACCGGGAGGTCCACTGCTTCCCCAGAGCACTTTGGGAGGACCACTGCTTCCCCAGAGCACTTTGGGAGGACCACTGCTTCCCCAGAGCACTTTGGGAGGACCAATACTTCCCCAGAGCACTTCGAGGGGACCACTGCTTCCCCTGAGCACTTCAGGGTGTCTACCCTCATGACTCCTTCACCTTATCACCCTATCTCGGGCTCTCTGGCCCTCCCCTTCAGAAGAGCCCTTGGAGCCAGGACACTGCCCTTGGGCTGGTCCTTTAGCTCCCATAATCCGATCGGGCCTCTTAACTCATGTATTAGTGAGTTTTAAATAACCACATAGGGATCTTGGTGTTCCCTAGAAGCACCAACCACAGTGGTGTTTTTGAGGGGAGGGGCGCCCCCTGCCACAATGGACACATGGCCCTATATCACTGATAGAACCCATGTCCCAGTGAGGGGCCAGCCCAGCTGAGAATCAGCAGACAGAGCACAAGGTGAGGAAGCAGGTGTGTGGCTTTGGATTCCGCCATCTTTATACCTGACCGTTCTAGATAAATGGCGGCTTTACAGATGAGCTCCAATAAATCTCTCTCTCTCTCTCTCTCTCTCTCTCTCTCTCTCTCTCTCTCTCTCTCTCCCTCTCTCCCTCCCTCCCTCCCTCCCTCCGCTCTTCCCTCTGACTCCATCCCTTACATCTAAGGAAAATCTAGGGCTTTTTGAACAAGCATCCCACCCACCCAGCACCAACACGGTCATCGGTCATCTTGGAAGCATTCACGCTTGTCTTGGAGGCCGCTGAGCGGCATAGTAGGTAGACAGGGAACATCTTGCATTCAGCCTATGACCTCTGGTTTTCCCCTGTGAAGTGGGTCTTAGTTTGCTAACCCCCCCAACCCCCCCGCCGGGCCTAAAGCTGAGATGCTGAACGGGCAGCTATGGAATCAAATCTCAAAGCCCACCTTCCCAATGAACAAGACGCTGGAAAAGCCAACCGGCTCAAGCTAAAGCAGGGCTTGTATTCCCAGCAACTAGGAAGCTGAGGCAGGGGGATCACCATGGGTTGAAAAACCAGCCTTGGCTCCACAATGAGATTCAGCCCCCAAAACAATGGGAACCGGAAGTAACTGTTAGGGCGGACACTTCTTTCCTCTTGTTCCCTCCGCCTCACCCCTAGGCTGCTCCGACTTCTCCCCGAGAATCGCGACGTTCCCGTCCCTCCCACCCCCTGCCCACCTTGTTGAAGTCAAAGGTCTCGAACATCTGTTCCACATACTGGCTGGCTGAGGGGCTCAGGTTTTTGAGACCAAAGAACTGGCGGAATTCGTAGAGGGTGAGCTGGCCAGACGGGCACTCCGTCATAAACTTCTTGTACCACTGATGGCACTCGGTGCTGCTCAGCTCTTCCACCGACTTGCCCTCCACGACGTTGCCCATGGTCCAGGCTCACCAGAGACGGATGCCCTAGATAGACAGGTAGGTCTTGTTTTCTAATGTCTCCTGCGCAAGGGTGGCTTGGCCTCGGGACCTCCCCTCTCACCGGCCTAAGCAAAGACAGCCCTGTGAGTCGGACTAAAAAGGGAGATGAGCCGGCTCGTAACTCACACCCAAACTAGAGGATGCCGGAGGGCCGGTATTAAAAGATGAGAGGATTTTTCTTGCCCAGTTTGCAGTCTGCTAATCCCTTCTTAACAGGATCTGGTGGGTGGCCGGCCAGAGGCTGCTCTGATCCCATGACCTTTGTGCCCTTCGCATATACTGAACCCACAATGCTCTGCCTCTCGCCTTCAGACATGGAACTGACATAATGTGCTAACTAGATCTGGTTTCTTTTCCAGGATGAGGCCATGCTGAGCCCCTGAATGGGCATCTGTATGCAGCTGGCCAGGTGTACATCATTATCCTTGGACATCACTAAGGGATTCAATCACAAGAGAGCTGCTTTGCCTGCTCAGAGTTTAGGGGCTTCCAAGACAGGTCACCTGGAGCTGGAAGGAACCCCAACAGTAAATTCTATTTCTCCTGGATTGACACGTTCCCTTCTGAAGAGAAAGTAAGAGGATCATGAAATGCCCATGAAGCAAGATTCAGGAAACCTCTCTAGTGGTTACATGTGTAGCAAGCAATGGCTCAAGGAGAGGAGACAGCTACTCAGAGAGCTTGAAGGATGAAGCTTTTCTGAGAGCCATCACCCAATGGTAGGGTTTTCAGTGACAAAACTGCCCACCTATCACCCATGCTCCTATAGCTGCCAAATCCTAACCCACTCAGTACTTTCCTGGCACAGATGAGACAGCAGGGCAGACCCTGCCCACTCTCTGAAAAGAGCTTATAATGGTGTCTTAGTTAGGGTTTTCCTGCCGTGAACAGACACCATGACCAAGGCAAGTCTTATAAAAAACAACAGTTAATTGGGGATGGCTTACAGGTTCAGAGGTTCAGTCCATTATCATCAAGGTGGGAACATGGCAGTATCCAGGCAGGCGTGGTGCAGGCAGAGCTGAGAGTTCTACGTCTTCATCCAAAGGCTACTTGTGGAAGACTGACTCCCAGGCAACTAGGGTGAGGGTCTTAAGCCCACACCCACAGTAACATACCTATTCCAACCAGGTCACACCTATTCCAACAAGGCCACACCTCCAAATGGACCACTCCCTGGTCCAAGAATATACAAACCATGACATTCCACTCCCTGACCCCCATAGACTTGTTCAAACACATGAGTCTATGGGAGGCCATACTTAAACATATCATAATGCAAAATGCATTTAGTCCAATTATCAAAGTCCTCATAGTCTACAGCAGTCCCAACAATGTTAAAAGTCCAAAGTTCAAGGTCTCTTCTGAGATTCATTCAAACACTTAACTGTAATCCCCAAAGAAAGACTGGAAATCAGCTGGGCAAACTCCAAACTCTGCGTCTCCATGGCTGATGTCAAAGCGGTCTTCAGATCTCCACTCCTTTTTCATCTTTGTTGACTGCAACAGACTTCTTTCTCCTGGGCTGGTTCCACTCCCTGTTAGCAGCTTTCCTCAGCATGTATCCCATAGCTCTGGCATCTTTAACATCTTTGAGTCTCCAAGGCAATTTCAATGTTACAGCTTCTTGTTTCCGTGTCTGGGATTCCATTTGATCTTTTGGGCTCCTCCTAGGGGCTGGCATCACTTCTCCAGCTCTGCCCTCTGTAGCACTCTAAGCTCAGGTTGATCCACTCCACTACAGCTGCTGTTCTTGGTGATTAACACTGGGGTGTTTCACTCCAACTAGGCTTCACCAATAGCCTCTCCTAGGCTCTCTTCATGGTGCCAAGCCTCAAATCCTTTGCATGGCCCCTTCAGTCCTGGGCCATCAACTTCAACTGAGGCTGCACCTTCATCAATGGCCTTCCATGGCCTCTCACAGTGCCAAGCCTCAGCTGCTCTTCATCACCCCTTCGTGCTTTCAAAACCAGTACCACCTTAGTGACTCTACTCTTTCCCATTACCAAATACAGCTGCAGCATGAGGCACAACCTTGGCTATCTCTGGAACACAGCTTCTATGTGATCGCAGAAAACACTTCCCAGAAGATTTCATCTCAGTGATGCTGGTCTCTTCTTAACCACCGCTAATTTCTTAGCTCCAGCTGACCAGCATCGATTGTCCAAGCAGTCCCTTCTATTATTCACCCTAAAGCCAGAGCCACATGGCTGAAACTGCAGAGTTCTGCTGCTTGCAGGAGCTGGAACATGGCCCCCTTATTCTATTACATTTTCACCAGCTTTCTGTTTTCTAACTCCTTCACTGCCTAAGATTGGCTGTTCTGGATCTTGCTCTGTATATTGACCTTGAATGCAGAGATCAGCATGCCTGTCTCCTGGGATTAAAGGTGTGTACCACCAGGCCTGGATCTAAATTCAGCTGGGTAGGATCTTGCCCCAAGGTCCCACTCCCTTAATCTGTTATCTCCTAGAACACAGGACTTTTGCTCCACTTCACTTCCTGGTACCCCTTTAATACTCGAACCATATATATTATATTTTTCCTTTCTAAGCTTACTATGCTTGTTCAAACTTCTCTTCATAAGACTTAACCAGAGAACAAAGTCTCTGCTGGGCTTTTTTGAAACTTCCTTTGACAATGCAATTAATGAGTCTCTTCACCTTAGCCTCAGGCAGACTTTTCAGACAAGGGCGAAAAGTAGCCACATTCTTCACCAAAATATCACAAAAACAGTCTTTATGCCACATTCTGAAATTCTTCTCCTTCGAAATCTCTTGGGCCAGGTCAACACAGTTCAGATCACTCCCAGCAACAAAGTCTTCCATATTCCTACTAGGATGACCCATAAAGCCCCAGTTAAAGCATTCCACTGCCTTCCAAATCCAAAGCCCCAAAATCCACATTCTTTCAAATAAAAGCATGGTCAGGGCTATCACAGCAAAACCCCAGTCCCTGGTACCAACTTCTGTATTAGTCAGGGTTCTCTAGAGTCACAGAACTTATGGATAGTCTCTATACAGTAAAGGAGTTTATTGATGACTTACAGTCTGCAGTCCAACTCCCAACAATGGTCAGCAGCAGCTGTGAATGGAAGTCCAAGGATCTAGCAGTTACTCAGTCCCACACGGCAAGCAGGCGAGAGAGTGAAAGAGCGAGAGAGCAAGAGAGAGAGAGAGAGAGAGAGAGACTCTGCCACCACACCTTTAATCCTAGATGACCTTGAATTTGGAGATCTCCCTGTCTTAATCTTCTGGAATTCATAGCCAGTGTGCCTCAAGATCTCCATACCAAGATCCAGGTCAGAAACTTGTATCTCCCAGCCTCCAGATTAGGATCACTGGTGAGCCTTCCATTTCTGGATAGTAGTTCATTCCAGATATAGTCAAGTTGACAACCAGGAACAGCCACTACAAATGGCAAACCCGTCTGCTTCTTAAAAATGTGTAACAGCATCTGTGGCACCAGCAATTAAGACTTGGAACAAAGCTGAGCGTGGTGGCGCACGCCTTTAATCCCAGCACTCAGGAGGCAGAGGCAGGTGGATTTCTGAGTTCAAGGCCAGCCTGGTCTACAAAGTGAGTTCCAGGACGGCCAGGTGTATACAGAGAAACCCTGTCTTGAAACACCACCACCACCAAAAAAAGACTTGGAACAATGGCACACAGCCTGGGGTTAAAGATGTCACCACCCAGGAGCCATAAGGTTGTTGGTTGGAAATCCCAGCCCCATGGATTGGCTACCTTCCTAATGGTTTTTGAAGAGAGTCTCTGGGAGACTACACACCAGCCATTGTTTGTGCTGTGGCGTAGGCTCCATCCCCAGAATGAGATGGCAGATCCCTACGGCCAAAGACATGTGCTTTGATCGTAGGGCATGCAGAACCCAAACTGGGCCTGAGCTGGAAGCTTCTCCGTCCCAAGAGGAGCTACCGACTGCTGAGGAAGCATCTCCAACCGTCCTGCATGCTACATTGCTGTGATGGTTAGCATGTGAAATAGCCCCTGAAGGCACGTGTGTCCCCAGCTGGGGACACTCTTTAGAAAGGTTGTGGGTCCTTGAGGAAGCTGAGCCTTGCTGGAAGAAGAGAGTCACCAGGGTGGGGGGTTGAGGTTCAATGGCCTGGCCCTGCCTCCTGTTCCTGGCATATGAAAGGTGTAACTATGACAGGTGTAACTATGTGAAGACCAGCTGTACCTCAGCCATTGTTTGTTTATTGGTGGCACACACACAAATAAAAACTGTAATAAAATATATAAAACTTATCCCTTCACTTCACTATAGTGATTCATAAGGAATAGGTGCTGTTCACATAAGCCCAAGGACAATTTACCTTTTGGAGAAGAAACCAATCAGGTCTATTTTACATCTGCTTTAAGGTACACAAAGGAGAGGGTCCCCCGCTTTGGCTGTGTTCTACAGTAGAGGAGTTGTCCCCAAATCTCAGCGGGAAACATCTTGCTCTCAACACTGCTGGCTTTGTTGTACTTGAGAGCTCCACACTGCAAGATCAACCACCACCGTGCAGCAGCTTAGACCTGCACGTGCTCCACAGCCCAAGGTTTCTGTGCCCAGGGTCTCACATGCTGCTGTCCTGGAGTCCCGGGGGCTGTGCTTCCTTCCATCTGGATGCTCCAACCCTTCAGAGCTGGTGATAGAGCCTCCTCCCTTGTTGCTGTGTGACTGGTGCTCTAGCTCCTTTCGCTCCTTACTGGAAATAATCTGAGGACAGTCACAGGTTCTGTGTGTGTGGTATGTGTGTAGTATGTTATGTGTGTGTGGCATGTGTGTAGTGTGGTGTGTGTGTGTGTGTGTGTGTGTGTGTGTGTGTGTGTATGAGTGTAGTGTGATGTGTATGTGTGTGTGGTGTGTTTAGTGTGTGGTGTGTGTGTGGTGTGTGTATGGTGTGTATATGGTATGTGTGTAGTGTGTGGTGTGTGTGTGGTGTGTGTATGGTGTGTATATGGTATGTGTGTAGTGTGTGGTGTGTGTGTGGTGTGTGTATGGTGTGTATATGGTATGTGTGTAGTGTGTGTGATGTATTGTGTATGTTTGTGTATGTGTGTGTATGGTATGTGTATATGTAGTGTGTGTGTGGTGTGTATGTGTGGTGTATGTGTGTATATGTGGTGTGTGTGTGGTGTGTATGTGTGGTGTATGTGTGTATATGTGGTGTGTGTGGTGTGTATGTGTGGTGTATGTGTGTATATGTGGTGTGTGTGTGGTGTTTGTATGTGTGGTATATGTGTGTGTATGGTGTGTGTATATATGGTGTGTGTGTTTTGTGTGTATGTGTGGTATATGTGTGTGTATGGTGTGTGTATATGTGGTGTGTATGTGGTGTGTGTGTGTTTATGGTGTGTAGTATGTGTGGTGTGTATTTGTGTGGTGTAGTGTATGTATGTGTTTGTGTGCTGTGGTGTGTATGTGGTGTATGTGGTGTGTGTGCTATGTGTGTAGTGTATGTGTGATGTGTATGTGGTGTGTGTGCTATGTGTATAGTGTATGTGTGATGTGTATGTGGTGTGTGTGTTTTCTATAATCTGCCCACAGCTCCTGTTCCAGAGCATAGCATAGCTCTTATTTCATCCAGGCAGTAAGAAAAATCTCCTTCAATGGGCTAACTGGAGTCTTATACAAACTAGCCTCTCAAGACAGTGACAGACCATCACCTCTGTCACATTCTATGGATTCTATGGAATCAGGTTATAGCTTCACCAGCACCCCTGGGGAGAAGGCTGTACACAGACAAGAGATTGGAAGGCAGAAATCACCAGGGGTACTTCAAGATCTGTGGTAACATTTGCCGTTGAACAATCACAGAGACACAACACTCGATTCCTTCTAGAAAGGCAAATAGTTGTGTGGCCAGGCTACCCTTAGGAACCGAGAAGCTTCCAGAAGGTAGATATCCTCATTCCTCTCTGAACCCTTCAACACCCAAGTCTTAGTCTCTGCCTCCTAGACTCTGTGTTATGTGCCGGCTCTTCCTCTTCACCACATCCAAGCAGACACTTGTTCCCAAAGACTGGCTCTCCTCTCTCCTCTGACCCAGAGCTGACTTATCCACTGAGCTGCACTAGATGAGAAGGAAGAGGCAGGAGAGATGGACTGGGTACCACCCATCTGGCACCACCAGAGAAATGGACTCTCCTGGGTTCAGCCCCAGTTCTTGAGTTCCCATGGCAACACTTCCCCTCCCCCACTTCCTTCAGCAGGTGAGGTGTATCCTTCTGCTGCTGCTCGCTGGGATGTCACCTACAACTGTGTCCATGTGTCTGTTCTCAGTCCTTTCAATGTTCCTCTGTGATTTTTTTTAACGTGTATGGATGTTTTGCCTGTGTGATGGTTTGTATATGCTCTGTCCAGGGAATGACACTATTAGAGGGTAGGGGCCTGTCGGAGTAGGTGTGGCCTATTGGAGTAGGTGTGTCACTGTGGGCGTGGGCTTTGTCCTAGCTTTCTAGAAGCCAGTCTTCCACTAGCAGGCTTCAGATGAAGATGTAGAAGAACTCTCAGCTCCTCCTGCACCATTCCTGCCTGGATGCTGCCATGTTTCTGCCTTGATGGACTGAACCTCTGAACCTGTAAGCCAGCCCCAATTAAATGTCGTCCTTATAAGAGTTGCTATGGTCTCCCAGCACTTGGGAGGCAGAGGCAGGTGGATTTCTGAGTTCGAGGCCAGCCTGGTCTACAGAGTGAGTTCCAGGACAGTCAGAGCTATACAGAGAAACCCTGTCTCGATAGAAAAAAAAACAAAAACAAACAAACAAACAAAAAAAGCCCTCCAAAAAGAGTTGCTATGGTCATGGTGTCTTTTCACAGCAGAAAAGCTCTAAGACAGCATGCATGCATGTCTGTGCACTGTGTGTGTGCTGTTCCCATACAGGCCAGAAGGGGGCGTGGGATCCTCCAGAACTGAAGTTACACATTGTTCTTAGCTTAGGGTGCTGAGAACCAAATGGGGTCCTCTGGAAAAGCAGTCAGGGCTCTCAATCACTGAGCCATTTGTCCAGCCCTCTTGAATAATATTTTTTGAGAGTAACATCTTGATTTGTTTAAGTGGGAAATGAAACTAGGCAAGCTCTTGACAGGCACGCACGAGGAT
The DNA here is from genome assembly GCA_902729485.2 of Mus minutoides. Classification (NCBI taxonomy): domain Eukaryota; kingdom Metazoa; phylum Chordata; class Mammalia; order Rodentia; family Muridae; genus Mus; species Mus minutoides. The sequence goes on along the minus strand of LR753367.1, from coordinate 441,827 downwards.
AAAAACAGGCATGTCCGAGGTGCATCCGTAACCACAGAAAGGCATGGCGAGGATAGGCAAGCGCCATGCTGCTGTGGATAATTTTATAGCCGAATAAAATGGACCATGAAGCATGGGTGGGTCAGGAGAAGGATGGCAAAAGTTGGGGTACGGATGAGCTCACTCTGTCTCCTAAGTACATAACAGAATCCTGAGCAAACTGTTAATGCTGGGATTAAGACACCCCACTCCCATCCACCCTGGTCAGAGCGCAGGGCAGCTTCTTAAAGAGCGGGCGCGCTGGAGGCTGTATTTCCGAGGTGAAACTCTAGGGGGCGCAGAGGCTCTGGTTAATAGAGTTAAACTCCTGCTCAGAACCCAACCCTGCACCCTCAGTATAAAGCGAATGGTATGGAAGGGCATAGATGATTCTGGCGGTTTCTCTGTCTCTCAAAGAAAAACCCAGGTTTCGCTGTTGTAGTAAGATTAATTTATTGAATAAAAGATTAAGACCCCTTATTATACACAGCCTGAACACAGCACTCATCTCTGACGCTTCTCCAAACTCCATCAAAATGGCAATAAATGATTTTTAAGTACAAGTCTCAAGAGATTAAGGCAGACGACAGACAAGATGTACACAGTGGTGTGTGCCTGTAATCCCAGAACTCAGGAGAGGCTGAGGCAGGAGGATGGCAAGTTCCAGTCCAGTCCAGGGCCACAGCAAGATCCAGGCTGGCCTGGGCTACAAGATAAAACCCCGCCTCCAAAGGTCAGGTTGGAAAAGGGAGCTAGCGAGGATGGTGGTTTATTAGAGTGGAGAACATTGAAACCTCCGTGTTCTCAGGGAAGGAAAGAAGGGGAAGGGTATGAACACAGATCTAACCTAGCCACAGACGCTTAGGTCACAAAAAGGGAGCGTGCCAGGATGCCTGGAGCCAAGCCAAGCCTGAAACGCAAGATGTGGGGGTCATAAAATAGGATTGGTCAAAAGCTCATGCAAAAGGAAACGAGCTGCACAAATAGTGTGTGTGTGTGTGTGTGTGTGTTGGGGTGCAGTGGGGGGGGGTGTGCATGTGATTTTTTTTTTTTAAGACAGGGTCTTGCTGTGTAGCCCTGGTCGTCCTGGAACTTGATATATAGACCAGGCTGCCCTAGAACTTCATAGATACTGACCTGCCTTGCCTCTGCCTCCCGAGTGCTGGGGTTAAAGGTGTGCAGCACCAGATACCCTCTGTACAGCTGGCAAATAGGCATCCTAACCTCTGTCCCCTGTGACCTGGTTGAAAGTTATGCTGCTGGACTGATAGATAGAGGCTCCAGTCTGGGGGTTGGGGAGTAGGGGTGGGCACAGAGGATGGGAGGACCTTCTGAAAGTGGGGTACAAAGGACAAATTGATAGAATGAGCCGTGGTAAATGGCCACCCACTCCTTCCCCACACTGTTTCCTTGAACCCTGGCTGGTGCGCAGAAGGGTTGCAGGCAGCTTGGTTTCAGCCAGGGTTGGCAGGCTGAAGGAGTGCCCACGGTAAGCAGCTGGCGGCGCGGGTTAGAACAGCTCTTCTCTGGTGTCCTTTCTTCTCTCCCTAGCAATCTTTTCAGAGAAAGTATACTATCTCTTCCTACACCAGTCTCAACTCCTGTGCGCGGCTATGCTCCATCCAACGTGCGGCTGCTGGAATTCAGGGCAGAATCATGACTCCCACAAAAGAGAGCATCCCGATGCACCCAGGTGCGCTGCTGGCCAGCATGGCCAGCTTGTGGCATGAGAACCCACATGTAAGAGTTCGTTATTCCGTGGCATAGTGATCTCATGACGGCTGATTCCGTAGTCACTGAAATCACAGAATCGGTAAGAGAACAACCCAGTTAGCTGTGGACGGCCAGTATGGACACCTCTCAGGCCACTGCTGCAAACCTAATGGTCTCTGTCATCACCCGCCTCTTCCATGACCACAGAGCCCTTAAAACTTGCAAGTCTTAGCCAGGTGGCAGTGGCACACTCCTTTTATCCCAGAACTCAGGAGACAGAGACAGGCAGATCTCTGAGTTCGTGGCCAGCTTGGGTCTAAAATGAGATCCAGGACAGTTGGGGTTACATAGAGAAAGCCTGCTTTAAAAAAAAAAAAAAAAAAAAAAAAAACTAAGACAGCCAGGCAGTGGTGGTACACACCTTCAATCCCAGCACTTGGGAGGCAGAGACAGGCAGATTTGTGAGTTCGAGGCCAGCCTGGTCTACAGAGTGAGTTCCAGGACAGCCAGGGCTACATAGAGAGACTCTGTCCATCCCCACTCCCACCCCACCCCCCAAAAAAACCAACAATAACAAAAAAGCCAGAAACAATTAGGAACATAGCTTAATTAGTAGCAGGCTTGTCTAGCATGCACAACCCCTCAGAAGACCAGAAGTGTGGTCTACTGTGACCTTGACAGGTAAGACAGGAGGGTCAGAAGTTTCAAGTCACTCTCAGCTACATAACAAATTTGAGACCAGAATGGACTGTGTGAAACCCTGTCAAAACAAAACAAAAGGACGTTCTTACAGGAGTGGTTACTAGCAACGTGCTCATTTCCTGCATGTCTCCACGCCCCCCCTCCCCGCCCGTGGTTATTACAGTCTGAGGTAATGACCTCATGAGAGAGCAGGATCCACACACAGGCAGCGTTTTTTAGCTTTGGGGAGCATTTGCCAAGTGCAGCCCATGGGGATTCTGAGGTCAGCACTGACTGACAGTCGGCCCTGGAGAAGCATATTCTTGGGGCAGAGGGGTCTAAGAGGAAACCCTTTCGATTCTTCAGGCCCTTCTGAATAAACTCACCAGGTGGCAACCCTATCCATTTAGGTGCCAGGAAAGAAAAGGACAAAAGTTTATTGCTATTAAGAAGAGGCCTCCCTCAGCTGTCACGGCATACCTGGCTAGCCCAGGTATACACTGCTTCTCCAGGCAGGAATGATCTTTCCCTCTGGGACCCAGGACCATAAGGATGAAGGTGCAAGGTGGGGACTTCCAGATGCCTCGGACCTAGGTGCGCCACATGACCAGGTTTGCTGAAGGAACATCAAAGCTTTTGCGGGTGTGGTCGGTTTCTCTCTGGTACAGGTAGCCACAGGTGGGCTTCTGCAGGGTGTAGAAGGGATTTAGAGAATTGGAATACTGTGAGTTGTAGAAACTGAACCTGATGCTAGTGTCTGGGTTCTGCCCCCGAGGATCCACCACCACTGGTATATAATCTGCCTCCAGAGTCTGCTCTCGGTCCCGTTTCCATTTCTGGGACAATGCTGTCAGCGGCACCTTCGCCTTTGTGCCTGATGTCATCTTTTGCCCACGGTTGGGGATTAAGGATTTCTGCGAATCCTAGGAAGAGAAAAGGAAGGAGAAAATGGGCAGGGATGAATGCCGGGGCACCAGACTGTGATGTTTCAATTGCTACAGCCAGGGCAGGAAGGAGAATGGGGCACGATGCGGGGTCCCCAGCTCAGCTGGGCCAAGATGCCAGAGCCTCCAGAACAGGAGACAGCCTGCAAGCCCCTCCCCTTAGTTGCTGCTCCTGAGGACTTCTATGTAATTCTCAGCAGTGCCTGCCAGCTCTGGAAGCTGAGAACCTGGGTGTTCTTTCTTTCCTCTCCCTATTCCTTCAGCCAATCATCAGTCCTCCCCATGGCCTCTGGAGCAGTGCTCCCCAACTCCTGACATGATCATGCCTTCATCCTCTTTCTCCCAGCCACCCCAGTGACCTTTGGAGTCATTCTCCCTTCCAGCTCCTGCCTTTTCTATTTGTTCCAAAGTTTACTTTTGGTTATTAATAACAATGTAATCCATCTTTTGCATCTAATACTTGGGGGAAAAAAATCCCAAAGCATCTAGCCTATCATGCAAGATGTTTAATATAGCACCAACCTTCCATCCCTCGACCCACTCTGTGTCCGGCCACTTTGGTCTATTCCTGCCTGCTTTGGTTTCCAGCCCCTCTCACCTTTACTTTGGTCACCTCCAAATCATTTGAGAATCCAATCAGTGCAGGTCAGAAAGAGCTCTCTTGCTTACTGTCTTTAGGAAGGCCCCTTACTTGTGACATAGAAGCCCCCAAATCTTGTTTCTTTGCTCCAAACTAAAGCATTTAGAGAGTGCTCGGGAAATATAGGTTCACCTCAACTGAATTCTTGTAGAGGGCACCCCACCTTCCAAGCCGCTGGTGTGTTCTGTTTTAGAATCCTCCATCGTTACAGCTGTGTCCTGCCTATATCCACCTCCCCTTAACCTCTACTCTTGAATGACAGGGCCCCCCCACTGCTAGGAGTCCCCCCCACTGACATGTCATTCGTACTTTCCTGACATCCACTTACCCTCTGCTATCCCATTTCTTGAGTATCCTATATCAGAACCACCATGTTCCTCAAGCACCATGCCATCTCCCAAGGACAAGGTGTCGGGTTTTTTTTTGTTTGTTTGTTTGTTTTTATGTGTTTCTTTGTAGGTTTTGCTTTGAGAGGATTTCTCATGTGGCCCTCAAGATCAATGGGGTAGCCCAAGGATGGCCTGGGATTCTTAATTTTTTTTAAAAAGATTTTATTTTATTTATTATATATAAGTACACTGTAGCTGTCTTCAGGCATTCCAGAAGACGGTGCCAGATCTCATTAAGGATGGTTGTGAGCCACCATGTGGTTGCTGGGATTTGAACTTCTCACCTTCGGAAGAGCAGTCGGGTGCTCTTACCCGCTGAGCCATCTCACCAGCCCCTCTTAAATATTTTTTTAAGATTTATTTATTATATGTAAATACACTGTAGCTGTCTTCAGACACTCCAGAAGAGGGCATTGGATCCCATTACAGATGGTTGTGAGCCACCATGTGGTTGCTGAGATTTGAACTCAGGACCTTCAGAAGAGCAGTCAGTGCTTTTAACCAGTGAGCCATCTCTCCAGCCTGGGATTCTTGATCCTCTTGTTTCTAGCTCTTGAGTTCCTTCTTTCTCGAGGACTTTCAGAGTCATGATAATACAACTGAAAGACCGAGGCTGCCAAAGGGTGGATTAGGAAACTTAGATTCTGTCTCCATGGCTTCAACTACCAACCATTTTCTCCCTCTTTCTCCCCAGCCTCGGAGCTCTAAAGAGAAGCCCCAAAGATGATGGGGTTAGGGAGGGTCGAGCCTTCCTACAAAAGCTGGGGCTCAAGTCAAATCGAGCCTTGGCATTTGATCTACAAACTATTTCCCCAGCAACAACTGACAGCATGAGACCCCCCGATCCTCAGGTTTGAAAGTCTTCCTACCCTCCCCAAGTAGGCAGCCTTCCTCTCCGGGGAATGCTGTTCTAAGCCTGCTATGAGCCCCACCCTATCGTGCTCTGTGTCACCCCCAAAGCTGAGCACCAGTCTGGATCTTTGGCAGACCCCCATCATATCACTTAGCATTGTCTTCCATAGACATCAGAGGAAAGATATTTTCTTTCATGTTCTTGAGTTTGGCCAGACAGAGGACCTTCTGGGTAAATGCCCCCCTCAAGCCAATCTGCATGTGGGCAAAGGAATTGGAGGCAAGAAGTGCTTGAGGAAATAATCTTTGTTCTTTTCCTTCTTTTTGGTTTTTCGAGACAGGGTTTCTCTGTATAGCCCTGGCTGTCCTGGAACTCACTTTGTAGACCAGGCTGGCCTCAAACTCAGAAATCTGCCTGCCTCTGCCTCCCAAGTGCTGGGATTAAAGGCATGTGCCACCACGCCCGGCTTAATCTTTGTTCTTAATATTAGCAGAACTGAAAACTATCTCTGTGCGTGACTGTGGCTGAGTACTGGCCAGCCCACCATGAGAAGGCACCCAGGCATCCCTCACTGCGCTACGACACTCTCCACCCCATAAACCATCCCCCAAACCAGTCTCCCAGCAAGATGAAACTTGGACACGAGTCTGCCATCTTCTCCTGGAGCCAGCTACTTGAATAAAATCACCTTCCTTCCCTCAACACCTTGCCTTATGACTTGAGTCTCCTGTTCTGTGGTGAACACCCAGACTCAGAGCCCTTCACATTTCCAAGATGGTATCCTTTGCTGAGAGGGACTAAAATGGGTACGCACAACTTTAGAAAGTTGCACACTGGGCCTGGAAAGATGGTGCAGAGGTTGAGAGAATTGTTACTCTTGCAGGGGATCCAGGGGTCAGTTTCCCAGCAGCTCACAACCATCTGTAACTCCAGCTCCAGAGGATTCAGTGATGCCCTCTTCTGGCTTCCATAGACACCTGTGTGCACACACGCGCACTCGCGCGCGCACACACACATACACACACACACACACACACACACACACACACACACATAATAAGTATTCAACAACAACAAAAATAAATTGTAAACCTGGCGCAATGGTGTCTGGTCTGGGTGTCTCAGCACTTGGGAGATGAAGGCAGGAATATGAGGTCCCAGGCCATCCTCAACTATATAGTGAGCTCAAAGCCCCAGGACACACAAGATGCTTCCTCACAAAACAAAAAACGCAAGAGGATTTACCGCTCTCAGACTCCTGAAACCACTATGGCCTCCTCCTTCAGTTTACAACCTGGGGTGTGGCATCTCGACCTCTTGACCCCTGGAGGCTGGGACCAGGGATGACAGAGTCAGGTGCTTCAGAATGCTAGAATGACAGAAGCCCCGTAGGAACGCAGATAATTTGGCTGACAGAATCAAGCTTCTCCTGCCAGTGGTTTGAATGAGAATAGCCCCCGCGGGCTCAAATGTCAGACTCCTTGGTCCCTTGATGGGATAACCTGTGTTCTGCATAAAGGTTTCCTTTGTATTATTCAAATGCTGAGTTTTGCACCAGCAGAGACTTGAGAACAAGACTTTGGTAGTGATAATTCTATGAAGCATCACCTGTCTCCCTGTTTTGGAAACAACTTCTCTATCTCCTTCCGATTGGTAATAACAAGCTGACCAGCCTATACCAAAGCAGGAGGAGAGAGACAGAACTTCTGGGTAGAGATGGGAACTCTGGGAAAGAGATCAGCTGCGAGGAGATTTGCTAGCCAGAAGTGACGGAAGAGACAGATGCTGGTGCTGAGGAGAGGAAATGAGCCATGCGGCAGAACCTAGACTAGTGTAAGTGGGTTAATGGAAATTATACGAGCTGGCTGCGAACAGGGCAGCAAAGGCTTTCATAATTAATAAAGGGCCTGTGTCATTACTTGGGTCAAGACAGTCTGGAGATAGACCCCAGCTGGTAGAACTATTTGGGAAGGATCAGGAAAGTGTGACCTTATTGGAGGTATGTCACTTGGGTGGGGGTGGATGAAAGAAAATAATATACGAGGCCTATGGTTTAAACAGCAGAAAACCTGAGGCAGGTACAGGCAAGTAAACAAAGTTGTTGACCGGTTATAGAGATAAAAAGGTATGCAAAGAGAGTAATGGGCCATTTGGCTTGGCCTCCACTGACTCAGGAAAACCCCCTGCGGGATAGCTGCTACCTGGGGACTCTTGCTGGTG